>OX235272.1:8304553-8724616 GCA_944472155.2 Trichobilharzia szidati | reverse complement strand
TTGCGTATATGCAACCAGTATCTCTGCTACAGCTGGAGAAATAGAGAATACACTGGTTAGATATGTCTGTAACCACTTCTTTGAGAATCTGGGACCCCGTTTCTGCAGCATATTAGAGATATATACCCTATATGATTCATTTTTATTACATATATATGCCCAGTACTCCAGTGCTGGCTTTCAATGGTTCTCTAACTGATATCAATCCGTGATCAACTAGTAAAAACAAAACTAACCCTTAAAAACCATCTATAGAAAATTAATCTGATGCTCACTAATGACTTGCTACAGGATGGAGTTTCCTGGAGTTCAAGTGAGAAGTCGTGACCAGTGAGGTCCATCCAGATGTCACGTGTCAGGATCGATTTCCCACCGGTGACATTGGTTGGTGCCAGTCGCGATAGATAACGGATCAGTAGAAGTTAGAATTCATGAATGGGCTAGCCATTGAATCGGGTCCTAGAGAGTGGCTGAATGGTATACGAGCCAGCTTGCCTTGTAACGGGAAGGTCCTGGGTTCGAATCCTGGTGGTGGTGGGTTCGTACTGCTGATGATTCCCAAACTAGACTGATGAAATAGCCGGCTGTCCAGTACTCCCTGGCTGGTTTTCAATGGTTCTCTAACTGTTATCAATCGGTGATCAACTCGTAAAAACACTTCTTTATAAATTAAGTACTACTTTTTACGTAGAAGAAGCTGATTGGCTGTTTCAAGGTCGTCTGAGGTTGGTGTCTATTCTTTACTGTTGCCTTTGAATAAGGCGTCTAGAAGACAAATTTCGCGAGATGATATCGTCATTTCGTAGTTTCTTTACAACCGCTTTACAACCAACATGGTTAACAATAATAAAATAAAGTTCATGACAATTACTCAGTTAAATAAAAACGAAAGTACATACTAATGACCAATCATCACATTTAGATAGGTCATTTAGTCAGTCCATGGTAGGCGAAGGTTGAAGTCTATTGTTTTTTGTACACACAGTTTATGCTGTATGTGAATAATCCAAAGTGCTTCCATCACCTTCAATGACCAACCTTGAATTAGAGTTATGTGATGATGAGATAATTGTGAAGCAGTCATTAATAATATTGATTTTGTGACCTGACATTAATAAGTGTTTTGCAATGGATGATGCTGGATTTCTATTCAGATTAATCGCTTTGAGATTTTCTTTATGATTTAGTAGCCATTTTGGAACATGCTCTTTTCGACGACATTGGAACATTCTATTGGTTCTACCTACATGGGTGTCACCGCAGCTGCAGGTGAACTTGTAGATACAGTTTGAAGTAGAGTCCACGGAATTTCGTCCTTTAATCATAGGTACAGGAGTCGAAATTGTTCTATATGTGATGGAAAGAGATGCGGCATAGAATGTGCGTTTGATGGCTGACCAAAATCTTTGAGCTAACTGTCAACTGCATAAATTGATCATCCTTGAATGGTAGGTTAATAAAGATAGCTTTCTTTGGTACAGAAGCTGTCTTTTCTAGATGTGATTTTTCTTTACTGTGATAAGTGATAAAGTTCTCTGGATAACCATTAGCTAATAAAACTGAATGAATATTTCGAAGCTCATCCATCAATGTGTCACTCATGCATATTTTTCGAGCCCTTGAGAACAAACATTTCACACTAGGGAACGTTTATACTGGATAGGAACAAAACTGGTGAAATGAAGATATTGTCCACTCCATGTATGTTTACGAAAAGTAGATCGCTGAATCGTTCCATCATCTCTCCTAGTCATAGTAATATCCAGGACACCGAATTTATTATTCGATTCTAGTTCGGAAGTCAAACTCGGATATTTGGATGAATATATTTCAATAGTAACTCTGATGCGCAGGTCTCTCTTTAGTTAGATTTATATTTGTGAGAATACCAGGTGGCTTGACATCAGTTAAGGCAAAAATGGAAGGGAATGACAGCCTTACAGTTATACAAATAGTAGTGATAGTAGTAATAGTGTGTGAGTAGTCTTAGTACACTGCTTAAAAAGTCAATATATCAATATGCCTAGCCAATATATTTTTTTCTTAGCTTATACATTAAACTTTTATGCCATTTTATATTGATTAATTTAATATAACATTAAGTGAAAGTTGTAGAGAACAAGAAAACGTGTTTCTACACGCATCCATCCAGCTTGTTTATTATTGTAGAGCACTAATCCAGTGAGTGAGTGAGAGAGTGATCACATGCCTTACTCCATATACATATATTAAGATTTATTTATTTATATATTCATATACGCCATCGCTTGATATAAATCAAGAGGGTTATACTCACACAGTGTGTGTACAAAACATCAGTGATACTCACTAGATAGGTAAATTTAAGTTTATGTGTGTATGTGTGTGAAAAAGGATAAAATGTACTCCACACACAAATCCTTATTCATATTAATATAAGTATAAAACTTGGGCACTGTGGTGGTAGACTATAACTACACCATTATGGATAAGATTTTATTTTGATAAATTGCACAGTGTTACACAGTAATATTTAGTGATGACCGCGTCTCGAGCACAAACTATTGCCACTCATAATCATATCAAGGTACTCACTCACACAACATTTTTCCTTCATTTATATACACGGGTGAAATTGATGATTAGACATTTGAATAAAATTTTCTATAGTTTGGTTTGTAAGGATTAGTTATGTTTTACGAGTTGATCACGGACTGATATCAGTTAGAGAACCATTGAAAACCAGGGAGTACTGGACAGCTGCTGTTTCATCCTAGTTTTGGGAATCATCGGCAGTACGCACCCACTGGGATTCGAACCCAGGACCTTCCGGTTACAAGGCAAGCTCGTATACCATTCAGCCACTGGGACCCGATTCAATGGCTCATGAATTCTAACTTCTACCAATTCGTGATATTAGCGCGACCCCAACTATTGTCGTTGGTGGAAATCCATCCACACGTGACTTCTAATTGGACCTCACTGGATGGATTTCCACCAACGACAATAGTTGGGGTCGCGCTAATATCACGAATTGGTAGAAGTTAGAATTCATGAGCCATTGAATCGGGTCCCAGTGGCTGAATGGTATACGAGCTTGCCTTGTAACCGGAAGGTCCTGGGTTCGAATCCCAGTGGGTGCGTACTGCCGATGATTCCCAAAATTTGAATAAAAGTCGATATAGGATAATGTACTTTCAGAAATAATAATATGAGTGTTATTGATCAATTACAATTAGATGGGAAATAAGACGAGTGTGTTTTTTTAATCATAATAAGTAATTTGTTAGAATGTTGTGATGTGCTTGAATTGAAATAGAATTTTGAGATTATTTATTAACCTCCTCTCATTTGACTGACTGGTGGTAATAATATCTTCCATATCTCTGGTATTTGCATTGAGTCACTACTATTGCATGTGTTGGGTGTAGACTCAATGAGCAAGGATTCAGTAATCAACCTCTCTCTCTCTCCACCTACATAGATTACTTCTTAGAATCTTAACCCTCTCCCACCCTATTGTGTGGTTGTGTGTTAATGCATGTAGTGCAATTGCTGAGCTTTTTTCCTAAATTACTTATCTTCTCGGAGTCAACCATTCTTACCTTAGCTAAATTCTTATGTTCTGACAATATGATTACCCTCGATCTACTAGTTTGACCTATATAGTTGACCTCACAGTCATTACAAGGTATTTTGTAAATTATATTATTTTGTTTAATTGGGTCCACCGGGTCTTTTAGCCTACAGAGCTTGTCTCTGAGTGAGTTTGTAGGTTTGAATGCCACCAGCCTAATTCCTGCCTTATTAAGAGTCCTACTTAGAGAGGGTTTCAGATGTCCCCTCCTTATATGGTATAACAGTATAATTATTATTGTTCCCTTAGGTTCCTAGTGGAACATAGGGCTTCAACTACACGTCTCCACTCACTTCTGTCTTCCGCCGTACTTTTCACCTGCATCTATGTTAGTCCATACTGTTTCAACTCCTCTTCACACGATCTCCTCGAAGTCACCCTTGCACTGACGTCCCACTCGCCGCTTTCCTTTCGGGTTCCACTCGAGCTGTGGCCTGACGAGCGATGTCACCCAGCGAGTGGCCTCCTCAGCGAGTGAGTGTCCAATCCATCTCACCTTTCTCCTGCATATTTATGGGGCGATTGGTTCTTGTTTGTTTTGTTTGTCCCCATAGTTTCTTGTTTGTGATTCTTTCCGGCCATCTGATCTTGAGTATAGAATGAAGACAGTTGTTGACAAAGGTCTGCAACAGGCTGTTGGAAATACTCATTCTTCGTGACCCGTCGCTAAGTTTCTGATATATCCGTATAGAAGAACTGACTGACTTGACGTTTGTATTGAAAATCCGGATTTTGTTGTTGATGCTGAGGAGTGACAGCGGAAGATTTCCAGATTGGTTTCAGGTTGATGAATGGGTTTCTCGCCTTCCCAATTCTCGATTTGACATCACTGTCGGTTCCTCCTGTAGTTGATACAAGTCTCCCTAGATAAGTGAATGAAGTAACCTCTTTCAAATCCCTCCCGTTGATGGTGACTGGCATTGTATTGGTATAACATTAGATGCCTTATATTCTCTCTTATTTATGTTATCATTAATAGTTTCACAATTATTTTTGTTTTGCTTTTGGCCTTATTCGGTCTTCCTAATGATTTTTATAGGATAGTTATTTAACACCAACGCCTCTTCTGTCTGTTTTATTTCATCATTTAGGTCTTTTCTTGTGCTACTTAGTGCTATTGCTCGGTTTGTTACACACTTAACTTGACCTGCCTTAACAGTTAACGGATGAGATGAATTAAAGTCTAAATATCTAGTAGAATGCGTTGGCTTTTTATAAACGCTGGTGTGTAGTTTACCTTCTTCATATTAGAGAAATAACAAACCAACTAATCAATCCTCCATACACTTCAGAATGTGTCACATCTTTGTGGATTCAGTAATTTAGAAGGGAGGGAAGCAATGTACAGTACTCCTACTCCTACTGTAACAGTAGAAGGCAAGACAGAAGAAGACACCAGAGCCAAGGTATACTTTCAAGTGATCAAACCGATGTTTATATAGATACAGTTTTATATTCTCTAACACGTCATTGAGCGTGTGCTGTCGGCTTACATTAACCGACATAACATAGAATGTTCAAATACATATACATAGTATTCTGTTACTGATGCTGCATTGAGCTGTGAGAATATGTGAGAATAACATTCCGTTGGAATACACATTTTCTGTATCAAACCACCACACTCGTCCCCTCCCCCTGTCAAAAACTTTCGACTGAAGTAGGTTCTGTCATCTTAGTGCTGATGGCTTTGTTAGTTTGTCTTGCTAAATCGAGTTCCGGAGCTTGCTGACGTTCACCCGCTTCTCTTTGTTTGCATTTCTGATCATATATAGGTGAAGCCGTCTCACGGTCACCATGTATGGCCCTTCCCTATTTTTCGGAGCAGTTTGCATGACCCTGGCGTGCCTTCACCCGACCTCCCAGCAGCGTTCTAAGTAACAGCCTCTTCACTGGCGTATCTTGAACTCCATTCAACTCCGTAAGAGCCTCGAAGTCCTGCAAGAAGATCCATATGTCTCGTTCTTCAAAAACTGCAGGCCATGGGCTTTTCATTTGTCGACAGGCATCGACACCAAATGTAACAGGAGAAGGCAAAACACCTGGAGCTAGGGTGTATTTTCAAGCGACCGAACCGCTATTTATTTAGATACAATTTTATATTCGCTAACCACAGATCATTGAGCGTGTGATTTTGGCTTGCATTAAACGACATGAAATAGAATGATCAAATACATATATATAGTATTCTGCTGCTAACGCAGTATTGAACTACGAGAATATGTGAGAATAATATTCCGTTGGAACCCATTGTCTGTATCACACTACAACACTATTACTACTACTACTACTACTACTACTACTACTACTACTACTACTACTACTACTACTACTACTACTACTACTACTACTACTAAAGTTTTCATCACCTTCCATTTCATTCCGAATGGGACGTTAGTCTTCAGGCTTTCAGACTTGGTGTGTCAGCAGCGACAGCAGTGTACTTTTACTCTGTGGGATGGGGTGGCTAACGTCACGCACAACTTCTATCTTTATCGGACCTACTACTGGTTAAGTGCTGTTCAACAGCTATACGGGGAATGCCACGTGTCAAGTGATTCACGACGGAAAACTCAGTGAGGCGTTCGAAGTGAACACAGGAGTAAGACAAAACTGACCCATGATATTCTTAATTGTGGTGGACTGGATTATGCGTCAGACTGTGCGTCGGGAGCGAGGAGTCAGGAATACGCTGGACCACCGGTAAGAAGACTGTAGAAGATCTGAATTTCGCGTGTGGATGATACATTTCTAATGTCACACAAACTCGAAGAATTACAGGCGAATTCAACAAACTGGCTGGAGAGGCAGGCAGCCAAGCAGACAAAGAAGACAGGACTGCAGGTGAACACAGAGAAGACAGAGGTGATGAAGATAACCATCACCACCACCATCACCATCACCAACAGCAACAACAACAACCAGCACCAATCACCATCAACGGGAGAGATTTGACAGAGGTTACTTCCTTCACTTATCTGGATAGGAAGCACGCTTTCAGCCAAAGGCACACCGCATGGATGAAGATGTCAAAGTCAGCCAGCCAGCCAGAATCGGAAAGGCGAGGGAAGATACTCCTTCATCAGGTGACCTGAAACCAATTTGGAAATCTTCTGCACTAACTCAGTCAGCCATCACAAACAACAAGATTTGGATTCGATTCAACACAAATGTGAAGTCAGTCAGTCACTTCTTCTATACGGGTTGTAAACGTGGCCATAGTGTCACGAAAATGCATTTCCAACAGCCAGTTGCAAACTTTCATCAACAGCTGCCACCTTCGATGACTGGCTCCACACTGAAGAACAAATGGCCAGAAAGAATTAGCAACAAGTAACTCTCCCTGGGTATCTGGCTGGCTGGGAACAAACGAACAGGCGAGAGCCAATTGTTTAACAAACGCATATGTAGGAGAAAACGGAGATGGATTGATCGGGCATACATTGAGGAGGCCATCGAATAACATCGCACACCAGGCCACTGCTCGAGTGGAGTCCGGATGGGAAGCGACAAGTGGGTCGTCACACTGAGGGCGACATGGAGGAGATCGTGTGGCAAGTTGGAGGAGATGAGAGATGGTGTGTGATCGTGGACCCAGCTGAAGAGGAGGGCAGCAAACAAAACAAAGTGGAGATGTGTTGCTGAAGCCATCCATATGTTCCCCTCGGAACCCAAGGGAATAATAATATTACTATTATTTAGTAATTTGAGTATTTTATAATAATCTAAGCTAATCAATAGTGCTCCTTAACTAGGCCTAATACCTTCAAACTGTCATGAAGGGAGGCATATTACTTAAACGATTACTTACATTTCTATTTATTTAGTAATTATAGCTGCTCTATTGTTTGAGGGTTGATGATGATGTCAACTGGTTGATGCGGGGTTTGAGATCCCAATTCAGTGACTGAATGCCAAGTGTATAGGCCAATAGGCTACAGTTTCATTTTGAAGAACTCATATATGAAAATATTAGTCTTACGTTAATTTAACGGAATTATGTTCTTCGTCACAGGCCATGGATTTGAGTTGATATATTAGGGTTCAACAGGAAATTAGTCATCATTTGACTGTGGTTTGTGTGTGTGTGTGTGTGGAGCATATAAAAACTATCAGGTATCACGACTATTTCTGATCCAATCAGTAAACTTCATACTATGTAGATAATATCCTCAATGTATGAATGATTTCAGCTTGTTAAAAAGAGAGCTTCACTATGAAAAGTGTTTTAGGTATTAGTGAAACCACATTTCATGAATACAATGCCAGGTGCAATAGATATAGAACGGTTGGAGAAATGTTGAAAACTAGGGAGTAGTGAACAGCTTTTTCGTCCCGGTTTGAGACTCTTCACCAGTATGCAGTCACAATTGATGTCGATTCATCAACTAACTTGAAGTCCATCAAATGCTTGTAAACCAACCCTTGAAAATCAATCTAATGCTGCCTAATGCCGACTAACTGACTACAGGATGAAATTGTCTGGAGTTCTAGTGAGAAGTTGTAACCACCGGATTCCACTAAGTTGATTAGTAGGACAAATACACACTGATGATATTGGCTAGCTGTATTATTGTTCACTTGGGTTCCGAGTGGAACATAGGGCTGGCTTCGATAACATATCTCCACTTTCTTCTATTTTCCACCATCCTCTAACCGACTACGCAGTCGCCGCTTCGCATTGGGATTCCACTCGGAGGTTTGCCGAGCGCGATGTTATTCGATGGCCTCCTCAATGTATGCCCGATCAATCCATCTCGCCTGTTGGTTCGTTCCCAGCAAGCCAGAGTTTCTTGTTGCTTATTCTTTCTGGCCATTTGTTCTTCAGTGTGGAGCCAGCCAGTGAAGGTGGCAGTTGTTGATGAAAGTCTGCAACTGGTTGTTGAAAATCAACTCTTTGACAATCTGGACAAGTTTCTGACCCACATAGAAGCACTGGTCGACTTAGCATTGGTGTTGAAAATGCGAATCTTGTTCCTTATGTTGAGTACGGAAGATTTCCAAACTCGTTTCACGTTGGTGGATGAAAGCGTATCTTCCCTCGCCTTTCCGATCCTGGCTGGCTGTCATACTAAATATATCGTGAATTGGTATAAGTTGGAATTTTCCAAGTCATTGGACTCTTCACCCAGTAGGTGGATGCTCTCAACGAGATCGAATTGTAACTTGAAAGTTGTAGATTCAGTCCCCCTTGGAGGGGTGGTTGTGGGGTAGATGGAGGTATGGGCGCGTATTATGTCTGGTTTTCAGCTGATTCGTGATTAGAGTCTACACTGAAATTAATCTCCAAATATGGAAGATGAAACTTTCTTTCTTTCTTTTGTACATTTTATCTTGAAAAAACCCTTCAGAATGTGTAGAAGCCTACTTGAAGCTACATTCTAGAGTACTTAGCCTCCAGTGCTCAATTCTTTGTTTCAATCAATTTCTCATAAGTAGATAAGTAGATCAGTTTGACTGGAGTTTACGATCGTATAAAATAGTTATAATAGCTTACATTCTGTCCAGGAATAAGGTTTTGTACTATACACATTTTAATGATAATAAGGACGGTGATAAGTGACATGAACAAACATGAAAGTCGCTGTGTGTATGTGTGTGTGTGATACGATTAGTCTTATTAGTCTGTTTATTTACCTACTTATTTAAAACAATTTAAACTTGTCTTATCAAGTCAAGGTTGTTGACTTTATTATTACCCTATTATGAAGATACACTTATTCAAAGTACTTGAAAACTTTCAACATTTGTTCATTGAATAAGGTCATTTTATCAGGCCTTCTAGTGATATAAAGTACACACAATTACTAGTATTATTATTATTGTTATTATCATTATAAAGTCAATTGGTAGGGGATGGTGACTGGCAGTATCCTCCAGGACAACGCGCATTTCGTCCCATTTGGGACTCGTCAGTTAGCAGATAGATGTACGTGCATTCCCCAGTGAGTGAATGAGTGAGTGAGTGCCGGTGTTCCCACCGAGGCTCTAACCCAGTGTCAATAGTTTCAAACGCCAAATTGTTATCCACTAGACTATTTGGGCCACAAGGCAGCCACTACCTCCTGTGCTACTGGTCTTATTGATTATTTAGTTCAGGTTAGATTTTCCCGTCAACATGAGACTGAGCCCTTCTGTCCAAGGAAAATCTAAATTGAATTATGTACTGTTGTTATGGTTTGTTTGGCTAAATTGAAGTCACATAAAAACTGGACTGCTACTGCAGTCGGTTGGGTCCACATTCACTATTGCTGTTTCTCATTAGACTTGGCTTAGGTAGTCAAATTGGTACTGCATATTACATACTTCTAGATGAGAATACTTCATACAATTTCTTTAATAACCGAAAAGTATTTAGATCGTGATGTGTGTTCTGTCTGATCATGATAAATGACAAGCAAAAGAAGTATTGAATCCTAGTTTAAGACTCTTCACCAGTATGCACCCAATGGACGGGGTTCGAACCTAGGACCTTTTGGTTACAAGAAAAGCTCGTAGGTCAGTCAGTCAGCCACTGAGATCCGACTCAATAGTTAGCTCATGAATTCCAACTTCTATCAGTTCATAAATGGTCTACAAGTTTCACTTGTAACCGGGAGTACCTGAGTTCGAATTCCAGTGAGTGCGTACTGACAATGAGTTCCTAACTAGGAAGAAACAATTGACTGTCCAGTAGTCCCTGCTAGTTTTAAGTGATGTTTCTCTAACTGCTATCACTCCGTAATCAAATCTGAAACAAAACCAAATCCCTATAAATGAACCCTTGAAAGAACTTAAATTCTATGTATTTCTCATTCACAAATTGTCGTAAACAGATTTGACATTTTGAGTTGAGTAAGTTTGGTTAAACAATTGCTGAGGTTGGCTGAAAACATGTGAAACGGCTAGCAACTATTACTAGCTGATGTAAATGATTTCCAACAATTCATAGTGATTTGTAGCCTATGTCACTATGTTAGTTGACTTTCGTGATAATTGTTTATGGTATCATCGAGGAGATTATGTATTACGATCATGTTATGCATAGTTTATCGTTGATAGTGATATTATCATTAATGATAATCGCTGCTAATGAATGGATTGGGCACACTCTGAGGAGACCGTTGAATGATATCACGCTCAATGCAGGCCATCGATCGAGTGGAACCCAAGTGGGAAGCGACGAGTGGGGCCGGGGTCAGAGGGTGACATGGAGGAGAACAGAGAATATCCAGAATATCGTAGTGTCAGCTAAAGAGGCTAGCAGAAAGTAGGGCAAGGTGGAGACGTGCTGTTGAAACCCTATGTTCCACTCAAAACCCAAGGGAACAATAATAATAATAATGCTAATGAATAATGTTCACGACTGAGCATTTCACGTGTCATAATATTCACTTTAAGAAATATACTCTAGAAATCATATATATATATATGTATATATATAAATATATATACATATACATATATTATATCACCGATGATATTCCTAATTGTGGTGGACTGGATTATGCGTCAGGCTATTGGGGGCGAGGAGTCAGGAATACGCTGCACATCTAGAAGATCTGGATTTCGCGTGTGGATGATATGTGCCTAATGCCACATAAACTCAAAGACTTGCAAGCAGGCGAAAACCAAAAAACTGGCTGAAGAGGCAGATAGCGAAAACAGGACTGCAGGTGAACACAGAGAAGACAGAGGTGATGAAGACAACCACCACCGCCATCACCATCACCAACAGCAACAACAACAACCAGCACCAATCAAACCATCAACGGAAGACATTTAATAGACCTTACCTCCTTCATTCATCTGGCCACGAAGCATTCTTTCAACTACAGGCCAGTGGAATGGATGAAGATGTCAAAGTCAGCCAGCTAGCCAGCCACTCAGCCAGAATCGGAAAGGTGAGGCAAGATATGCCTTCATCCACCAACGTGAAAGCAGTTTGGAAATTTTCTGCACTCAACATAAGGAACAAGATTCGCATTTTCAACATCAATGCTAAGTCGACCAGTGCTTCTATATGGGTCATAAACTTGGCCAGATTGTCAAAAAATGGATTTCCAACAGCCAGTTGCAGACTTTAATCAACAAATGCCTTCGCTGGCTCCATACTGATGATCAAATGGCCAGAGAGAATTAGCAACAAGAAACTCTGGCAGGCTGGGAACAAACCAACAGGCGAGAGCTGATCGCTCAACAAATATGTAGGAGAAAGTGGAGATGGATTGATTGGGCATACATTGAGGAGGCCGTCGAATGATATCACACGCCAGGCCACTGCTCGAGTTGAATCCGGAGGGGAAGCGACGAGTGAGTTATTGGTGTGAGGGTGACATGGAGGAGATTGTGGGAGGTGGAGGAGATGAGAGATGGTGGGTGATCGTGGTCCCAGCTGAAGAGGACGGCAGCAAACAAAAAAAAGTGGAGATGTATTGTTGAAGCCATCCCTATGTTGCACTCAGAATGCAAGGGAATATTGTACATATATATATATATATATATATATATATATATATCATATATATTTTATTAACATAAACCTGAATATATTGTAATACCAAAATTCGATTTTGTATTCATTCCTCGTATTCCATGTGGAACAGTTGGCTTCAAGGTTGAAGTTTCGCTAGCAGTGGTGTTACTAGACTCACGTCAAACCTTGCCTCTTTTTCCTTAACTTACTGTCTGTAGGTAAATTAAAAGTCAGGCTTAGGAATGAGTCGGTGAGGAATCGAATCCCAGACTACATGTGTAGTTGGCGAACCCACTGATTATTTTCATGGCAGCACACTGGCCAACAAGACATATTGATCATTGGAAGGAACAGATCACTGAACAGTTGTTTCGTTTTTGTTTAGAACTTCCTGGTGATACGTACTGATTATACTTCACGAGTCGATCACGGATTGATATCAGCTAGAGAAACATTGAAAACTAACCAGGGAGTACTGGACAGTCAGCTGTTTCATCAACTATCATCATCATCGGTAGTACGCGCCCACTGGGGTATACGAGGTTGCCTTGTAACCGGAAGGTCCTGTGTTTGAACCCTGGTGGTGGTGGTTGCGCACTGCTGATGATTCCCAAACTAGACTGATGAAACACCTGGCTGTCCAGTACTCCAGTACTGGTTTTCAATGCTTCTCTAGCTGATATCAATCCACAATCAACTCGTAAAAAACAAATCTAATCCTTACAAACCAACTATAGATTTCTGAACATCCCCCTGAGTGGTTCAGTGAAGGACAAATAAAATCCATTCATAGCGCTATTCTATCTCATCGTGTGGATGCAACAGAACACAAGATTGATGTTAACAAGGCGGCTTTCAGAGTCATTTACCGCATACCAACCAACAAATCTTAACTTCGCCTTAAGAGTTCGACTACTAAATATTGCTGAGGCTGGCTATTGGGATCCACATTAAGCCACCTAATTTATGTATCCGAAAGAAGCTAGTTGAGAAATTGTCCTTACCCCTACTGGCCATGTAGATTCGAATGATCCTTAATTTTTTGTAGAAATTTCCTTAATTTTAGTTGATATTCTATTTGCTATTATATTATTATTATGATTTATGCATCTTTCGTGGACCGTGGTAATTCCATTGTGATCTTACTTAACAGATCGATATTATTTAAAAAACACTAATACTGTTATTGACTACTATTCTAGAATATTCTATGTATATGAGCATCCATATACATGTAATTGTAGAGCCAGAAGAGGAAATTATCGAAAAAGGATATTCTTTGCTCAACTATTTTGTGTTTTATATAGATGCCTGAATGAATATTTTCTTCATATTACAAAATGGTTTAAGTGAACCCTGAAGTAAGCGATGAGAGATAGACAGTCATTTGATATTTACAGAGAGCTCTGAAAAGAAACCTAACTAAACCTGAAGATTGCTTTACAACTAACTGTCAGTTATATTATTGTAAAAAGTCAACTGACTCGTCTCCAGTTCAGAATACTTCTCTGCCTTTCTATGAAATACCATCAGTGAACAGTATTCAGTGAGGAATGTGGTTTTAGACTTATGGATCGTAGATACACGTCATCTCATGCTGCCATATTCTCTTCACTCATATTCCTTCCTTCTCTAGTTTTCATCTATAGTTATTATTATTATATCTACTAAAATACATCTACAGAATATTTCTTATCAATTTTGGTTGTTTTCTCTGAAGTCAGTAACTTTTTCTAATGACCGTGCAGCATATTTTTCTCTGTATACTATACTATTTATTTGACCTATATCTAATCCAGGTTTTATCAAAGGTATTTTACATTAATGATATATAGTAGAGAATATCTGGCTGGTACTACACCCTCCAAAAAAGAAAAAAGCAGTACCGCTACACGTAGATAAAAAGCGAGAGAGAGCCTCCCTACAATTCCATTCATTTATCTTACCGATATATATATTTACAATATTTGACTTTATATATTACTGATTGATTTATGTCAATCAGTAGTGCTTGCTAGCCAGCCAAGTCGTAGTTATCTAAAAAAAGAAAACAACCTGATAGCCGTCTACGATGTAGCCAGTTTTGGATTACTTTAATCTAGCTGGGTTGGTGTGAGTGGTGTGTGTCAAACTACTTATATCATTCAGTCAATCAGCCAATCAGTAGTATATAGTTCTGTGCAGTTATACTTGCCTTCTTGATTACACTTCATGCTTTCATTTAGTGATATGAATATTTTAGGTTATTAAATAAAGGCAAACGTCGTGCATTTATACCTCAAGCTGTGTGACATATTCAAGTAACTAGTTGGCCAGGTTTCAGATTGCCTGACGGGACACACTGTTGACAAGCTCAGTCAACGCCTTCCCCCCCCCCCGCCCCCTCCCGAAGAAACGAAGGAACACAGCCATCTACTAGTGAGTGCTTTTCAGTGTCTTACATGAATTAATGAATGACATTACTTTATCATACTTACTTTCGCTTACTTTCTATGTTACTATTCATAGCAACAAGCAGATTAGCAATTAATAGTGTTCTCTGAGCTGGTTGGTTTAGTTGCTGAGCTTTCGTCGTCCTTCTGGACAAAATACCCCCTTTCAGCGCAATATTTAGCATAAAATGAAATGATTTAAATTTCTTCATGACTGATAGAATTGCGTCTGTCTCCCGGTAACCATCTTTACATATGTGTATTGACCATTTCCTGTTGACTTGGATTTTAAACTTTCTCATCACCTGATTTACTTTTTATTAGTTGGTATATATTTCGTCTATATTAACGTGTTTGTTAATTGCATATTCGTTTGAGTATCAGGCTTCTAGGAATTCCCTGACTGCACTTTTGGTGTTTCCTCTGTCTAAGATTTCGGCATTATCCCAATCAAATTGATGTCCATAATTGTCCATATGCATTGATACTAAAGAATATATATCGTGTCTTTTCACAGCTGATTTGTATTCTTGGATTCTAATTCGAAGGGGACGCCCACTTTGGCCGATGTAATGTTTGTCACAGTTCATACAATTTATTTTGTAAATGGTATTAATTTTATCTCCTTTTTCTGTTGGATCTTTTGGTTTGCACAATATCGAATTAAGCTATTTGACTGGCTTGTGTGCCATATCTATATCAAACGGTTTCAGTATTCTAGCTGATCACACATTACGATCTAAGTAATTTGAGTTTTCGAATAGAACTGTAGTGAAATTTCTGCTTGAATTGTGTAATTAAATAAATGATCAATAGTCATTCAGTGTCCTCCTTTCCATTATTGTGAGCAACATCAATAAATCTGTTAATCAAGGTTATTCTAATGGGTTTGGATAATAATAATAATAATAATAGCTTTTCAAGTGCTGGCTTATAGGGATTTGACTGGTTTCAGAATTTCATCATGAACTGACATCATCAGTTAGAGGACCATTGGAAAACCACAACGAAGTACTGCTTGGGTCTCTTCAGAAGCACGCACCCACCGCCAAAGTTCAAACCCAGAACCTTCCGGTTGCACGGTGAGTTAGTAGACAATTCAGCCACTGAAACCCAATCCAATGAATGGCCTGTACATGAATTTCAACTTCCACCAGACAATTCATGATATGGCGTGACTGGCACTAGCTGATGAATGTCATGTCGGTGGCGAGTATTTGTCCACACATCCGACCTGCTATACTCCATTACCAGTCGCGACTTTCCACTAGAATCCATCCAGGTAACTACCTACCTGAATAGGGTCAGCCACTAGTGAGCATCAGATTGATATTCAACTGTTGGTTTTCAGGGATTTCACTAGTTTTCAGAATTTCGTCATGATATAGGACGAAACAGCTGTCCAGTAATCTCAGGTTTTCGAGTGGTCCTCTAACCTATAGCCATTCATGATGAAATAATAACTTTATTCAATGTAGACTGTATGGGATTCTTATAGTAATTTATTGTACATGGATTGATGTTGGTTAGAAAACCCTCGGAAAACTCTGAAGTAATGGACAGCCGTTTCGTCCTTACTCTTTGAAGACCTTCAGCAGCACGCGTCCACCACAACGGTTTAAACCCAGAACCTACTGAAGAGTTCCGAACTAGGACGAAACAAATGACTATCCAGTACTCCCTGATAGTTTTCACTGATGTTCCCCTAACTGATATCAGTCCGTGATCAAAATTGAAGCAAATCAGATCCCCACAACAAACTAACTCTTGAAAATTAATCTGATGTTTCCTCATGAGTGACTGGCTGCGGAATTTGACTGGAGATCTATTGGGTAGTTGTAACTGGCAGTTGGGTCCACCCGATCAGGAATGAGGCAGAATACTCGTCATTGATGACACTGGCTGGTGATGGTGGTGCAATGCAGCATGAATCGGTAGAAGTTAGAATTGACGGAGTGGTTATTAGATTTCGTCTCAATAGCTGAATGGTCGACGAGCTCATGTGGTAAGTAACCTGAAGATTTCGGGTTCAATCCTTGGCTATGGAGTGGTGGGTGAGTGCCGATGAAGAGTGCCAAACTTGGGTGGGATAAATATGTCCAGTACTCCCTGATGGTTTTTATAATGGTTCTCTAACTGACAATAATCTGTGGGTGAACTTGAAACAAATCAACAAATCAACTCATGAAAACTTATATATTCTATGACACTAATCCCTCATAATGTATTTTCCTCATTTCCGAGAAATGCTCACTGGTAGTTTGAAAACCAGTTAAAAGTGTGTGCGTGTGTGTGTATGTGAATATATTTTGCTACTCAAGGACATAACTGATAAAAGCGGTTAAAATAATAAGAAATGACGAAAATGTGATGCCTTGTGTTGGATGCGAACTTAGATACTGCAGTAATTCCAGCAAATCGCCATTGATATGACTGACTGACTGACTGCCTGGTTTCGACATAGAACTGTGCACAGATGTGCACCAGTTCTAGTTGCCACACTCCACTCCATGTAGCAGACAAAGCAAGAGAAGAGAGTAAAGAGAGATTCAAAAGAGAGAGAGAAAGATAATAAACAGAAGTGTGAGTGGGGAAAAAAGAATAGTAGTATGGAAGAACATTAGAATTTTATATTGGATATTGTAAATCACAAAGAGTGAATGTATCTGCGCCAGTCATTGACAACGATTTTGTGCCATATCATCAGCTGTCTCCAGCCTTTATTGGTTTTTATCATTCCGAGAACCTCAACCATGAAGTCAGTCCACACCTCCCTATATGGCTGACTCAAAATAACCTTCTGTGGATTTCACTGACTGATCAAGCCGCATTTTGGTTTGCCCACCACTGGCTCTTTTCCAACCTCACCAATCCTGTGTCAGCTAACATTTCCCGTTATCGAGGAAGGCGATGGCTGGGCATGCACACATAGCACATGTCCTACTTATCTAAATCGATGGAGTATCACAACCTCACCAATTGACTTACCCTCCTCAACTAACACTCGACGCCTAACTTCAATATTGCCCACTTTATTATACCACTTAACACGGAAGATAGAACACAGGCACATATGATCGAAGACAGCTAGCCAGGAGTTTCATGTCTTCCATTTTTAATGTCCATGTCTCGCTCACAGTCATAAAGGAAGACGGAGCAAACTGTTGAGCAGTACACACGTCCTTTGTCTACAGCCAGGTACCACTTATACTCCAGAGATGACGTAATTTAGTAAGTGTCAAACAGGCCTTCTGTATCCATGCTGAGCTTTCGTCAGCAATCAACCCCTCTGGAGCTGGTTGATGTAACCTCCTAAATAAGTGAAATGGTCAACACACTCAGCTATCACTTCACTCCTACCTATCTTTAAGCTAGGAGTGAGTCAGTGTAGTCCAGTCCTTTAGTATCATCTTACAAGGTGTTCAGAAAACTCTGCATTTAATCAGCCTTTTCACCTAAGAAGACTAGTCTACTGTTTTCACATGAATAATACATTGACTTCACATGGAAATTCAGATAGCCGAGTAATTTAAGCATTGTAACATATTCAAAATGAATCCATACGTAGATAGAACAGCATATGCAACACTTTCATAAAATATGTGACATGGTCGTATCGATCATAGAAGAGAACAAAAAAAGGAGCACCATTGATTTTTTCTGTTATAATGAGAAACAACACAGAGAAAAGAATTCGCTTCATTCTGTATCGATTTTCTTTTTCAAGACTCTTTGGTTTTGCGTTTGTTTTTCTCTCTTTCTTTTGTGCATTCATAATTTCTAAATTCTTTCTTTACTCCGTTTCTTTTTCTCAGTTTTTTCATCATTGCGTATCACGAAAAAAGAAAAGATCAAAAATATATATAACTGTAGGCAAATAAAGTATGTCATAAGATGAGAATATGTCTCGCATAGTTGCTGTGATCTCTTGGCATACTTTAGCATAATATTTTTAGAATGAATGATTAGTGCTCAGGAAAAAAATGTTTTTTTCTTTTTCTAAAACATTTTAATGACTTTTTTATGTAGATTATTCGTTAGTTAGCTAGTCGGTTTTTGTGTGTGTGTATGGATGGGTGAATAAAGTTTTACTCGAGAGTAGAGATTTCTCTGATTTGAGTAGTGTTTATAGTTTTTGCTATAAAGTGAACATAAATTCTTCTATAATCACCTCAAAGAACGAGGCACCTTTCTTGTTAGTCATTCACTGACTGGGGTACAGTGTCTGGCAGTCTATTACGTAATCGCCATGACAAAGAAAGGCATCTATCAGGTTACAGGATTTCATCATGAGCTGACATTGGTTAGAGAACCATTGGGAAAACAACTGGGAGTACTGGACGACTGTTTCGTCCTAGTTCGGAATTCTTCAGCAGTACGCACCCACCGGGGTTCGAACCCAGGACCTTCTGGTTACAAGGCGAGCTCGTAGACCAAATCCCTGCAAACAAATATTTGAACATCAATGAGATGCTCACTGGCGACTGGCCCTATTCACGTAGGTAGTTACCTGGAGTTCCAGTGGGAAGTCATGACCAGTAGGGTGCAGCAGGTCGGGTGTGAGGACAAATACTCGCCACCGAAGACATTGGCTAGCGGTTGCGCTATATCGTGAATTGGCGAAAGTTAGAATTCATGGGCTGGCCATTGGATTGGGTCCCAGTGGCTTAATGGTCCCTACAAACCAATACTTGAACACCTCTCAGGCTTTTTCTGATTGGTGGATGTCGGTCATTGATATAGTAGTAGAGTGCTTACCAGACACTTGGGATGGGATGGGGTTGGATGGGACACCTAGCCAAGATGCTCACGAACCCCCTGCCTGCTTTAATAGCGGATATTAAGTGCCTAGGATAGAGGGAAGGTTGAACGTGATGGTAACAACCAACCTGTCCGTTAAAAAAGTACAACAACACTGCTACTGATACTTTGAAAGCTTCGAAACCCTATTTTCTATTTAGAACGCAACGAAGGAAAGAAATAATAGTATCAGACTAATTTTCAAGTATTGGTTTTGTAGGGATTTTTTTTGTTTGATTGGTTGGAGGATTTCATCACCAGCTGACATCGGTTAGAGAACCATTAGTAAACAATCACGGAGTATTGGACAGCCAGCTGTTTCGTCAGCCTAGTTTGGGACCCTTCATCAGTACGCACCCACCAGGAGGGAGGCGAACCCAGAACTTTCTGGTTACAAAGCGAGGTCGTAGACCAGTGGCCTATTGGTCTGATGAAGAGTCCCAAACGAGGTTGACGAAACAGCTGTGAAATACTCCCAGCCGGTTTTCCAATGGTTCTCTAACTGATACCAGATTAACTCAATTTGTATTTTTAATTTGTATCTCCTGATATTGGATTATGCAGGATTAGCGAAATGTCTGATACCTGTTAACATGTCAACTTCTAGTGAAGATGCCTCAAAAATGGTTGAAGATCAATATTGTTATCTGTGGTCATTGATGATGGCTAGCAGTGGAATCCAGGTGTTTTGTTTTTGTAACTCATTGACCTAGAAGAGAAAGCTTCAGAGTTAGCAGAGATTGGTAATGCATTTAGGCCTTGGTAGGGGCACCATCGCTCATTGAATGGGGATGCAGGTGTATGCATTTTACGAGTGCAAGATAGGACGAAATGTACAACTTGGATTGTATTGCTAGTAATTATTAACCAAATAACACTGTGCCCTTGGAAGAAAACGTCACCGTTATGTTTCATCTTCATACCGGCAGAATCCTGGCGGTTTAAAATAATTTCGACTTCTGTCTCCCACCTCCCACATTCTGTTTCCCCCATCAGATGATATAGTTCAATAACAACAGCAACAACAACAGTGCGGATGAACATGACATCAAATAAACGAAAAAAGAGAGACTTCCAACTAGATAGTAAACACTGTTAGTTGACAATGATGATATGCAACTACTTGAGTTCATCAGTAGTATGTAACAAAAAATGAAAAATAGTTAAAATACGAATTAAGTGTACGTCGGTACATGAATATACTTCACAGTGACGTGACTACTTCTATTGTCCGCATACTTTCCAACATTCTGTTAGACTAAGTGGAATAACTTAGTGAAATGAGGTTTCAAGTGTTAGTTTGCAGAGATTTGCTTGGTTTCAAGTTTGACCAGAAACTGACTACAGTTCGAGCACTATCGAAAACTGGGAAGTGTTGGACAGCACGCATCACTCCACTGCTAAGGACTGAACCTAAGATCTTCGGGTTACTAGACAAGCTGGTTGACCATTCAGCTATTGAGATGGAATCCAATGACCAACCCATGAATTCTAACTCTTCTGACGATTCATGTTACACAGGGCCACTGTCAGCTAATGTCGTCAGTGACGAGTATTTATTTTCACACTCAAATTGGTCAACCTTAATGGCCGCTACTTCTCACTAGAACTCTACTCAACATCTTCCTGTAGTCAGTCACCAGTGTGTATTGGATTACTTCTAAAATATATTACTTCTCAGAGGGTTTTGATGCTCTTCAACACACACATCAGATGCTTTAACTCCATTATGGATAAGATTTTATTTTGATAAGTCACACAGTGTTGTTATACAGTAATATTAACTGATGACCACATTTCGAGCACAAACTGTTATTGCCACTCATAATCCTATCAAGTCACTCACTCACACAACTTTTTTCCTTCATTTATATATATGTGTGGAATTGACTGTTAAGGCAGGCTTAGTTAGGTGTCTAACAAACCAAGCAATAGCACTAAGTAGCACAAGAAAAGACCTGAATGATGAAATAAAACAGATAGAAGAGGCGTTGGTGCTGAATAACTATCCTATAAAAATCATTAGGAAGATCGAATAAGGCCAATAGCAAAATAAAAATAATTGTGGAACTAGTAATGATAACATTAATAAGAAAGAATATAAGTCATCTACTGTTATACCATAAAAAGAAAGGACATCTGAGACCCTAGGTAGGATTCTCAATAAAGCTGGAATTAGGTTGGTGGCATTCAAACCTACAAACTCACTCAGGTATGATAAGCTCTGTAGATAGGTTAAATGACCCTGTCGGTTGACCCAATTCAACAAAATAATATAATTTACAAAATACCTTGGGTGGGAGAGGGTTAAGATTCTAAGAAGTAATCTATATAGGTGCAGAGAGAGATTGATTACTGAATCCTGCCTGGTCCCTTGAGTCTACACCCAACACATGCAACAGAAATTACTCAATGCAAATATCAGAAATATGCATGGAAGATATTATTACCACCAGTCAGTCAGTCAGTCAAATCAGAAGAGGATAATAAATAATCTCAAAATTCTATCCCAATTCAAACACATCACAACATTCTAACAGGTTACTTATTATGACTAAAAAGCATTCGTCTTATTTCCCATGTGACTGTAATTGATGAATAACACTCATATTATTATTATTTCTGAATGTACATTATCCTTTATTGATTTTGATTCAATGCATATAAATGAAGGAAAAATGTTGTGTGAGTGAGTGACTTGATATGATTATGAGTAGCGATAGTTTGTGCTCGAAATGTGGTCATCAATTAATATTATTGTATAACAAACACTGTGTGATTTATCAAAATAAAACCTTATCCATAATGGAGTTATACTATACCACCACGGTGCCCAAATTTTATACTTATATCAGATGCTTTATTGACATCAACCAATATTCTTTGAAGACCTTCATTCAATCAGGTTGTTAATTTCCCCTAAGGGTTTGACCAAGGATGGTTATCAGTTAGAGGACTATTGAAAACTGACCAGCTGTTTCTTCTTTACCTGAGACACCTCAGTGGTGCATGCCCATCACCCCGTCTACAGAAATCAAACCGAGAACTTTCAGGGTACGAGGCGAGTTCGTTGACCATTATAGAAACTGGAATGGGATCCAATCAACAGAGCATAAATCTCAACTTACACTCAACTTGATGGACCTCACTGGTCATGAATTCTCACCAAAACTCCTGTAGTCAGTTGTTATTGATCGTCGTCAAAATATTTTACAGTTAGTCATAGCCAGTTAGGGAAGTACAGGCTACCTGGTTAGGATCCTCGGAATTCTAATAACCAACAGCTGGAGACTTTTGGTAATATGGCTCAAAATCCTTGTTGTCAATGGCTGGCGCAGATTGATTCACTCTTTGTGGTCACCCATAACCATTAGATCCTAATTTTTTTCTCTGTGTTACTGTTATTTCCTCCTCCCTCCCCCCTCAATTTTCTGCTTATTGTAGTCCTTCTATATCCCTTTCTTCTCTCATTTGTCCACTTTTGTGTGTTACGTAGAGGGTGGCAACTTGAAATTGCTACATTTCTGCACAAAGTTCCTTGTTGAGACTCAGTCAGTCAGTTATTAGTGAGAGATAGAATAATTTCCAAGTTTTACTTTGCAGGGACAATATTTTTAGCTCAATGCGAGAATCAATCATTAGGTGCTTAATTCACTTCGACCAATATTCTTTGAAGACCTTCCTTCATAAAGCCTAGTTGTTAATTTCCCTCAAAAGTTTAATCGCGAACTGACTCCCATCAGAGAGGCATTCAAAGCCAACTAGAGAGTACTGGACAGTTGTTTGGTCTTCTTTCTTTTTCGCTGTTTAGTGGTACTCACATCCCTCCTCCTCCTACCTCCAGGGATCAGGTTGAGTACCTTCAGATAATATAGCAAGCTTGGTGACCATTGGGACAGAATTCCATGGTCCGCTCATAAATTGTAATTTCTGTTAACGCACAATTTTTAGCATAATCAGGGCTTTTGTTTACGGGGTGAGGTCAAATGGTAAAAAGGGTGTCAGGTTTCGGCATTTGTGCATGGCGGAGGAGTTGGCAATTCGTCAATACAACCTCGAACTCTGTGTATACAGAAAAAGTTTATTCAGTCTCTTATTCTATCTACCGTGGGCTTAACCTCTTCACTAGTCGTTCCCTGTAAATTTTTTAAATTTTCTTATTTTACTTTTAGTTTGCTTTTACTTTAATAATTAATTCACTGTTATCACTCTCACACGTTCCTTTAGTACATTTTCTCACTCCCTTCACACTTGTTAAATCGACACTCAACTACCACCTTTCTTCTCCCTACTCAATAACAATTTCAACCTTATCAAATTTCTAACCATTTCTTCCTTTGTGCCATTGAGTACTACGTAATTTGCAACTGTTATTTTTTACTTTTGAAGCCACTTCTGAGTAATTAAATCAGTTATGTCACCTGCCCCCCCCTATGACTCAATAATGCGCTACTATACATTTCTGGTAAATATAAATACAAGTATCGGTTTTGTAGGGAATTTTGTTTGATTGGTCAGAGGATTTCATCATGAGCTGATATCAGTTAGAGAACCATTGGAAAACCAGCACTGGAGTACTGGATAGCCAGCTGTTTCGTCAGCCTAGTGCTTGGGTCTCTTCAGCACCCACCACTACGGTTCAAACCCAGAACCTTCTGGTTACAAGGCGAGCTAGCTCATGGACCATTCAGCCACTGGGACTCGATCCAATAGCCAGAACATGAATTCTAACTTCTACCAGCCAATTCATGAAATAGCGCGACCACTTCGAAATGTTTTCTTCGATGAGTTACTGCCTCATCTTTAACCTGATGAATTCTACTGGTCATGGCTTCCCACTAGAACCCCAGTTAACTACCTGCTTGAATATGGCCAGTCGCTAATGAGCATCGGATTAATTTTCAAGTATTGGCTTTGTAGGGATTTTGTGTTTGATTGGTTGGATGATTTCATCATCAGCTGACATCAGTTAGAGAGCCATTAGGAAACCTGTGAGTACTGGACAGCTGTTTCATCCCAGTTCGGAACTCGTCATCAGTACGCACTCAGTCCCAGACTAGGACGAAACAGCTGCCTGTCCAGTACTCCCAGCTGGTTTTCCAATGATTCTCTAACTGATGTCAACTCATGATGAAATCCTCTAACCAATCAAATATAAGTACGACTTTACAGCCCCTGAAGATGATTTCGCTGATTAAGGAAATTTTCTTCCCTGAATTGTCTCTTAATAGTCCTCTAACTGCTGTAAATCCGTGCTCTAATGCGAAAGGAATCAGATCCCTACACTTGAAAATTTTCCTTTAATATATTATATTCTGGTGTATTTAAAAAAAAATCAATACACAAAGTTAAGCTTATCACATTATGCCCTGAAACGTATTCATTCAATATATATATATATCTTTCATAATTTTATTTTTTATCCTGATAATAATATCGGACGAATAACACTTTGCAACAGTCTACAACATATATCCAATCTTAAAAACGCTATCAGTGATGCACAATATTTTACTTCATTACGTAATTCGTTTTATGGTTTACTTTGCATTCCCCCACCCCTACCCGCAACTCGCACCTCCTACCTTCCCTCGTCCCTTCCATCCCCACACTCATTCGAACACATGGGCATTAAGTGATTATGATGACGAATAGTGGTGGGCGAATAAAGGCGAACAAACAACTTCTGATTTATTTGTTATTATTAATATTATTGTTTGACAAGTCAACCTGACAAACGGTTATCAATAATTCATCAAATCAGTTAATGTGATGTAATCTGAATGGGGTATTTAGTATTCAGTGTGCACACGCACACGCACAAATGACGTCATCGGTATATATATATATATATATATCATACCCATAATTCTAAATGTGATAATGAATATTTATCAATCACCTAAACTGATATCGATTGATGTCGAGTATTATTAAGAAATCTTATCAGAATAATTCTCTTCCTTTCAAGTATTGGTTTTGTAGGGATTTTGTGTTTGATTGCATGGAGGATTTCACTATGAGCTGATATCAGTTAGAGAACCATTAGAAAACCAGTACTGGATAGCTGTTTCGTCCTAGTTTGGGACTCTTCAGCAGTACGCACCCACCGGGATTCGAACCCAGGGCCTTTTGGTTACAAGGCGAGCTCGTAGACCATTGAGCCACTGGGACCCGATCCAATGGTCCTGGAATTCTAACTTCTGGTTGAAGATGAGGCAGTAACTCATCGAAGAAGACATTGCGAAATGGTCGCGCTATGTCGTGAATTGGCAGAAGTTAGAATTCCAGGACCATTGGATCGGGTCCCAGTGGCTCAATGGTTTACGAGCTCGCCTTGTAACCAGAAGGTCCTGGGTCCGAACCCCGGTGGGTGCGTACTGATGAAGAGTCTCAAACTAGGACGAAACAGCTGTCTAGTATTCCCAGGTTTTCCAATGGTTCTCTAATTGATGTCAGTTCATGATGAAATCCTCCATGCAATTCTCTTCCTCTCTTGCCTCTTTTGTTTTGCTTTCTTCCTGTTATAATCTGAAACTTTCAGGTTAGACCATGGATTGGTGTATCAGTTAGAAAATCATTGAAAACCAACCAAGGAGTACTGGACAATCAACTGTTTCATCCTAATTTGTGGCTCATTATCAGTATGCATCCATTGGGTTTTGAATCCAGGCTGGCTAGTGAGTGACTGACTACAGAACAAAGTCGTCACTTTCGGTGGGCTTTACCTTATGGGGTGTGAGGACAAATACTCGCTACTGACGACATTCATTAGCTGGTGACAGTCGTGGATCTCATACAATGGATATATAAGTATAGCTTACTGACTGATCTTATTTGAAAACCACCTCTCGCCTCACCACCACCACCAGATGAACAGTCTATTTGCAGTATTGACTTATTTATTTGAGTATTTCGACTAATTTTTATAATACTCAAGCTTACAGGGATTTGACTGTTTACAGGTTTGGTCAAAAACTGATGTATCAATTGAGGGACCATTCAAAATCAGTACGGAGTCCTGGATACCTGTTCCGTCCTCATTCGTTGGAATTCTTCACAAAAGTACGCATCTATTACCTCAGCAGGGATTGAACCCGGTGGTTGGATAGCATGCGAGCCCGCTTTGCAGCCTTAAGGTTCTGGATACTGCTTAGAAGAGTCTCAAACAAGGAAGAAACAGCTATCCAGTAATTTCGAGTTTGTAGTGAGGGTGGCTCTCTGGCCCTGGCCTGTATATTGTCATTCTTACGCTATGTAGATCTTTTTTATTCAGTCATCATCATTTTTAATGCTCCGCATCCTCCAATACATTTTATCATCGAGAAAGAGACACCAGTGTTTCATTCTTAAACAACGTCCTTTTGACTAGAAAAGAGCACGGTACAATAAGAAGAAGTGTATATAGAAAACCTACATCAACTGACTGTCAGTATACTCATTTTTCAGCTTGGTACCTTTGAAATGCAGATGCAGTCTTATAAAGTGCTTGGTTTACAGGGCAAGAACAACCTGCTCTGATGAATGTCTTAATGAAGAACTTAATATTATGAAACAGTTGCTAAGTGAGAACGGTTACCCGAAAAAATTCATCGATAAGAATACGAGAATCAAAAGTCAAGGCAAGTCAAAGTACCAACAGTTCTGAAAAAGGAAGGCCTTGTTCCTACAATTCCTCTACGATAACATCAGTAAGATATTAACACAACAAAGTAAAGGAATGCAGTAGAAGGGGTATTCAATGTCACTGAATTATGCTATTTCTTCAAATCCAACCCCGTATTTTGCGTTCGGGAGTTAAAGATAAAGTAATTACCTAATTTCGCCTCTTCTATGTGTATCTATCACTTTGGCTGTTCCTGTGAGGAACCAGTTAGTTACATAGGCCGTACAATTAGGCGTGTTTATCGTCAGATTTCCGAACATCACCCTGCAAGGTTGGTTAAGTGAAGGACAAACAAAATCCATTCATAGCTCTATTCTATCTCATCTCGTGGAGACAACAGAACACAAAATTGATGTTAACAATGAGGCTTTCACAGTCATCTACCGTATATTGACTACTAATCTTAAGGCTTCTTCTATTACATATTGCTGAAGCAATCAGAATCCACATGAAGAAGCCTTGAATATTTATCCAAAAGTAGAAGTTGGTTCAGACACTTTCCAAACCCCCTTCCCTGGCCATCATTATTTTAACTATCCTTACTTTCTTGCATAAATTTTCTTAATTTTTTCCTGATATTCAATTTAGTATAACATGTTTTATGCTTATTATGTCTTAAGCATCTTTCTTGAACTGTGGTGATTCCACTGATCCCAAGAACTCGATATTATTTAAAAAACACTAGTATTAATGTTAGATGACTGGAGGCAATCAGCTACAAGAAACTTTGTACCTGGGTTTCGTGTTTGTTGGGACTCACCAATCAGAAAGGCGTCGTATCTGCAATCTTGAAGGAACTCATATTCCTCCTGAGGTTCGAACTCGTGTCACCCAGTGATTGCTGCATCCAGAGACGTTACTACTGAGCTATCTTGGATATTGTGTGTATATGACTAACAGAAGTTTGATAAACTATGCAGAAGAATGCACTAAATCGTATGGATAGTGTTCAGCTGGGCTTCTTTGATCGGTTTCCTGTGTTCATATCAAAAGATATGGGTTTTTGGTGATTTCTTTTCCCTTCTTTACGTTTCTAGTGGATGATAGAGCTCCATTTTTTTTTAAAGTTTTAGTAATAACGGTGGCATTCGTTTTACGAGATGGAGTTTCCAGCCTTACGCGCCAAACCTTCCCTATTTCCCGAGCATAATACGGGTTAGGGTTGGGAATCGAACCCTGACAGTGTCTAGTTGCTGAACATCTTACTAGTGAACCACAAGAAATCGAGAACATCAAGAATTCCCAATCGATCACCCATATAAATACCCGCCGAGTACAACGTTGCTTAGTTTTGGTGATTGCAGTAAGTTTCTAAACCGCACTCACCTAGTAATTTACTGGTCATGGATCCGACCCCTGATTGTGATGCCAGTGTGGACTGCTAAAGTGTCATAGGTGAGGACGAAATAGATGCTTGGTGCGTTGAGATGGTCGATGAGTTTATGGAAAAAATATTCCTTCAAATCAATTTAACTTCTACAAATTCAATATTCGAAAATATCGTATTTAATTTACCAATGTGTACAGATATAAAGATTCCATGACCAGCCAGAAGGGATTAGCAATAAGAAACTCATTGAACAAACCAACCCGTTGCCCGACAACATATATATAGAAGGAAATGGATATGGATTGAATACACTCTAAGGAGGCTGTTGTGTGGTATCACAAGTGGAACCCAAATGGAAAACCACGAGTTAGGCATGTATCCGTGGGTAAACTGGTAGAGATCATGTGTAGAGGAGATGAGAGACTTTTGGTCAATCTTGGAACCAACTGAAGGGTACTGAGGAGAATAGGGAAAAGTGGAAATGTACTGATGAAGTCCTGTGCGTTCCGCTCCGAACCCAAGGGAATAATAATGATAACAATATAATAATACATATATGAGCTGGTGATTCTGTGATGGAATGCTTGCCAGACACAGACATACATACACACACACACTGTGAGAGTTCTATTCCCGTCCAGTGCACTCAGAAGTCGGCAGTAAGTCAAATCAAGGAAAAAAGGAGGCTTGGTCATAAGGCTAGAAACATCACCCTGTGACAACGACACCACAGCTACCGAAACTTTAATGCTTGAAGCCTTGTACTCCTCTTAGTACTTAAAAGAATCGGAAACATGTAGTATGACTAGACAGTTGGAGGCAAATGGTACAGAGGTCACCACTCTCTGCCTTCAATACTAGGTGACAAGGGAACGAATTTCCCCCGGCAGCGGGGGAGGGGATCAGGCGCTGATTCCATCTACCTAGGATAGGCATCTTGTAGCCAAGATACATAAAAAAAAACTTCTCGGAGGTTGTTTCTAACTAACGACGAAATATCTAGGTTGACTGTGTTAGAATTTAGTCGGAAACAGCACTAAGGACCTAGACATACATATATGATGCCGATTCTACCTGAGTAACAAATCAATATACCCTGGGGGGGGGTAAATATTAAAAGTACTGTATAATGAACATGCACCCCACCCCACCCCCCGACACACACACATACACACAGAGATTCACTTGACAAACAATAACCCAGTTACTAATTTGCTCGACTTGAAGTAATTGTCAAGATTTTCATGTTAGTAACTGCAAAAATGATCAATCATCCCATTCAAAACTACTAATCTGACTTCTGGTAAGATCCCATCTGTTCTTCATTATAAACAGACGCTTTGTACAATATATGTGTGACAATGACAAATAAAAGTGTAAAGAGATGGCGGTACACACACATACACACACGGACACAGACATGAATGCATAAGTGGATAGACAGACGGACGCACTTAGACAAGCAGAACTTTATTATTGGTATCGACTTCATATTGATGTGTTTATTTACAAGATCTATAGCATTCATTAATCAATAAATACATATATCCATAGAAAATGTCATCTTAATATTAATACATATATTATCTTCGTATACGTATCATTTTTATTATTAGGTATGAAAAATAGGTGTGTGTGGGTGGGTGGGGGGCGAAGGAGGCTGTATGACATCCCGTCTTCTGTTTCTGTGCGATAAACACCATGTTATCTTACCTTCATACTTCACTCCCCTTCCCTTCCCTTCACTTTGCTTTGCTTTACTTCACCCTGTTTCACTTTCCACTTAACTCCAGCTTAACTCCTACAACGTCATATTGGCAACTCTTTCTGATTGTATATATAGAACACGCGCACACACGCACACACATATACACACATACATCAAGAATTTGGCTGTACTCTTTTACCTCTTTTGTACAATATTTCACTAGGTTTCTTCTTGTATACTCCATCTTGTACCAGTTAGATAGTTAGTTAGTTTAGTTAGTAGTATGATGTGAATTTCCCTACATTGTAGCAAAATTTTTGAAAGAATTTCTCCTGCGACCTTGTTTTCTACACCTCCTTCTCCTTGTTCATCATCATCTTCGTCTTCCTCTGAACAGTTGTTACTTTTCTTGCCAGGTGGGGGGACGCAAGGTGGGATGGAGAGTAATATTCTAAGTTTTATTGGAATATTGGTACTAATATTAATATGAGTAGTAATAATAAAACAGTAGTAATATAAGTAGTATAACTGAGTTGTATTATTTCTTATGTTACTTGCGATAATCAAATTTCATGTATCAAAGATAAAAGTATAAATAAATACGTATAGAAGATAAGGTTTCCACATTTGTAACTATATATATATATATATATATACCTTCCAAATTTATTTGACAATTGTAAAACTTTTATTTTAGAATTTCTTATTTATATCGGAAAACCTTTTTCTTTTGTTTCATTTTAATAAAGTTTATCTTTCAAAACTATAAACTATAAGCGGGGATTAGTAAGGACACTCATTGTACGACAGAGCCAGGAAGTTATGTTTGCCTAACAAGGTAGAAGAAGAATTAAGCTTTGCTGAAAAATAAACTCAAGGAAAACTGGTATCTAAGAGGATTTATCCTAAAGTACAGCAAAGAAAAATAGATGAGATAGCGAAGTATCTATCAGTCCAGCCGACGAGTCCCAAATAGGACGAAATGTGCATCCTAAGTTCCACTGCTAGTCACCATCCACCAATTAAATAAGAAGTATCTATCAGTTGTGGAAAAGAAGAAAGTGTTCATTTACCTCCTGTTCATAAAGGAGAAACAGTATCACAAAAGATTGACAAGAGAATGAAAGGAGTAATAAAGAGATGTTTTCCTGCAGCTAAGATGGTGACACTATACAGCAAGCACTGCATGCTCTATAAGCCAATCGAAACTGGATAAGTACCCTCCTGATGTTACCTCCAACTGCATTTATAAATTTACGTGCACCTGCGGTAGAAAGTATATTGGAAGGACAGAAAGAAGGCAGGACTTCTATCCGGCTTTCAGAGCATATTCCAAGAAATTTATGCTTAAAAGGAAGCAGATATTTACTAAGTGCAATTATCAGACACCCACCATATAGATACAGGTTATTTTGTCGAGATTTCTAAATTCTTCAAAATATTAAACAAACAAAGGACAGAGAATCTACTAGGATTTACTGCTGAAGCAGTTACAATCAAACGTCTCAGACCAAACTTATGCACACAGACAGAGAGAGTGTAGTCAATCTCTCACTCCCTTGGTAATAGTATTACTTTGATTACACTGATGAGTCATACACACTAGTGAGCTCAGCTCACTAAGCAAGTTTTCAATTTGGTTAACTTTGACCTTCTTGGGTTGCCATATTGACGTACAAGCTAACACTGTTCATTAGATTTTTCTGTCTTCTCTCAACCCCGACCCACTTTTTCATGGTTTGATAGTATATAAATTGATGGTAACTTAAACCAAAAGTTGTAACACTAATATTGCGGATGCGTTCATCTTATAATGTTTTCTCTATAACCTTTCATACATTGAAGTACGTTATTTTCATTATTTACAACCATTGTAATTTCAAGCAGGTAGTTTGCAGTTAGCTGACGAGAACCCGTGAAATAGAATGACGATATCATTTTAAACTACAAATCTGGTCTTTCTTTCTCTATCGAAATTTATCAAGGGAACCAAATGCATGAAAATTCTTTTAAACTATCCCCTTCAAAATTATTATTATTATTTGAATAAAGTAAGAACAACAGTGGCTTTTGTGCAATAAGAAGATGGAACCATCATTGTCTATTTCCTTAGATTCTCATCAGCTCATCTGCTTACAGCCTAAATGAATCACTATTAAATTCATATGCAGAAAAGTTTTAACATACTTGCAAATTTTACATGACGTCAGTTGACAGGAGGTTCCTCAGTTAGTGAACAGTGCTCAGAAAATTACGCCTATATAGTTTTTACACAGGCAGTTCAAGTTTAAACAAAATAAATGTATACATACAATGGCAAAGGAGTTATGTAATAAAAACGAGAGTTGCGTAAGATGATAAGTAACTAATAAATTGGGTGACAATGTACTGAGTTCAACTCAAATCGTATAAACAAGAGACAAGCAAAATTATACTACGTCAAGGGGGTGAGGTTAAAGCTAAAGACTACATAATCAAATGAAAGAAAGAATAAAGACATCCAGTTACCAGGGCGTGGCAAGGAAAGACTGAAAACCTCTTCTTTCTGAACACATAAATCGGGTTTCAGGCGTTTGATAGAGATTACTTCGGCAAAATTGAGGAGAACTGAGCCTTTTTGCTTATTGATAATTTTGATTGACTTTTTGACGTCCACCTCATGACCCGTATCAAAGAGATGTCTGGTAACAGCACTATTATAAGAGTTTGTTCCCTTGAGACGTAGGCTTTTCGGTATATGTTCAGAAAATCGGAGGTGTGTCCTTATTTCTGTTCTCCCAATGTAACTGCTCCCGCAGACGCACGTAAATTTGCATACACAGTTGGAGTTAAAATAAGAAGGGTATCTGTCAACTTTTGACTGCATCAAAGAGCATGTTGTTCGATGGACGGGAACCAACTTAGCTGCAGGATAGTTTCTGGCTAGTGACGTATTCAGTCTTCTGTTGACCACTGCTGCCATATTTTCACCTTTAAAGTCTAGTTGAATGAAGACAGGCTTTTATCCATCTGTGATTTGTTTGGCATTTGAGCCTTGATATCTTCCGTATTTGTTAATGAATCTTTGAGGATAGCCGTTATTTTCAATATCTTTTCGAGAATCGTAAATTCTTCCTTTAATTTCGCTGCAGAGCATATTTTCCTAGCTCTATTATAGTACAGAGTTTTGACTAGTGCTGGTTTATAGCTACTTGGACAAAAACTAATAAAATGTAAGTACTGTCCATTCCATGTCGGCTTTCGGTAAATTGACGTCGGGAGACTACCATCTTCTAGGCGTTGCATTGCAATGTCAAGGAAATGGAAATTCCCATGATTTTCATGTTTTGTAGTAAATTCAATGTTTGTATGTGCGTCGTAGAATAATCCGAGTAGGTAGGAAGCATGACTTTCATTGTTGCACACTATAAATGTATCATCGACATATCGACAGTAGGAAGTTGTTTCGTCGATTGCATGCTTCAACTTTGTTCTTTCAAGGCTGGACATGAAGATTTCTACTGGAACAGGGCTAAGTGGACTGCCCATAGCTACACTATCTATTTGTCGGTAAAGAGTGTTGTCAAACTGGAATTGCACATCCATGGTACATATAAGCAGTCGGCGTTTGAATTCATTATCATTGTTCTAAATAGGATTAGGTATTCGTATCATTTGGAAAGGCGTCAATGAAGGAAACAGCTGTTTCATCCTACTTTGGGGCACCCTTTCCCCCCACACAACTACCAGTGGTGACCAATGTCATTGGCAAGTATTCATTCTCCTGTCAGACTTGATGAACCACGTCGTTGATGATTTCTTACTAATAATCCAGACAACTTCATCCTCTAGTAGGTTACTAGAGATCCTCAGTGCGGTCATGATTGAGTAGTGCTGAAGACTCTCAAGCTGGGACGAAACATATGGCTGTCCAGTTCTCCCTAGTTTTCAATGGTATTTCCTTAACTAATTTATCTATCATTTCGTGATCTAACATGAAGATAATCAAATCTCAAAGCATCTGGCATATCCGTCTTGGTGAACTAAATCGAACATGACTGTTATTGGGAATTCAGGATAGCTATGTTGAAGCAAGTCATAGTCAGTGATGAGTTGGGGTTTGTAAAGATTTCATTCACTTCACTGTAGACTTTGTATTTAATATTCAGGGCATAGCATCGAAGAGTCCAAACTAAGGCTGAATAGCAGCTTAGCTTCCTCCGGTTTTCAATGATCCAGTTTGAGACGAAATCTACCTTGAAGATGTCAGTGATTTTGAAAACGACATTAAAACAGGGAGAGTATTTCTGAAGACAGAAATACGCTGAACAGATAAGAAAACTCTAGGGGATCTGGATTTCGTGCGTGGATGATTTATGTTCAATGTCACATAAACTGGAAGACTCACGGGCAGGCGAAACCAACAAAGTGGCTGAAGAGGCTGGCAGGCAGCGAAGGAAGACAGGATTCCACGTGAACATAGAGAAGATGGAGGTGATGAATGTAACCAACCAACCAGCCAGTAGCAGCAACAACAACCACCAGCAGTCACCATAAACGGGAGAGATTTGACAGAGGTTACTTCCTATACCGCTCCATTTAGGAAGCACAGTTCCAACCACTGATCCGCCACATGGATGAAGATGTCAAAGCAGCCAGAACTAGAAAGAAAAGTTACGCCTTCATCAAATGACCTGAAACCAGTTTGGAAATCTTCTGCACTAACTCAGTCAGTCAACATAAACAACAGCAAGATTGGGATTCTGTTCAACACAAATGTGAAGTCAGTCAGTCAGTCACTTCTTCTATACGGGTCAGAAAACTTGGTTAGCGTGTAACGAAAAGGATTTCCAACAGGGTACTTCAGACTTTTATCAATAGCTGCCCACTTCGCTCCATAGTGGAGATCAAATCGCCAGTCAGAAAGAATTAGCAAGAATAATCACTCCCTGGCTGGCTGGGAATAAACCAACAGGCGAGAACCAATTGCCCAACAAAGGCATATGTAGGAGAAAATGGAGATGGATTGATCGGCAACATATTGAGGAGACCTTCGAATAACATAGCACACCAAGCTATATCTTGAGTGGAACATAGAGGACGAAATGACAGACTATGGGTAATCGTGGAGTCGGTTAAAGAGGAGTGCAAGGAATGGGACAAAGTGGTGCTGAAGCTCAAGGGAATAATACTGATTTCTGAAGTGGAGTTCCTCATCTAAACAATATAGATTTCTACAGTTTCCAATGGGCGCTAATATACATGAAACTTGAGCTACCACCTAAGGGCTTCCTAATGAACTCCTTACTAATTAAAATATTGATCTATATTGTATACGGAATCAAAAGGCTTTAACTTGCCGTATGAAAGCTTTTTTTTATTTCATGAACTAGTCTAGTGGTTTCAAGCATATCATGTATACTCAGTAACTAATGAAATAAATCCAAAGTTGTCAATGTTTGGTTAGTTGTAATCAAAACATGAAGGTTTATTAAGGATGAATAATTATATGTATAAGGGATTACGTAACACGGTGAAGTGATTAAAGAGTGAATTATTATCAAAAAGAGCACAGAAACAGGAAATTGAAAAGGATGTTACGTAAGAATTAGGAGCGACCACAGAACATAAACGGATTAAGATTATTAGAAAGAAGAAGGAGTGGTCGCATAAGCTCTCACTAACATACAAGTCGTAAACTTCTCTATTTCAGTGACTAAAGCAGACACTAAATGATCTGGCCAGGCCATTTTTCGCCTTATTGATAATTCTAAAATGTAGAGGTTGAAAAGAGGTTGAAAACAACCAGTATCGATAGGATGTCCGATTATTACAGAAAGCTGACACAGGACAGACAACTCATAAACTTTCACAGTTGGGTGTCTGTATATACACAGCAAACCTTGATCCGTTCACTGAGTCACAGAATTCTCAGCATTTTCAGTTCTGACATCGTGGAAGAGCAGCTGAATACTCTGAAAAGAATCCGCCTTGGAAAGGGCTACCCAGACCATTAAAATCACCCACACTTTCTGCTCCTAAAAGACTTCTCTGCTTGAATCTACAATTCAATGGGAACTTATCGGTAGAAATACTGAGAAACTGTTTGTTCTGCTCATTGAAGAAAACCTTGTTTGCGGTTGAACTTCAACTAAGTTTCTCTGCAAAACCAATGATTCACATGAATGTGAAGGATAAGCTACCACTGTTGACTGGCTAACCTCATCAATGTTTATCTATCAGTTCACCTGCTTCTGTGAAACTAGGTATGTTGGCCATACATGGAGTTATAGGTTTCCAGGCCGTAGGTGTTACGAACTTCCTGGAATAATTTGAGCGCCGAGTCAGATTGATTCATTATAAATTATTTAAATTAATCCCAGCGTGTTAAGAAAATCAAAACAAGATTTTTCTGAACGTTTCACTGTGTAAGCCACACCTTCAGCAGATTTATTCGGATTTTTATTAATCATCAAAATATATAGTCAAAAAATTTTACGTATAGAGTTTCCTATTTTAAACGAATCATCCAACAATTACCTTTGTGGTTTTATAAAGGAGGAAAAGGATCCCCTCCAATAGCTTTATCCTAGAATACCTGATCGAATCTGGATACCAGGCTGACTCACAAACCAACTTTAAAGTCATGTAGAGAATACGCGAGAATCTAGCTAAAAGAGAATGGATCAAACTTCTTCAAACCCCACAGAAGCAATGGCAATTCACATGTTGCATCCCCAAAGTCTGCATACAGAAGAAGTTTGTTCAGTCATTAAATCTACAATGGACCTGATCTATCTTAACACGGGACACGTAATTTTTTGGTTTTTTCTGGTTTTTAAATTTGTATTATTTTCTTCCCTCACCTCGTCCTAATAAATTTCTACCCCTTATTACCACCGTTGGTTAATTTGACTCGTGTCCAGCTTTGGCTGAGTTCGACTCAATCCCATCAGTTATATTACGTCACTTATTACTGATTCAGTTTTATTTAAGTTCCTGTCTGACTAAGTCTTTCCAAATTACGTAACTTGTGATGTGAAGCTTACAATTCAAATGTCACATCTTCGGAAATATTCCTTTTTACTGATAAGAAAATTTACTATTATATATACACGCGACTGTACAGCTTCAGAATGATTTCGCTGAAAAGAGCAACTCTTCACTGAACGTCTTCTACTTTATGTGTAACTCAATGGGGATTTTTAAGTTATTATTATAATTCTTTTAACTTCGCATCTACTTCATCATTACCACTGAGAGTAGTGTTCATGAACACTTTTGGACGTAACACGTGCTGTTTTCCTTCTTCTATAAGTCCTAATGAAGGTTTTCCATGAATTCAGAATAAAGGTTGGCAGTTATTTAGATTACTGTCGGATGTTTTTTATTCCTTTACGTCCCCAGTGGAACATAGGGTGGCTTCAAGCTACAGCCCTTCTTGAATTTTTTTTACGGGATGGGGTTGCTAGCCAGCCTCATGCCCAACTTTCCCTCTTTACCAGTCTTATTACTGGCTTAGCGAGGTAAAGGGGTGAGTCTGTGGCTGGGGATCGAACAACATGAAGTGTGGATGCCGAGCATCCTACCGTTGTGCCACCGACGCGCAGCTGTCGGATGTGACTTCCTGAAATGAAGAAATATGCCCACTTATTGGTATTAGATGATTGGAGGCAAGCGACAGGAAGCCTTGCACCTAGGTTTCGTCCTAGTTGGTACTTATCAGCAAGGCCTATCTGCAACCGCCTTGAAGGAACTCAGTCTGCACCAAAGATAGGACTAGATACATTATACTAGTTACTGACTAGTGTCTAATCAAAAATATGCCCATTTATTATTTATGAATCAGGAGAAACCAGTGAGATTTATTCAGTGAAGAGATATTTCTTTTTAACGATTTTATTTTCAAACTGTACAGTTATATTCAAATGAACTGTCGTCAAGATTTGACCGAATAGTTCTAAAATATTTGGGCGCCGAGTGAGAAGTAGACATTTGTAAAAAATTATATTTGTAATATCTCAGCGATATTGAAATGAGTAATTCCAACGTTTCGTTCGGCAATCTGGTCCGAACTTCTTCAGGGAAATTAATCAAAATTAACATAACAGAGGTTTATCGATAAAAGGAACATCACTTGCTTTTAAAAACTTTGTCCAATCATGAGTCATTCAACAAGTATAATAAACAAAATATTTATGAGCTATGATCAAAATTTGACCTCGGACTTACAAATATCGGTCTACCTTTGTTAAACACTTTAAACAGAGTGTGTATGTGTGTGTGGGTAAACAGTTGTAAAACATTTCTTAACGTTTCCATAAGAAGATATGGACAGTCGAGAATTTTGACCAAGTATTAATAATTAGTGATACATATCCATTTTTATTTATTAATAAGGATTTCCTATGCATCAGCTAACATCACGCCTTCATGTCTGTTCAAACTGCTAGTATCTAGAATTTTATGATTAGACGTATTTTCAAAGTTATGGTGTTTAGGACTAGAGTTTAGTTTAAGCACCCTGTCGAACTTATTGCATTGTCTTCTTTCTGAATATTGAGCTGCTTCATTCGACCTACTGGACGACGACAGTTCATTTGAGTTATTTTGCTATCGAATTAAATTAACAAAGAAACTATGTAATTGGCACAATCATCGTGTTTTCAATCTCCGTTGTCTGGAACAAAATGCACATCCTAAATCCGTAGCTGTCGAGTCACCTGACAACTCCAGTAGGTCGAATGAAGCAGCTCAATGTTCAGAAAGAAGACAATGCAATAAGTTCGACAGGGTGCTTAAACTAAACTCTAGTCCTAAACACCATAACTTTGAAAATACGTCTAATCATAAGATTCTAGATACTAGCAGTTTGAACAGACATGAAGGTTTGATGTTAGCTGATGCATAGGAAATCCTTATTAATAAATAAAAAATGGATATGTATCACTAATTAAAAATACTTGGTCAAATTCCTGACTGTCTATATCTTCCTATGGAGACGTTAAGAAATGTTTTACAACTGTTTACACACACACGCATGCACACTCTGTTTAATGTGTTTAACAAAGGTAGACCAATATTTGTAAGTCCGAGGTCAAATTTTGATCACAGCTCATACAATTTTGTTTATTATACTTGTTAATACTTGTGTTTATGAATCATGATTGGACAAAGTTTTTAAAAACAAAAAGATGTGCCTTTTATATATAAAACCTCTGTTATGTTAATTTTGATTAATTTCCCTGAAGAAGTTCGGACCAGATTGCCGAACGAAACGTTGGAATTACTCATTTCAATATCTCTGAGATATCACAAATATAATTTTTTACAAATGTACAGTTATATTCTTATTATAAAATGTGAATGAAAATACAGTGTTATTAATAAACATAAGTTGCTCAATAATAAAATAAGGATAATGGGTATAATATGTGCGTCGGTGGCATAGCGGTTAGGACGCTCGCCGACTATGCACATGGTCCGGGGTTCGATCCCCGGCCGACGCACTCCTTTACCTCGCTAAGCCAGAAATAATGCTGGTGAAGAGGAAAGGTTGTGCATGAGGCTAGCAACCCCATCCTGTAAAAATAAGCACTGCTACAGAAACTTCAAGCCACTAGCTTGAAGCCCTATGCTCCACTGGGGAACGTGAAGGAAATAAAAAAATGGGAATAATAACAATAGTCATAGTAAACTTACATGATAAAATTATGGTAAAAATGTTACTCTAGCTACAGTAAGATGAGTGAACACAGAGATCCGGTTTCAGATCCCAAATAGCCAATGGTTCAGTCATGTAGAGGTGGTATATTCGAAGTCCTCGATGTATAGAGTTGACAAGGTGTTCGAGGATAGAGCTACCGGTATTCTTCCTTCCTTCTCTGGCTAGCTAACCAAGCTGGACAGTATTCCAAAATACGTTTTTGGAATTGACATTGTGTACAGCTGTTATACTTTGCTCCACACGAATAAGTAAACTGATAAATACACCCTGGGGTGGCCAAAAGCTCTGAATTAATCGTCTGCTGGAGAATGTGTTACGTAAGATAACTGCATGAAATGTCTCCTTCAAACATTTATAAAAGCGGTTTCATCATGATCTGATATCGGTTATAGAACCATTGGAAAACCAACTGAGAGTACTGGACAGCTGTTTCATCCTGGTTTGGGACTCTTAAACAGTACGCGACTATTGGGGCTCGAATCCAGGACCTTCCGGTTACAAGACGAGCTAACCCGTAGACCATTAAACCAGTGGGACCAAAACCAATAACCCATGAATTCCAACTTCTGCCACTTCACGTGTCCCAAACTAAGACGAAACAGCTCATGATAAATTCCTGTAACCAATCAATCAAGTCCCTACAAAACCATTACTTGAAAAACACATTCCTGTAGATCAAATTTACCAGCTAATACAAAATAAATCACAAATGACAAGAAACTTCAATTTCCGAGTCAATAAAGACGTCAGTTAACAACCAATCACAACAAAGGAGGTTGACAGGAGATACAATTGTATCATCATCATTCACGCAGAATTCAAACAAGTTGACTTCATATTAAAATTTGTGCTGAAGATTTCGTTGAGATGGACAATGAATGATGCTTCACCTGGCAACTCGGAGAATACAACCAAGTCGAAATTATCCATCTGAGATACAAATCTTTTCTATTAATTTCGAAATTTCAGTAAATTAGGTTATTAACTAATCATATCAGATAGTGAACCACTAATGGACAGTTGTTTCATCACAGTGTGAGACTCTTCAACAATGAGCACCCATTACCCAACCTGGGTGGGATCTAATCTGAGTGCAGTTAAATCTCTGCAAGTCAAAATTTGAAAGTTAATCTAATACTACTGGATAGAGTTCTCGGAGTTCTACTAAGAAGTCGTGTCCATGGAAGTCCGCCGTGAAGACAAGAACTAGCAATGCCGCTGTATATTGGGAAATGATAGAAGTTTGAATTAATGGCCCAGTCATTGGATTTCTTCCTACTGGTCAACAGAGGCACTTTGCATAACCCCCAGGTGTTAGTGAACAGTCCCAAACATAGACACGACAACTAGCTGTCTAGTAGTTCTCTAACTCAGGTTATTTCATGTAATCTAACTCTTAGCTAGTTAAAACCCTGCAAACCAACATATGAAAATTTAAATAAGCTTTTCAATATAAATACTTATTAAAGACATGTTATTAATTATAATTACGTTCTAATCTTAGTATCGTTTTGTCTATTCCCTTTGATAAGAACTTTGTCTAGAAGTCTAATGAAAGTTTAAGCAGCCTCTACTTCTCAGTATCATAAAGTAGATAAGAACACCTAAACCCAACCAAATAAGTCATCAACTGTTCTCCAGGAACAAACAGATATTCATAGTAACTACTGTCTATACGTGCGTCGGTAGCTCAGCGGTAGAATGCTTGCCAACCACACCTCGTGTGGTTCGGGGTTCGGTCCCCGGTCACAGACGCACTCCTTTACTTCGCTGAGCCGGTAATAACAGTGATAAAGAGGGGAGATTTGATATGAGGCAAGCAACTCGATCCCGTAAAAATGAACACCACAGCTACTGAAACTTCAAGAAGGGCTCTAGCTCTAAGTCACCTTATGTTCCACAATTTTTTCTTCTTCTCACTGATAAATAGTTTTTCTTTGAATGAAAGTGTTGCACAACAAGTTTTGCATTAATTGTGAATGAGTACGATTGCTTACAGGATTTCATCATGAGCTGACATCGGTTGCAGGATCATTGAAAAACCAGCTGAGAGTACTGGACAGCCCTCTGTTTCATCGTAGTACTTGGCACTCTTCATCAGTTCTCACCCACCACAGGGGGATCGAACCCAGAACCTTCTAGTTACAAGGTGAGCTCGTAGACCATTATGACTACTGTTTTGGTAATTAAAAGTTGTTTATTATGAAAAGCATTTCCACAAGGCTTTTGCAGCGAACCTTCATCACCTTCCTTCACATTGAAGATCATATGACCAGTCAGAAAGAATCAGCGACAAGGAATTCTAGCAGTGCAATGTACTAACCAAGAGCCTATTGCCCAGTCAAGACCTCGAGTAGAACCCGAATAGGAAACAACAATTCGGGGGTTTTAGACTGAGAGTTACATGCAGGAGATTGTATGAAGAAAAAAAGAAAGTTTTTGGGAAGCCGTAGAGCCAGCTGAAAATGACTGTGGAGAAGAGATTGAAATGGTGGTGTTCTGCTGATGGTTTATGTGTGTTCAAACTCGGAACCCAAGGGGATAACTGTGATAATGATGACATTTTGTGAATTCTAAGCTTATTATTATTTCCATGGGTTCCAAGTAGAACACAGGGATGGCTTCAACAACACATCTCCACTTTCTTCTATTCTCTGTTGTCCGCTTCAGCTGGCTACCTCCACAAGTGCCTATAATCTCTCATCTCCTCCTGCTTACCAGCACACGATGTCCTCCATGTCACCCTAGTAGTGACGACCCACTTATTGCTTCCCATTCGCGTTCTACTCAAGGGATGGCTTCCACTGAGCGTGATGTCATTTGACAGCCTCCTCAACGTATGCCCGATCAATCTATGAACAGACATTCAGAAAAGGCACTTTAGTATAGTTCCTTTTGTATTATTCAGTAGTGATACTCAGTCTGTTAATAATATTATTCTCTCGGGTTCCAAATGGAGTTTGGGGCTTCAGTTGAACATCTTCATTTCATTCTGTTTTCTGCAATCTTCACTCTAACTGGCTCGAAGATTGCTCATAGGCTTTCATTCTCTCTTCTTCATACAATCTTCTCCATGTCATCCTCGAACCCACACCTAACTCTTTGCTGACTTCCCATTCGGGTGCCATCACTAGAGTATCCGTCTTGCGTATGATTTCTCTACAGTTACTAGTCCATTAATGTCATTTCCAAGAGTTTGTTTGTAGGGGGGGTTGATTTGTCTCAAGTTAGATCACGGATTGATGCCAATTAGAACCGGCCGGGGAGTACCTGACAGTCAGCTATTTAGCCCTACCTAGGGACTCTTCATCAGTACACAACCACCACCAGGATTCGAACTTAGAACCCTCCAGTTACAAGTCAAGCTCGTAGACTATTCAGCCTTGTCGTACCCGAACCAATGACCATCCCATAAATTCTAACTTTTACCATTTCGTGATGCATTTCGCCCAACTGGCGCCAGTCAATGAATGTCATCGATGGCGAGTATTTTTCCTCACTCCAAACCTGGTGAACCCCACTACCGGCAACGACTTCTCACTAGAACCCCAGGCAACTTCGTCCTTCAGCCAGTCACTCACCAGGAAGTTGGTTTGTTACGGGGATATAATTTGTTTGAAGTTTGGTCACGGATTGATATCGGTTTCATATAAACATCAATAAAAGTTAGCACTAAGTACTGGACAGCTGTTTCCTCCTAGTTTTGGTCTCTTCATTAAGGCTCGTATTCAGTTCACAAACTGGTAGAAGTTTCTTCGCTGGAACCCTAGTTCGTGTGTACTGCTAAACAGCCCAAAATTGTACAAGCTTCTAGGGGTGACTTTTAGGTCGGTTTACTTAGACAGTCTAATAATCAACCAAAAATGAGAGTCAGACAATTCTACACTCTGAAGATAAAAAGAAAGCGGTTGAATGAAGCGATAAACAATACTTAAAAGTGATGTATTTAGGCGCATTTATAGTCTGACATCATCAGTGTTGTTTTTGCTTACTTTGACACGTAAGTAGGATTGATTTGAAAAAGAGAAAAAAAATTGAAAGTCGACTATGTATGATGAGTGCGATGTTTGTTACTGAGAGAAAGAAAAGAAAATAAAGAAATATATATACACATACACAAATAAACAGACGTAAATAAAACTTCTGAATTAAAAAAAACAACATCACAAACAAAAAAATATACGTATATATGCGTATATGTACGTATATGATTCTAGACAGTCTAGTCAAATACGTTTTTGTCTTTGTTGAAGCGAAACTGATCAATTCTTGAATAGAATTTTTTTTAGAGTATTAGAAAGGTCTTTTAAATTCAGATAGTTAGATATTTTGTTACACGTAGGTAATCTGATAATAACAACATGAGAAGATGTTGTTACACGTAGGCAAATCAGATACGCAGAGAAGTAGCTTTACTCTCTTTTTCATCTTGTTATACTTCATTCTTCTCAATTTTTGTTCCCATTGCATTCGGTTCTCTGCAAACGTTTTCATCACCTGGCCCCACGTCTACCCACATGCTTTCATCTCTTCTTTGCATGAACTCCTCCGTATCACCTTCACACTCGCCGCTTCCGATTCGTGTTCCACTCGAGCGATGGCCCGGCGTGTGATGGGTGTCACTTGATGATGGTTTATTTTCTCAGAGTACGGCTAGCCAATCCACCTCCATTTCTTCCTGCATATTTGTTGTACAATTGGTTTCTGCTGGGTTGGTTCGTTCACTGATTGCCAGAGATCCCTGCCTGTTGGTGATGTTTTCTGGCCGGCAATCTGATCTTGAGCGAAGACAGATGTTGATGAAGGTGTGTAGTTTGTTCAAAGTGCCCTTCGTGACACGTTGCCAGCCAAGTCTCTGATCCTTATAGTAAGTACCCAATCACTAGTTCATTGAAGGCGCAGAAGTCAGCGAAGAGTTCTCCATTTCATTCATTTCTCCGAGAGCTTCTCTACTCATGATGAGTTCTCTCCCTGTGTTGTCTGGTTCCAGTTTGGCATTCATGTCTCCCATTTGTATTTTAATGTCACCGACTGGAGTGTTGTCTATTGTTGCCTGTAGTTGTCTGTAGAACTCTTCTTTTCTTTCTAGGTCTGCGTTGTTTGTCGGCGCATAGCACTGTATAACTGACACTTCCCTTCCTTTGGAGTTGAATCTAGCGGTCATTATCCCGGTCGAGACCGCCTCCCATTGTTGCCGTTGGCGACATCATGATAGGCACACCCTCAGTGTTCATGTGGTTGTCTTCTGGGTAACCGGAGTAGATCATCGACTCTCCCGTTGACAATTTGGTGAGTCCACTCCCATTCCATCTGCTTGCGCATATTCCCAGTACTTCAGTTCCGAATCTTTTCATCTCGTTTACAATCTGGGCAGCTTCGCCAGTCTCGTACATGGTGCGGACGTTCTATGTCCCCACATAGACTCTTCCTTTTGTCCCAAGGAAACTCATCATGCTAAAGTTTCTGTAGCAACTTTGTTTACAGGGTGAGGTTGCTAGCCTCACGCCTCATACACTGTCAATTATTTTACCTAAAGCTCCTGCCACTAACTGAGTTTCAGCATTGGGCTTTGCCAAGAGGTGAAGTATTTCAGGTTGCTACACTCCACATAGAATACAAAGGTAAAGAAAATGGATTCAGAAGAGTTATGACGATCAGCAGTGTATGGGAGAAACAATAATAGCATGATAAATCATAAGGGTTCAATGAACATGCAAGATAGTGAAGACTGAATGCATCTGCGCCATCTATTGAGAACGATTTTGAACCTTATCACTAATAGTTTCCAGCCGTTGGTTCTTACCATCCCGAGGAACACAAACACACAAATACCTAATTTCGACTGGAGTACCTTGATTAGTACGATAAACTTCCTCCTCAGTTCCTTCACGGTCAGACATTGCGACGTAGGCGACTACTACCTTCCAGTTATGAAATCTGACAACTTCTGGGCAAAGAAGAATATTTTCAAGTATTGGTTTTGTAGGGATTTTGTTTGATTGGAAGGAGGATTTCATCATGAGCTGAAGTCAGTTAGAGAACCATTGGAAAACCAGCACTGGAGTACTGATGCTCACTAGCGACTGGCTCTATTCAGGTAGTCACCTGGGGTTCTAGTGGGAAGCCTTGGCCAGTAGGGTGCAGCAGGTTGAAGGTGAGGCAGTAACTCATCGAAGAAGACATTGTGAAGTGGTCGCGCTATGTCATGAATTGGCTAGTAGAAATTAGAATTCATGTGCTGGCCATTGGATCGTGTCCCAGTGGCTTAATGGTCTACCAGCTAGCTTGCCTTGTATATATATATATATATATATATATATATATATATATATGTATATATATATTCATTAAAATGACTAACTGCTACTTTTCAGATTTTCAGTAGTATGAATGTGTCATATTACCTAGATGTATGAAATGTAACCAAAATTATAATACCTCATTTTGAGAATCAACGAAAGAATAGTATGCAGCCATTACTCTTGTCTACGAGTTGGGAAATTTATCTCATCTGCTTACCAAACTGTCGTATAATTTTTGAAATGTAAGTTGTACCTGAATGCAAGAAAGTGGTGAGAAAACAAGTCACTTGACATTAAGGTTATTTCAGACGTCCGTGGTTGAATGGTGGAATACTTTCCAGCCACGCGACGGGACGTCCGGCATCGATCCCCAGCCGATGCTCTCTCGTAAAGCTCTCGCCTAGTTTGCTAGCCGGTAAAAAGTCCGAAAAAGAGGGGAGACTGGGCATTTGAGGCTAGCAACCCTACCCCGTAGAAATAAAAACTGACGCCGCCAAAAATGAGACTTCCAAATCTTCAAGTCTGACCTTATTTATTACTTCATTCTTGGAGAACCATTCGAAAACCTGGGAATAATGGACATTTGTTTTGTCATGGTTTGGGACTCTTCATCAGTACTCATCCACTGCTACAGTTCTAACCCAGTAACTTCCGGTTACAAAACGAGCTTGTAAACCATTCAGACACTAGTACCATATCCAATGCCCAGTGCACGAAATGAAATTTCTGCCAATTTGTGATGTATATTTAGCGCAACCACCAGTCGATGTCATCGGTGACGAGTAACTGTCCCCTTGCCCGACTTGATGAACCCCGCTAACTACAACTTCTCACTAGAGCCCCAGATAACTACCCATATAAGTTCAGTAATTAGTGAGCATCAGATTAATATTCAAATTTTGGTTTGCAGGGATTTGATTTCATTGGTTACAGGATTTCATCATAAGCTGACATCAGTTGAAGAACCATTGGAAAACCAACTAGAAAGTACAGGACAGCTATTTTGTCCAAGCACATGATGAAATTCTGAAACCAAACAATCAAATCCCTGCAAACCAATACTTGAATATAAATCTGATGCTCACTAGAGACTGGCTCTGTCCGGGTAGTTAGACACTTGGGTGGATTTTAGTGGGAAGTGGTGACTGGAAGTGGGGTGAGTACAACAGGTCGGATGTGTGGACAAGTACTCGCCACCAGTCGGTTAGTAGCAGTCGCGCAATGTCATGACCCGGCTGGCAGAAGTTAGAATTCATGGGCCGGCTGCTGGATGAGATGCCAGTGGCTAAATGGTCTACGAGCTCGCTTGCCCTGTAATCAGTAGATCCTGAGTTCAAAATGTGGTGGTGGGTGCGTACTGCTGAAGAGTCAAAAGCACTAGGAAGAAACAACTATTCAGTACTTTCTGCTGGTTTTTCAATGGTCTTCTAATCGATATCTGTTCATGATGAAATCCTGAATCCCTTAAATGGCTTTCGTGTAATTGGTTATTTAATCGTTTCTGATTAATTCAATTGTAAAATTATTTCAGAAATACCACTATTACTATTACTAATAATACTGAAATAAGTAATATTAGCAGTAGCAATAGTCTTTGGTCGGTGAACATCACTCATAAGGGCGTTATTCATTCATCTTCCTTCTTCTCCTTATTATCCTGAACAAGTCCAATCAGTCCCAAAGAAGATGCTTTTGCTTAATCTAGAATTCGAAGATGACATTGAAGCAGAAATCCTTTGTAAACGCCTCTGTAAATCTCTGAGGAAAACATACTTCGTCGCGAGCCTACAACTGACGTTTTCCTCCAAGAAACTGTTCAGTCAGAACGCGAAAGATAAGCTGTCACATTGGGCCATTTCGACGAGCATATACCAGTTTACTTGCTCGTGCGGAGCTGAGTACATCGGCCGTACCATGCGCCAACTTGAAAAAAACGCTCGTGAACACTATCCAGCCTGACTAGTAAAAGGAGAATGAAAACCTGTATATAACTCGATGGCAGAACATCTGATCAATTCAGGACATTCAGCGCCATTCGAGAAATGCTTCAAAATAATATACAAGATTTGATCAGACCTATGAAAGGGAGTAAAATCAAGACATAGCTGAGCATAGCCGAGGCACTAGCCATCCAAAAGCTCAAACCCAGGCTATGTATCCAAAGAAAATAATAAAACTCAACTTTCACCACTTAAAACTCAAGGTATATGCACAAAAATAAACTCCTGACATCATAAAAAAAGGACAACGGTGAGGGGGTGGGCGGACAGGGACTGATGAGACTGCATAAATGATCATAAAATGAATCAAAGGGACTAATAAAACTTTATTTCTTGTAATCCTTGCTTTCACCATACTATTGAAATGTATGATTGCTCTTCTTTGCAAACAATGGAGATGCTTTCCTTTTTTCTTTTTGTCATGAATGAAAAGCAGGTAATCTTTTGATTACTTATTCAACTAGTTAGTTAGTTAGTTAGTCAGTTAGGGTGTTTCTTGTTATGTAATCCTTCAAGATTATTCTTTGTTGTTATTATTGTAAACAGAAATGATAACAATATACACTTTCAGTCCTTTATTGATCTGTTTACCCCCTCCCACCTACCCCTGCGTTCCCGCCTTCCTTCAACATTCAGCCATACACACCACCCCTATCATGATCGCTGCTATTTTTTTTATCATGGGCATGTCAAACTGATAATAATAATAGTAATAATATTAATGACAATAACAATAATAATAATAAAAGTAATGATAATAGTTTTATATATTCAGTTTGATTGATCTCCAATCTTTGCACACAAAAAAGGAATAAGCTCACGGCAAAATAGGACGCGATACACCTTTAAGATTTTTTATTTGCCTTTGCTTTTGTTAATTCCTTTGACTGATATATGCGCGGCTTTTATTATTATCTACACAAGTTTTTTCCATCCACGCACTCACGCACACCCACGCACTCACGCGCGCACACACGCACATACACGGATAAACTTCTCCACTCATGCGTGCGTATATAGATGTAATCAGTATATTTGTATATCATTGTATTAATTGTTCTTCATATACTACTGCTACTACTAATAATAATAATGTTTTTTGTGAGTTTAGAGGGGGGGGGGAGGATGGATATCATAAAACGAAAGTGGATAAATAGAAAAATAAATCAAGAGAAAAAAAAATAAATCGGATTAGTCTTTGTCTAACCCCCCACCCACCCACTTTTCATTAGTAATGAAACTGATAATAGCATGTTGATGACCATTTGATGTCAATTTAATTTTTAATTTTTTTCTCTAAATATTTTTATTACTACTATTAATACTATCATTATAAGATTTATTACAAAGGGAAGTGTGTTCAGCTAACCACCCCACCCCCTCCTACCTACTTACGTGTATATATTATATTTTTTATTGATTTATATACCTGATCTATTAGTGTTTAGTTTATAGATCACTTGAGGATTGATTATTCAAGGGTTGTAATATGAGTAAAGATTTCAGCAACAGCAACAATCAGCATAAATAGAAGGAACCTGAAAGAAACAACCTCCTTCACCAACCTACCTACCTGGGAAGGATCGTTTCAACTACAGGCCAGCGGAACTGACGAGGATATCAAAGCAGCGAGGATCGGAAAAGCAAGACAAGCTTTCACTACTCTCAAGTCTGTGTGGAGGAGGTCAACAGAACTCAGCATGAAAACGAAGATAAGATCCGGATTTTCAACTCCAATGTAAAGTCAGTGCTACTTGATATACTGATCAGAGACTTGGTGCGTCATAAAGAGCATCTCAAACAAACTACAGACCTTCATCAACAGCTAGTTGTCTTCGCTCAATACTCAAGATCAGATGACCAGCCAGAAAAGATCAGCAACAGGGATCTCGTGGAGCGAACCAACCCAGCAGGAACCGATTGTGAAATAAATAGGCAGGAAGAAATGGAGATGGATTGGCTGGCCACACTCTGAGGAAACAATGCATCAAGTGAGTGACATCACTAGACAAGCCATTGCTCGAGTGGAACCTGACTGTATTGGAAGCGGCGAGTTGGTCGTCAGTGCGAGGGCGGGTGACTTGGAGGAGGTCATGTGAAGAGGAGATGAAAGCGTGTGGGCAGACTTGGAGCCAGGTGAAGACTCTAGCAGAGAATCGAACACAATGGAGACGCACGGCTGAAGCCGTATGTTCCTCTAGGAATTAAAGGAAACAATAATAATAATCTCAGAGTAGTATATATATATATATATTTCCAGTGTGATCACGGATGAATATCATTTAGAGAACTACCATTGGGAACCAGGAGGTGCTGAGCAGCTGTTTCTCCCTACCGTCAGCACTCGAACCCAAGAACTTCCAGTTACAAGGCAAGTTTGTATACCATTCAGCCACGCAACTACCAGCCAATGAATGTTATCGGTGGCGAGTATTTGTCCTTACTGGCGACACAACCACCAAGTGGATCCCACTACCGGTCATGACTTCTCAGTAGAGATCCAGTCAGCTATGTCTTCCAGCCAGTTATTATCATAGAGTCCCAAAAACTAGGACGAAGCAGCGTGTTATTATTATTCCCTTGCGTTCCGAGTAAAACATAGGGCTGGCTTCAACAACACATCTCCACTTTGTTCCCTTTTCTGCCGTCCTCTTCAGCTGGGTCCACGATTGACCAAACTCTCTCATCTCTTCCTCACACGATCTCCTCCATATCACCCTCGCACCAACGACCCACTAGTCACTGCCCATTTGGATTCCACTCGAGCAGTGGCCTGGCGTGTGATGTCAGTTGGCGGCCCCCTCAATGTATGTATGTACACATTTGTTGAGCGATCGGCTCTCACCTGTTGGTTTGTTCCCACAGTTTCTTGTTATTAATTCTTTCTGGCGACTTGGTCTTCAGTGTGAAGCCAGCGAAGACAGCTGTTGATAAAAGTCTACAGCTCCCTAGTGGAAATCCTTTTCGTTACACACAATGCAAGTTTCTGACCCGTATAGAAGCACTGACCAACTTGAGAATGGTGTTAAAAATGCGAATCTTTTTCCTGATGGTGAGTGCAGAAGATTTCCAAACTGGTTTCACGTTGGTTGATGAAGGTGTATGTTGCCTTTCCGATTCTGACTGGCTTTGACATCTTTATCCGCTCCAGTGGCCTGTAGTTGAAACGATGCTTCCTAGATAAGTGAAGGAGGCAACCTTTGTTAAATCTCTCCCTTTGATGGTGATTGGTTATCTCCATCACCTCCAACTTCTCTGTGTTCCCCTGCAGTCCTGTCTCCCCTGGATGGCTGCCTCTTCAGCCAGTTTGTTGGTTTCCTCCTGTAATTCTTCGAGTTTGTGTGACATTAGAAATATATCATTCACACGCGAAATCCAGATCTTCTAGATGGTGTCTTCTTTTCAGTGATCCAGCGTATTCCTGACTCCTCGCCCCCATAGTCTTCCTCATAATCCAGTCCACCGCAACTAAGAGTACCATCGGTGACAATAGGCAGCCATCCTTGTCTTACTCCTGTGTTCACTTCGACCACCTCGCTGAGTTTCCTGTTGTGGATCACCTGGCACGTGGCCTCACTGTCATATAGCCAGCTGTTGAGTGAGGTTGATAAAGACTTGGGCACCGCACGTCATAGTGTTGAAGCAGCAGAAGCCTAGGAGTGCTGGACAGCTGTTTCGTCCTAGTTTGGGACTCTTCATCAGTACGCACCCACCCAGCGGAGGTTCGAACCCAGGACCTTCCGGTTACAAGGCGAGCTCGCATACCATTAAGCCACGGGGACCCGATCCAATGGTCAGTCCATGAATTCCAACTTCTGCCAATTCACGATATAGCGCGACCCTTAGCCAATGTCTTCGGCGAGTATTTGTCCTCACACCCGACGTGCTGCACCCTACTGCACCCTGAATAGGGTAAGTCGCTAGTGAGCATCTCACTGATATTCAAGTGTTGGTTTGTAGGGATTTGGTTGATTGGTTACAGGATTTCATCATGAGTTGACATCAGTTAGAGAACTATTGGAAAACCTCCAACTAATGTCAGCTCATGATGAAATCCTGTAACCAATCAACCAACCAAATCCCTACAAACCAACACTTGAAGATATTCGATTTCCCACCGATTCGAGTGATTCCACAGTATACTCCATCATGAAGTAACAAAAGTCAAAGAATCATTCAAATTTATGGAATATGCAACAGACACCGTACCAAAGGTTAGTTAAGAACACTGTAACAACAGATACGTACCTACAGCCTCATAACAGGGTTGAAATATAAGACCCTTTACTTACAATCACAGCACGTTTTTGATGGTATATATACACTACCAATTGGCTGATTGGAGAAAACTGGGATGATGGTGTAATTTCACCTCCTTGAACTGTGTGTGTAAACTATAAATTGTGAATTTTTCACCAATCATCCATTTTTAACTGGGATCATCCATCGATCCATGGAGATTCCAACATTCATTCCAACTTTAATTGTCCTCCTTTATGGATGTGAAACCTGGCCACTGAAAGTGGAGGACATGAAAAAGCCGGCTAGCTGTCTTTGATCATAAGTGCCTGCGTTCTATCTCCCATGTGAAGTGGTGTAGTAGAGTAAGCAATACTGAGGTTAGGCGTCGAGCGTTAGGCAAGGAGGGGGAATCAATCGACGAGGTTATGAAACTACACCGATTGAGATGGTTAGGGCATGTGTTACGCACGCATGCCTAGTCGTCACCTTCCTCGATAACGGGCAATGTTAGCTGACATAGGATGGATCAGTTTGGAAAAGAGCCAGTAGCTGTCAAACCAAAACATGCCTTCATCAGTCAATGAAATCCACGACAGTTAGTTTAAGCCACATAGGAAGATGTAGACTTCCTTGTTGGAGTCTTCGGGACAGTAAAAATCAATGAAGGCTGGAGAAAATCGGTGATATGGCTCAAAATCGTCGTTCTCAATGGCTGGCGCAGATGCATCCACTCCTTGTGACTTATAATACCCAATGAAACTATATTGCTCTTCATTACTTCTATTCCTTTTGTCTCATATATCTGTTTACTTTCTCTGTTTTGCATTTCTTCTACTTTATTCTCTTGCTTTGTGTGATACATGGAGGGAGTGTGGCGGCTTGAACTGCTGCACATCGGTGCAAAGTTCTATGCTGAAAACAGACAGACAGATAGACCAACTTTAGTAGGATCATATATATATCACTAATTTTTGATTGAACACTAGTCAGTAACTAGTGTAATGCGTCTAGTCCTATCTTCGGTGCAGACTGAATTCTATCAGTCATGTTTGCAATGTGGCCACCATGCTAGGTGGCTCGCCATTACGGTGCACTGTGAATTGTTGGCATTAGATGGTTGGAGGCAATCGGCAGGAAGCCTTGGACCTAGTGTAATGCATTACACTAGTTACTGACTAGTGTGCAATCAAAAATATCCAATACAGTCCTACAGGAGGTCAGTCGCGAGCCTGAATAGCTCAGTGGTAACGTCTCTGACTGCAGCACTGGGTGACGCGGGTTCGAATCTCAGAAGGGACATCAGTTCCTTCAAGGTTGCAGATACGCCTTGCTGACTGGTGAGTGCCAACTAGCACGAAACCTAGGTCCAAGGCTTCCTGCCGATTGCCTCCAACCATCTAATGCCAACAATATCACTAATTAGTTGATTGAGAATACAAATAGAAATTTTCAGCATATTATTTGTCTCTCTTCCATGCTCTGAATATGTTCCATTTTCTGGAATGATGGCATGTTCGCTTGTACACACACACACACACTCACACACGCAAGCAAACACATGAATCTTTGCTTCACAAAGTATGTAACACGCATGCCTAAACTGTTTCTTTTTCTGTTCAAAAAAAAATTTTAATCTGACCTAATCTCTATCTCATTATCATTTATTTTTGATGATTTGATTGAATTTTAAATCAGATCTGATCCGATTTGATCTAATTCGTTGTGATCTGATCTAATCTGATTTGATTTGATTTGATGTGATGTGATATGATTAATTATGCTGATTGTAAAAATTTTAAATAATCCAAAAATTAGATCGCAATGAATCTGTCAACAACTTTTATTTTATTTCACAATTTCAGCATTTTAGAATTGAAATGAGATGGTGATCTCTTTAATGTTAACTGCATTCTTGAGTAAACAATTTGTTTGCTTGTCCGTTTATTCTTTCTGTTATTTTGTTGTTGTTGTTGTTTTATTTCAAGCTGAATGCCAACTATGCAGATACTACTTACAATTTTTCAGAGTACCAAGTAATTAGTAGTGTTCTCTGAGGAGCTGGTTGGTTTAGTTGCGGAGCTTTCGTCGTCCCACTTCTAGACAACTTCGCCTTTCAGCGCAATTTGTAGCATAAACTGAACCGATTTAAACTTTTTCCGTGAGTAATAGAACTGCGTCTCTCGGTAATCATCTTTACATATGTACTGGTAATTTTCTATTGACTTGGATTTTAACCTTTCTAATCACATGATTTACTTCTTATTAGTTGGTAGATTTGGTCTACATTAACATGTTTGTTAATCGCATAGTCGTTTGAGTGCCAGGCTTCTAGGAATTCCCTGACTGCACTTTTGGTGTTTCCTCTGTTTAAAATTTCGACATTTTCCCAATCATTAAACTGATGTCCATAATTATCTATATGCATTGATATGAAACAGGAATATGTATCATGTCTTTTTACAACTAATTTGTGTTACTGGATTCTGATTCGAAGGGGACGCCCACTTTGGCCGATGTAATGCATGTTACAGTTCACACAATTATTTATTCTGTAAATGGTATTAATTTTATCTCCTTTTTCTGTTGGATCTTTCGGTTTGCACAATATCGAATGAAATGGTTGTTTTGGCTGGCTTGTGTGTTATATCTATTTCAAATGGTTTCAGTATTCTAGTTGTTATTTCAGAAATATTTTTTATATATGGATGTGTGAATTTTCTTGTGGTCTTTTATGATGGTTTCTTGTTGGTGTTGTGATTCGATTTTAAACAATTTTTGATGAAATTGTTAGGATATCCATTCTTTTTGAAGACGATTATTAGGTATTTTTCCTCCATTCTCTTCAACATTGGAGTGCTAGAGTGTGTTTGAACTCTTCTAAACAATGTCTGCACACAGTTTCTTTTGTGAGTAATTGGATTATTGCTAGTATAGATGAGTGTTTGATCTGTGTGCGTTGATTTTCTATATACTTGTGTTTGTAAATTTCCTGTGTTAGTTCTCCTGATTAAGACGTCTAAAAATGGGATTTTGTTACCTATTTCTTCTTCTCTTGTGAATTTGATGTCTTCAAATGTGTTGTTTATTAATTTATGAGTATATTCTAAGTCATTTCTTTTAATTATTACAAATATATCATCAACGTAACGTACCCAGACTTTTGGTTTTATTATAGGTAGAACTAATAATTCTAATCTTTGCATGGCGGCTTCAGCTATTAATTCTAATATGGGCGATCCCATTGGTGTTCCTTTTATTATTAGTTCGTATATTTGAGTATTGAATTGGAAGTATGTTGTAAGACATTATTTTATGAGTTCTATCCAAGTTGAACATTGTGTTTTTATGTTTTCATCACTATAGAGTAATTGTTGCATCGTTTCTGCTGCTACTTTTGAACTAATTGAAGTATATAATGCTGTGACATCAAAGGACACCATTATTTCATTGTCTTCTACTTGAATGTTTTTGATTTTCTCTAAAAATTGGATGGACGAATTGATAAAATGGTCGCATCATTCTGTGAGGTAATTTAATTTCCTGAAAAGTTCTTTAGACAGATTATATGTCGGTGTTCCTGGAAGCGAAACGATTGGTCGTAAGGGAATATTTGGTTTGTGTAGTTTTGGTCTACCATAGAATCGAAATAAAATAGATCCGTTAGATTTCATTCGCCATTGATCTTGTTTTGTAATTTGTCTTGATTTCGTTAGTTTATTTTGACGTTATTTTGATTTTGTTATCCAATGTTTGTACAGGGTTTTTCGTCAGCTGTCGATATACATTATTATCTTTGAGTAAATCCTCTGCTTTCTTTATGTAGTCTTCTGTGTCCAGGATTACTGTTGTTCTTCCTTTATCAGCCGGTAGAATAACTATATCTTTTCTATTCTTCAGTTTCTTCAATGCATTTTGCTCTTCAGTGCTAAGTTGGGAATTATGTCTTTTCTGTTTGATTTTAGGTATGATAGATTGACGTATTTCTTGTTGCACTTCCTCATTTAATTTTGATGATTTCAGTGATGATTCTAAGGAGGCACAGAAATCTGTTATTGAAGCGTCACCAGTATTATAGTCCAGTGCTTTCTGAAGAAGTTGTTCTTCTGTTTTCGATAATGATTGTTTCGATAGATTTACTACCAAGTGTTGGTTTGCAAAGATGGTTTACAAGAAGCCAACGCATTCTGCTAATAGATATTTAGACTTCTTTAATTCATCTCATCCGTTCTTTATCTGTCTGTAAAGGCTGGCTTAGTTAAGTGTCTAACAAACCGAGCAATGGCACTAAGCAGTACAACGAAAAGCCTAAATGATGAAACCAAACAGACAAAGAAAAGCTGAAAAGAAAAGAAAACTACCTAGCTATCTAGGAAGCATCGTTTCAACTACAGGAGGACGGAACTGATGAGGATATCAAAGCAACGAGGATCAGAAAAGCAAGGCAAGCTATCACCAATCTCAAGTGTGTGTGGAGGAGATCAAAAGCACTTCTCAGCATGAAAATGAAAATAAGATGCGGATTTTCAACTCCAATGTGAAGTCAGTGGTACTTACTATGCAGATCAGAGACTTGACCATTGCCGTGTCATGAAGGGCACTTCGAACAAACTACACACCCTCATCAACAGCTGTCTTCGCTCAACACATCGCTCAAAATCAGATGGCCGGCCAGAAAACATGAGCAACAGGCGGGGATCTCTGGTAATGAACGAACCAACCAAGCCAGCAGAAACCAATTGTACAACAAATATGCAGGAAGAAATCGAGGTGGATTGGCTAGCCATACTCTGAGAAAACAAACCATAATCAAGTAACATTACTAGACGGGCCATCACTCGAGTGGAACACGAATCGGAAGTGGCGAGTGTGAAGGTGATACGGGGGATTTCATGCAAAGAAGAGATGAAAGCATGTGGTCAGACCTGGGACCAGGTGAAGACGTCGGCAGAGAACCGAACGCAATGGAGATGTGCGTCTGAAGCCCTATGTTCCTCTAGGAACTAAAGGAAACAATCATAATAGTAAGCAGTAGATGAAATTTAAAGTGTAGGTTTTTATTGATTACAAGTTTAATCACATATTGACACGTCAGTTAGAGAATTAGAAAGTACTGGACAGCTGTTTCCCACTTCGTTTTGAGATTTTTCACAGAAGTACGCACCCATCTATGATCACATCAGAGAGGGGATCGAATTTGAAATAAAATCCAATGAAATCCCTGTAAACTAATACATTAAAAATTTGAAATTTCTACCTGTGTTTATCTTTAATTTATTTTCTGTACGTTGAAGTTTCTCTACCAGTTTGATAGGTTTAAAGATGTAGGTTTGCTAGCCCCACACCCAACCCCCACCCTTTGCCTGGGCTTGAGACCGGTTACAAAACTAGCATGCTAGTTAACTATCTCAACTTCATCGACTTAGAAAAGGCCTTCGACAGACTGCGTTGGTCGAGAAGTAATTTGGAAACTAATTCAACACTACGGCGTGAGGTGTCTAAATTTTTATGAACCTCATTCAACAGCTGGCTATATGACAATGTCACGTGTCAGGTCATCTACAATGGAAAACTCAGTGAGGTTATCGAAGTGAATACAGGAGTAAGATAAGCCTGGCTGCCTGCCTATTTTCACCGATGATATTCTTAATTGTGGTACACTGGAATATGTGTCAGACCACCGATAAGAAACCTCTAGAAGATCTAAATTTTCGCGCGCACACACACACACAAACTCGAAGACTGACGGGCAGGCGAAAACCAACAAACTGGCTGAAGAGGCAGAGAAAACAGGACTGCAGGGGAACATAGAGAAGTTGGAGGTGATGAAGATAACTAATCACCATCAAAGGGAGAGATTTGACAGAGGTTGCCTCCTTCACTTATCTAGGAAGCATCGTTTCAACTACAGGCCACTGGAGCGGATAAAGATGTCAAAGCCAGTCAGAATCGGAAAGGCAACATACACCTTCATCAACCAACGTGAAACCAGTTTGGAAATCTTCCGCACTCAGCATAAGGAACAAGATTCGCATCTTCAACACCATTGTCAAGTCGGTCAGTGCTTCTATATGGGTCAGAAGCTTGCAGTATGATTAACGAAAAGGATTTCCACTAGAGAGCTGCAGACTTTCATCAACAGCCGCCCATTTCGCGTACTGCCTTCATATTGAAGACCAAATGGCCAGAAAGAATTAGCAACAAGAAATTCTCCCTGGCTGTCTGGCTGTCTGGGAACAAACGAAAAGGCGACAGCTGATCGCTCAACAATTATATAGAAAATGTAGATGGATTGATGAAGCATACATTGAGGAGACTGTCGAATAACATCGCGCCCAATGCAGGCCATTATCGTTCGAGTGGAATCCCAATCGGGAGAGATGAGTGGGTCGTCAGTGCGAGGGTGACATGGAGCAGATCGTGCGGCGAGTTGGAGGAGAGGAGAGAGAGTTTGGGCAGTCCTGGACCCAGTTGAAGAGGACGGCACTGAATAGAAGCCATCCCTGTGTTCCACTCAGAACCCCAGGGAATAATAATAATGTCTCTGTTTATTGATGAATATCATGTGTTGTTTTGAATCATTTTGTAAACCTTTTTTTATCGAATCTTCTTTTGTCTTTGTGTTGCTTCTTTTTGCTGTCTTCTCTATCTTTTCCTATCTGTTTTCTTGTTTATTTGTTAATTGATTTGTTTATTGATTTGGTTGTCTGTTCTAGTTTGTTCTTTTTTGTCTTCCCCTAATTTGTGTTTTGGGTGAAATCAAAAGTTACAAAAAACAAAAACAAAAAAACAAAATGAGAAACAAAACAAACAAAAATTTGTGAAAATGACAGATTGCCTTAATTTTTAGTTTTTGATGAATTAATCTCTCAATTCAAATGGGAAAGAAAAGGCGAGAATTACGTTTATATTTTGTGTGTTATCGATGCCTCATCCCCACCCCCACCCCCACACATTCCCTTCCTCCTTCTCCTCCCACACACTCGATTGTTTTAACTTCCTTCACTTGATTGATTTACTGACATGTATTCAATCAATCAAGTGTAATAGTATAGTATTATAGTATAATTATGACACAAATTATTATGTAATCGAATGTATTGATGAATGATGGATGATGAGTAATAAGATGGTGTAACATTCCGTCTTGCCTTCATCCTCAACCTCCTTCTCCCCCTCCCCGCCTGAAGACACCCATGCATACTTGTCACGAACATATTTATATATATACAAATGACTTTTACAATTAAATGAACAGCAATAAGTCGAGTGAATTAGATCTACGGAGATCATTTGAAGTCAATGGCGAGACACAGGAAGCAAAAGTATCAGGCTTAATATTTTTATTATTATCATTACCATCATCGTCACCATTATTATCCTTATTGTATATTGAAAGTGATATGTCCAATGAAGTGAAATCAAGTTGAAGGGTTAGAGGTAAGATGAATAAATGAAGCTAATAAATAAGGTATTAAGGAAAGCACAGACAAGATGGCGATGAAATGATACATTTTGATTTATTCTTTATTTGGATGGAGGATTTTATCGTGAGCTGACATGAGTTAGAGAACCATTGGAAAACCACCTTCAGAGTAGTGGACAGTTGTTTCGTCAGCCTAGTTTGAGACTCTTCATCAGTACGCACCCAACAGGGTTCGAACCCAGTACCTTCTGGTTACAAGGCGAGCAGGTGCGTACTGATGAAGAGTCCCAAACTAGGCTGACGAAACAGCTGTCCAGTACTCCCTGCTGGATTTCCAATGGTTCCCTAACTGATGTTAGCTCATGATGAAATCCTGTAAGCAATCAGTCAAATCCCTACAAACCAATACATGAATTTTTTTGTCTTTTGTCCTGCTGATATATGCAATTTCATTTGTTCATTGTTACCAATCGATATTAGTAACTGACCTCTAGTGTAATCTCTATGATCTGTTCAGTTTTGAAGAGCAGTTACGAAAACAAATATATTCTTCACTGATCTATTTTTATTTCTAATTGATATCATATGAGTATTATTCATACGTCCCAAGGATGCTAGTTCGTTGAGCCGCAATGAATGACTTCGACTTCCTTTACCTGTTGATCTCAACTAGAGCTAACGCCCATGATTGTTGTATGACTATTTGATAGTAGGTCAATGGTTCACTGTTAGAATACTCGCCAACCGCGCACTTGATCCGAGATTCGATTCCTGGTCGACAGACTTCTAATCCTCAGTTAACGGGTAGTAAGACAGTTAGAGAGAAAAGGTTAGGTGGGGGACTAGCGACCCAACCCTGTAAACAAGAATAACGCCACTGCTACTGAGAATTCACAGTTAAAGCCTGAAGCCCGACGGTTCCACTGGGAACGCAAAGGAATAAAACAAAATAGAAAAATAAAAGTAGTACTTGCTAGCTAGATAGAAGTGATCTGAGTACTATCCAACTACTCATATTAGTCAGTTAATCAGTAATATATAGAATTTGTGCTTGCTGTCTTGATTGTTATTTATAGCATCACAAGCAGTGTACGAAGTGAATAATTTCGGTTTCCAAAAGAAACTGTGATGGTGAGATTTCACCACGAACTGTGTGTAAATTGCAAAAGTAGAAAACTCTTAACTGGCGTCAGCTAATGATGAAGTTTTTGTTGAAGGCAGTCACTTCAGTCAGTAATTAACTGTTTACTTTGTCACACAAACTCGAAGAATTACAGGCAAAAACCAACAAAGTGGCTTAAGAAGCAGTCAGAGGAGACAAGAACCCAGGTGAACATAGAGAAGACGGAGGTGATGAAGACAATCAACCAACCAACGAACAGCAACAACCAATAGCAATCACCATAAACGGGAGAGATTTAACAGAGTTCATTTCATCTAACAATCATATAAAGTTATTTAATGCGAAGTCATAATCTCTTGCCTCAAAATTACTGTTTGAGGTCATATAAGTATATGACAGGAGTAAAGTGTGTAACCAATAAAATAATGAATGTTATTCACCTCCTAAAGATAATAAACGAATGCTGGTAAATTTAATTTCAAGAATTTTGTGACATTACTCATAAGTAGTAAAGACAAGTAGTTAGATGTCAGTGCATCAGTGATTCAATGCTAGAATGCTCACCAACCAAGTGGGAGTCCTGGGTTCGATTCCCGGCCACCTAATTCTTAAACCTCACCTAGTTTACCAGCTGTTAGTAAGCCTGGAAAAGAGATAAGGTTGGGGGAGAGGAGGAGGAGGCAACCCCATCCCGTTAAGAAGAACAAGCCCACCGCTGCTAAACCATCAAATCTGGAGGTTTAACGTCCTATGTACCACTTGTGAAGAGGTTAAGACCGCAGTAGATAGAATAAGAGACTGGACAAACTTTTATGTATACACAGAGTTCAGGGTTGTATTGACGAATTACCAACGCCTCCACTATACACAAATGCCGAGACTTAACACCCACTTGGTCTTACCTTGTGGATAATCTTGAGAGACGACTCTGGTGGAGCTGAGTGGCTTCAGTTCACCAAGTGCTCGAGAATTAATCTAGTAACTGGCTTGCATTATCCTTATGCTAAGCATGCCGGATAATACTCCGACTGGACACCAGTGACTAGTGTGATGTGTCTAGTCCTTTCTTTGGTACAGACTGAATTCTATCAGTCAGGTTTACAATGTGGCCGCCATTCTAGGTAGCTCACTATCACGGGGCACATTGATTTGATGATATTAGATGGTTGGAGGCATTCGGCAGGAAGCCCTACGTGACCCAGGTTTCGTGCTAGTTGACAATCACACTCATACCCCTTCCGAAATTCGAACCCGAAGGGACATGAATTCCTTCAACGTTATAGATACACCTTACTGATGAGTGCCAACTAGCACGAAACCTAGGTACAGCCAAGGCTTCCTTTCGGTTGCCTTCAGCTATCTAATATGCCGGACAATGTTTAAAGATGAGTTTGGAAAGTGTGCACTTTGTGCGGCCAATATAACTAGCTCCACACAAGTAGGTGAATTTATAAACATCCATTGAAGTTTCCCAAAGTGGCAGCTTATCCTTCATACATCCATTGATCATTTTTTGGCTGTAGAAATTGATCCGTGACTCAGCCGAAAAGAAGGCTTTTCTCAGTGATCTGCATAAGCGGTTCTTCAGGATCTCAGCTGCGGTAAATTGAATGCTCAAAAATAGCAGTTTCGTCGGCACCATCTGGGTCCTTTCAGGCTTTTGCTTTAACTTCATGTTTTGCTATCCAGAAAGATTTATTGCAAAATCTATGAATCCTAGACCAGAAAGGCCGCCCATACTCAGAGTCAAGAAAAAACTACTCTACATGAACCTGCAATTCAATGGAGATCTATCTGCGGAAACACTAAAAAATCGACTGTCGCGCTCACTTAAGAAGACCTTCTTCGCAGCTGAACTACGACTAACCTTCTCCACAAAACCTATGATTCATGTGAACGTGAAGGATAAGCTACCGCTGCTGGCCTCATCAATGTGCATTTATCAATTCACCTGCTCGTGTGGAGCCAGGTATGTCGGCCGTACCCAGCGCTCGCTTTCCAAACGTATCACCGAGCACTTACCAGCATGGTTTTACAAAGGAGAAAATCGATGCCCCCGCAGTTCCATCTTAGAACATCTGATAGAATCCGGACACCAAGCTACACCGCAAACAAACTTCAAAGTCATCTACAGAGTAAGAGGTGGTCTCCCTAAAGGTGTACGAATCAGACTTCTTCAAACTGCAGAAGCAATGGCGATTCACTTGCTAAGTCCTGAACTCTGCATACAGAAGAAGTTCGTTCAATCGCTACACTTGCAATGGACGTAATCTATCTTATTAGCCGACATGTAAATTCTACCTAATCTTTTCTTCTGTCTCTTCATTAGTATTATTTTGTCTTCTCAATTGTAACATTTTACATTCTCAACTTTCTTGTTCTCTACCCCCACCCGATTCAATCTCTACACCCCACTACCACTGTTACTGACTTGAACAACGCTCAGTTTCTAGTCATTCATGTTACGTCATCCAACTTATTCACTCAATTTCACTTCTACTTAATCTCTACCTGTAATTACCTCTGTTGCTATCCTGACCTAAGTTGTAACATTTTAGCCAATTATATTACGTCATCTAGTTTTTTAACTCAGTCTTACTTTAGTTGCTGTCTGATTAACTTTGTCATTCTTGTATTAACTAATCAACTATCTAAACTTGACAAACCTCATGTACACACACACACAAATATTTATATATAAATGCGATTGTACAGCTATGTGAATGAATTCGCCGAAAAGAGTCTCTTCGCTGAATGTCTTCTCTTCTTCATGTTTTTCTCGATGTATCTTGGAGGATATCCATTCTGTATGAGGATTTGTCTGAGTCGCTCCACTTTCCCGTCAACTAGTATCACTGCTACATATCCTTCTTATTGTTGAGGATAAGGAGTGAATCAAATTTCTCTTTCTTCTGAAAGGGACCCAACTAAGAAAATTTTCTTTTCAACTTAATGAGATTTAACTATTCAGTTACATCCTCATACAGCTGCGTTTCCTTGGTTTAAATGTTCGACGACCATTCACTGATTCAAGGATTTGAACTCTTTCTTACCTAATGAGGTTTTGGGACAGCCAAGTAGTAGTAGCAGTAGTAGTAGCACTAACTCTCAAATTTAATCTATCTTAAAGTCAACTCGTGGATGATGACTAACATTGGAATCCAGGACAACACGCATTTCGTCCTATTTGGAACTCGTCATCTGGATGTAATTGCATTTCCCAGTGAGGGACTGACTGAGTGAGTGGGTGATGCTGTTCCCACCGAGGCTTGAACCCGGTACTTCGGTTCAATCAATCAACGGAAAGATCTAAATTGAATTAAATAAACCTTGAACTGACTTGTCAATTTTCCTACCCCCACTCTACAAATCTATTATGATTAATCACCATTGTCTCCCGTTTTACATTATTTTGTAATCGAATTCAGCCTAGCACATTTGTCACACAAATACGACTATTTATTTTGACACCCCATAACTAATCTGCTATTCTACGTTAAAAAAATGTATCTGCCGCATAACTGGCCTTATTGTAACGACAACAAATGCATTATATTTTATGATTGTGTAAGAACCTGAAGAGGAGAAATTATTGAAAAGAATATTCTTCGTTCAGATTGACTTTTAATCTATCTTATATTGATTTATTTACTGACTTTTTAAAAGAAATGAAGGAGAAATCGCTTCAAGACTGAGACGTACTTCAGAAAGAATAGCGTGATGTAGAATGATATTTATTGTCGATTATTATTATTATTTGATTGGATGGAGGATTTCACCATGAGTTGACATCAGTTAGAGAACCATTGGAAAACCACCAGGGAGTACTGAACAGCTGTTTCGTCAGCCTAGTGCTTGAGACTCTTCATCGGTACTTACCCATCACAGGGGTTCGAACCAAGGACCTTCCAGTTACAAGGCGAGCTCGTAGACCATTGAGCCACTAGGACCCAATCCAATCAATGGCCAGCGCATGAATTCTAACTTCTGCCAATTTATGGCATAGCGGCCATTGGATCGGGTCCCAGTGGCTTAATGGTCTACGAGCTAGCTCGCCTTGTAACCAGAAGGTCCTGTGTTCGAACCCCTGTAGTGGGTGAGTACCGATAAAGAGTCCCAAGCACTAGGCGAACGAACCAACTGTTCAGTACTCCCAGCTTGTTTTCCCAGTGGTTCTCTAACTGATGTCAGCTCATGATGAAGCCCTGCAACCAACCAAAAAAAAATCCCTAAAGGACCAATACTTGAATATTATTATTATTATCACTGTTATTATTTTATGATTAAATTCTTATAAAACACAACTGGTTGAATAATAATAATGATATTAGTAAATGTTTGATTTAAACTGTGTAGTATTCAATTCCAAAACTTGGGTCATTCATTTTGAAGTTTATATTCATTCATTTATTCATCTCATTGAATTTCATGTCGTTTATCTTATTCGTGTTATATGAAGCGGTTAGGGAGTGTTGTCATATTTGTGAATACTTCACACACACACATACACACACTCACACATAGAGACGCCCACAAATGTATACACGTACGCGCTTATTCATTTATTATGCATGAATGTGTGTGATAGCGGGTGGCGAGTGTGTGTGTGTGGGGGAGGTTACGTCTGTAGATATTCGCTGTATCACTCTGAATATTATATTATATCTATATATCTTAGATGACAACTAATCACTTCTTGAAATTAGTTCAACATTGACAACAACGACAACTATTGTTGACCTTTTGACAAGCTTAGACTAAGAAATTTGAATAACAGTTTGTTTTAAAGAAAAGATTTGAATATATATTTAGACGATCAGAATATGAACAGTGTGTGTGTGTGTGTGTGTGTGTGTGTGTGTGTGAGGTAGAGGGAGAGACAGAGTGAGGGTGAATGGTGTCAACATGAGATACACAATTTATACATATACTATGTGTGTGTGTGTGTGTTATCAGTAGACTATTGACTAGCTCTACAACATCATTTACTCAGTGGCAGCACATTCACCTGCGATGCACTTCGTTGGAGGTTTGATCGCCGGTCAATGAGCACTTCCAAACTTTCGTTTACGCGGAAATAAGTCTGATAAAGAGAGAAAGCGTCGGTATAAGTATAAAAATTGGGCACTGTGGTGGTAGAGTATAACTCCATTATGGATAAGATTTTAGTTAATATAACTGTACTACACTGTGTGATTTATCAAAATAAAATCTTATCCATTATAGAATTATACTCTACCACAGTGCCCAAGACTTCTGCGCCTTCAATGATTTGGTGATTGGTGGCAGTGTGTTCAAACACAGGGATATACACAAGGCAACATGGATTTCACCAGATGGACACACCAAAAACCAGATAGACTTCATTTCAATCTCAAGGAAGTGGAGACGGAGCCTACTGGACACAAGGTCAAGGAGAGGAGCAGATGTGGGTTCAGACCACTATCTAGTACAAGGGACTTTCAAGGTGAAGCTGAAAGCCTCGAGGATAGCTGGGGATAGGCCACAATGCAAGTTCAACACGCAAAAACTGAAGGACACAATCACACAGGACATTTTCACTGCAACTGTCAGAGCAAAGCAAGAAACACTACGTGGCACCACTGAGGAATCATCCGTGGAAGACCATTGGAACTCTCTGAAGGTAATTTTCAACGAAACGTGCTCAACGGTTTTAGGAAGAAAGAAGAAACAAGACAAGGAATGGCTCTCAACAGACACTTGGAAACTAATAGAGCAGAGGAGAAAAGTGAAAGAGAAAATGATTCCATGCAAAGATGGACCAGAGAAAGAGACGCTGAACTCAACTTACACAGCACTGGACAAAGAAGTGAAGAAGAGTGCCAGGAAGGACAAAAGACAATTCTACGACAACCTGGCTACTGAAGCTGAGAAGGCAGCAGGCAAAAGGGACCTGAGGACACTATATCAGATAACCAAGTCTCTATCCGGGAAGAGATCAACACAAGTGAAACCTATAAAAGACAACCAAGGGAACCCAATTACCAAAGAAGAAAGACAGATTAAACAATGGGCGGACCACTTCAAAGGACTCTTGAACCGACCACCACCTACAACCCGTCCAGTAATACCAACAACAGCACGTACACAACTGCAAGTTGACACCAATCCTCCAACGAAAACTGAAGTCTTGAATGCAATCAAGCTTCTGAAAGCTGGAAAAGCAGCTGGACCAGATGGAATACCCCCGGAAGCACTGAAAGCGGACCCAGAAACGACGGCAGATATGCTGACTCCATTATTGCAAAAGATCTGGAAAGAGGGAAAGGTGCCTACTGACTGGAGGAAAGGTTACCTCGTGAAACTACCAAAGAAGGGCGACCTGGGACTCTGCAAGAACTGGCGAGGAATCATGCTCCTGTCGACGCCAAGTAAAATCCTGAGTCACATCATCCTGGAGAGAATCAAGGACGCGCTGGATACAGAACTCCGACCAAAACAAGCTGGATTCAGGAAAGGCAAATCATGTTCTGACCAAATTGCAACTCTACGCATTATCATCGAACAAAGCATGGAATGGCAATCAAATCTCTACCTCAACTTCATAGACTTTGAGAAGGCCTTCGACAGCGTTGACCGCGAAGTAATTTGGAAACTACTCGAGTACTACGGCGTACCGCAAATATTCATCAACCTTATTCAACAACTGTACGACAACGGCACATGTCAAGTGATCCACAACGGAAAACTCAGCGAGGCGTTTCGAGTAAACACAGGAGTCAGACAAGGGTGCTAATTATCACCAATGATATTCCTTATTGTGGTGGACTGGACTGGATTATGCGTCAGACAGTGGGAAACAAGAAGACAGGGATATCCTGGACCGACGTGAAGAAACTAGAAGACCTGGATTTCGCGTGTGGATGATTTATGTTTGATGTCACACAAAATCGAAGACTTACAAGCGAAAACCGACTAACTGGTCGAAGAGGCTGGCAGCAAAGACAGGACTCCAGGTGAACATAGACAAGACGGAGGTTATGAAAATAACCAACCAACCAACAACAACAACAACAGCAGCAACATCCACCGCCAATCACCATCAACGGGAAGGATTTGAAAGAGGTTACTTCTTTCACTTATCTGGGGAGCATTGTCTCAACCACAGGAGGAACGGACGAGGATGTCAAATCGAGAATCGGGAAGGCGAGAAACACATTCATCAACCTGAAACCAATCTGGAAATCTTCGTCACTCAGTATCAACAACAAAATTCGGATTTTCAATACAAACGTCAAGTCAGTGAGTTCTTCTATACGGATGGATCAGAAACTTGTCGGGTCACAGAGTATTTCCAACAGCCTGTTGCAGACCTTTATCAACAACTGTCTTCGCTCCATACTGAAGATCAGATGGCCGGAAAGAATCACCAACAAGAAACTATGGGAAGAAACAAAACAAGAACCAATCGCCCAACAAATATGCAGGAGAAAGTGGAGATGGATTGGACACTCGCTGAGGAGGCCACTCGCTGGGTGGCGTCGCGCGTCAGGCCTTCGGATGGAACCCGAAAGGGAAGCGGCGAGTGGGACGTCCAAGGGTGACATGGAGGAGATCGTGTGAGGAGGAGATGAAACAGTATGGAATAACATGGACGCAAGTGAAAAGAACAGCAGAAGACAGAAGCAAGTGGAGACGTTTAGCTGAAGCCCTATGTTCCACTAGGAACCCAAGGGAACAATAATAATAATACAGTGCCCAAGTTTTATACTTATACCTACGTAGGATTCTCAATAAAGCTGGAATTAGGGTGGCATTCAAGCCTACAAACTCACTCAGAGACAAGACACGGTGGAGCTAATTAAACAAAATAATATAATTTACAAATACCCTGCAATGACTGTGAGTTAAGTCAACTACATAGGTCAAACTAGTAGATCGGGGGTAATGAGATTGTCGGAACATAAGAATTTGGCTAAGGTAAGAATGATTGACCCCTACCGCGAAGATGAGTAATTTAGTAAAAAGCACTCAGCGATTGCACTGCATGCATTAACACACAACCACACAATACGGTGGGAGAGGGTTAAGATTCTAAGAAGTAATCTATGTAGGTGGAGAGTGATAGAGGTTGATTACTGAATCCTGCCTGGTTCATCCAGTCTACCTACACCCAACACAACACATGCAACAGAAATGACTCAATGCAAATACCAGAAATATGCATGGAAGATATTATTACCACCAGTCAGTCAGTCAAATCACAGGAGGATAATAAATAATCTCAAAATTCTATTTCAATTCAATTCACGTACATCACAACATCCTAACAAGTTATTTATTATGACTAAAAAGAACAGTCCTCTTATTTCCCAACTGATTGTAATTGATGAATAACACTCACATTATGATTAATTCTGAATGTACATTATCCTATATTGATTTTATTCAAATGTCTAATCATCAATTCCACACATGTATATAAATGAAGCAAAAAAGTTATGTGAGTGAGTGACTTGATGTGATCATGAGTAGCAATAGTTTGTGCTCGAAATGTGGTAGCATCAGTTAATATTACTGTATAACAACACTGTGATTTATCAAAATAAAATCTTATCCATAATAAAGAAAAATAGGAATGAAGCTAGTGACTCCATCCCATAAAAGATATCGATTTCTTCGTCAACTAAGACTCTTCAGTGGTGGAAATATGGTTCTACCAAGGATGATGCTCAGAGTCATAGGGTTTCTCTACTGGCGTTGGTGGCGCAGAGGTGGAATGCTTGGCAACTAGCCAGGTGGTCCGGGTTTCGATCCCCTGGCCAACACACTGCCAAACCTCGCTTAGTTGGTATTAGGGCCGGTAAACAAGGAAGGTTGGGCGTCAGACTAGCAACCTCACCCCGTAAGAATAAAACCCGCTGCTACTGAAAAATTCAAAGCACTAAGGAAGAAGGGGCTAAAAATTTGGTAAGGTTAGAGGTAGTTGAGTGTTAATTTCACAAGTGTGAAGAGAGTGAGAAAATTTACAAAAGAAACATATGAGAGTGATAATAGTGAATTAATTATTAAAGTAAAAGCAAACTAAAAAGTGAAATTGAAAATTAATAAAAATTAATACAAAAAATTTTCTACAGGGGAGTGTGTTTGTAAATTCACATGATCGTGTGCAGCTAGTTTTACTGCCCGAACAAAGCACACACTTTCCAAATGCATCTCTGAACATTATCCGGCATGGTTAGCAAAAGGACAATGCAAGACACTTACTAGCTCATTTGTCGAGCACTTGATGAACTCATGTCACGCAGCATCACTAGAGTCGTCTTTCAAGATTATCCACAAGCTGAGGCCAAAGAGTACAAAGAGCGTCAGTTTTCAGCATTTTTGTATGGTGGAGGCGTTGACGATTCCTCAATACAACCTCGAACTCTGTGTATACAGAAAAAGTTTGTCCAGTCTCTTATTCTATCTATTGTAATAATAATAACAATAATAATTTTACTTCTAGTTCTCTTTTACTTTAGTAATTAATCCACTATTATCACTCTCTCACATGTTTCTTTTGTACATTTTCTCACCCTCTTCACACTTATTAAATTGACACTTAACTACCTTTAACCTTATCAAAGCACTCACTTGAAGCCCTATGCTCCCATTGGAACGTAAAGGTACAAACAAAATTGTTTCGCAGAGATTTTTCGTTTCTTCTCTTTATCATTAAATCCATCTCTCTGTTATTCGATTTTCATGTAGATGATAAACATATTTATACCTGCATCTATATATTACTTATAATTGTTATCAGTAGCACATGCCAAATTGCGACTGGTCTTTACATCTCATTTGATGGGCCTCACTGCTTATGGCTTAGTTTTGAACAGGAATGTATGAGCAGGTAGCACATTCACCAACAATACACTTGGTTCTGGGTAGGATCCCCGGGCGGCAAAGCGTACTCTTTTGATGTGGTTGTGTTCTCTGAGCTGGATAGTTAATTTGCGAATTAACTATCCAGCTCAGAGAACACAACCACATCAAAATCATCCACCTGAGCTACAAATCTTCTCTATCATATCCAAAGCGTACTCTTGAATGCCATTTGGTCAGCAGTAGGCCCGATAAAGACAGTAGGCCAGGTGTGAGTCTAACGATTCCGTCCAGTAAAAGATAACTGTTTCTACCTAGACTAGGACTCTTCATCGGTGGAAATATGGCTCCATAAAGGGTTACTCTCAGAACCGTCAGGCTACTAGGTAGTTAATTAATCAGTAAGCCAGTAAGTTTGAATTCTGATTTCTGTTAGCTCATGGTCTGGTAATAACCGTCATCTACTGTGACAATGGAAAAACACGATAGTATTTGACAATGGAATTGTTTATTGGCACCTCAGTATACAGATATAGGCGAAATACACATGCCAAAGATTAGATTCGTGCATCGGTGGCACAGAGGTGTAATGCTCGCCAACCACGCAGGTGGTTCGAGGTTTGATCCCGGGACACAGACGCACTCCTTTACCTCACCAAGCCAGTAATAAGACTGGTAAAGAGGAAAAGTTGGGCGTGAGGCTATCAACCCCATGCCGTAAAAATGAACACAACTGCTACGGAAACTTCATGAAAGGCTCTAGCTTAAAGTCACCCTATGTTCCACTGGGAACGTAAAGGAACGCAAAAAAAAATTAGAATCACAATTTGCATATATCTCCGGTGTTGGGCTACTTTTGTCTGCCATATTCAGCTTCTCTGTCTTCCTTTCATGTTTTTTTCTTTTAAATTTTGTTTCACAAGCATCGTTCATTAAATCCATCTGTCTGCCATTCAAAGTTCTTTTACATACTAAACATATTTATGCCTGCATCTATATACTACTTACGGTTTTTTTCAGTAGCACGAGACACAATGTAACTGGTTTTTACATCTGATTTGGTGGATCCCATCGTTCATGGCTTAGTTTTGAACAGGGATGTATGAGTAAGTAAGTATCAAGTAAGCATTTAAACATTTTGTAGGATGTTTTGGTTTGGATTATTGTGAAATAACTCAAAGTAATGATGGAGCGTTTTAATAACCGGATGATATTTTGAGTACAGTGTAGTGCTACTCATTATCATATCACTTTCTTCACACGACTTCCTAACTTGATTTATGTGGTCCAACTCCATTGTATATTTTTATCGCAGTTTTCTATGTATCCGGCATAGGTAATGCGTCATTTCGAGTGTATGTGTTCGGTGTTGATTTGACATGACAGTTGTCGGCCTGCTTAGAGCTTGGACTACCAAAAACCTCCATAGCTATACAGTGCACATAATTTCTCTTGTTCATCAGCTTGTTTAAATCTATTGAAATATGACATCTAATAGTATTTTCAAGAATTAGTGGCCCACTGAATTGGGCCCCAGTGGCTGAATGGTCTACGAGCTAGCTTTCACTGTAACCGGAAGGTTCTGGGTTCGAACCATGGTGGTGGTTGCTTACTGCCGATGGGTCCCAATCTAGGCTGACTAAACAGCTACCTGTTCAGTACTCTCTGGTTGGTTTTCAATGGTTCTCTAACTGATATCGATCCGAAGATTTCAATATAGAAAAAAAATCGTCATTTAGACATTTAGAAAACAGAAAGATTGGTTCATAGAGCTAGGTTAATCTGTTCAGACAACTACCTCAATGAGGAGCTTAAGATTATTAGAGAATTACTTAGAAAAAATGGTTATCCAGATAAGTTCATTGAGAAAAATATGAATTCAGCACGTAGGAGAGTCAGTATGGCAACAGTTCCGAAAAAACCACTGTTCTTAAAACTGCAGTTCCTCGGAGACAACATCAGCGAAATAATAACACAGCGCCTGAAGAATGCAGTTAAAAGAGCTTATTATGCAGCATAGGTACGATGTCTCTTCACAACCATCCCTATTCTACGTTCGAGAAATAAGGATAAACTGCTTAAATTTGCGTCCTCTGTGTGTATCTACCAGTTTGACTGCAGCTGCAGAGCCAGCTACATTGGGCAGGTTCATCAACACAGTTCCGAACATCATCCAGCATGGTTAAGCAAGGGACAAACAAGATCTAGTCGTAGCTAGCTGTGTCTTCGCACACCTTGTAGATAGTGAGCAGAAGGTTCACGTTAATACAGCATTTAAAATTATTTATCGCATTCTTACTAACCTTAATTTTGCTTTACGAGTTCGTCTTCAACATACAGCTGAAACAATAGGAATTCACCTGAAGAAGCCAAACATGTGTGTCCAGAAGAAATTTGTACAGCCACTTTCCTTACCTTGGCCATCGTTACATGAATGTATAAACTGGACTACTTCGCCCCCTCCCCCTAAACCTTTAAAAATTACAATTGTCCAAATTGTTTTATTTGTTTCTGACTACTTCATCTTTAATTACGTGTTATCCTTGTAAAATTATTTTATTCTTATGACCACTTCATCCTCAGTTGCAAATTATCATTGTCCAAATCGTTTTATTTTCTTGAACAGTCTGTTACGTGATCAACCTGGGCACACGCTTATTCCTTGATATCAATCCGTAGTCTAACCTCAATCTGATAGTATTGTCTACTCTGGCGAGTATTTAAAGCATTTACCAACTGCGGATTCATCACATGTTTCTACTAAACATGAAGTGAAGCATCATTCTCGATGGCATCTTGTACCACTGAGTAGTGTGTCCGTAGTTCACAAAATGTACTCCTGAACTTCTTATAATTGTGGTATTCAACAAAATATGATTGTGTATTTCTCGAAGGAGGAAAAGAGAAGAAGAGATATCATCATAATGGAATGATTTACGCTTCAGGTCAGATAGGAAGAACTGTGTCACACACGATCCACTGTCGATCAATGAATCTTGGCCGAAAATTTTGTACATTATATAAACATTATTCAGAATAAAGCTATTACTACTTTTGAATACTTTTGCCATACCCTGCCCTATTGTGCGATTAAAGTATATTTAGTTGGAGGTTTTCATCTTGAGCTGCCATCACTTAGAGAACCACTGAAAAAATACCTGGGACAGCTAGCATTTTCGTCCTAGTTTGGGATTCTTCACCAGTGCGCACCCACGCACCATCAGGGTTCGAACTCACGACCTTCTGGTTACAAGGCGAGCTAGCTAGTAGACCATTCAGCAGCCACTGGGACCCAATCCAATGCCAGAACATGAATTCTAACTTCTACCAGCCAATTCATGAAATAGCACGACCACTTCTAAATGTCGTCTTCGATGAGTTACTGCCTCACCTTCAACCTGCTATACCCTACTGGTCACAGCTTCCCACTAGAATCCCAGGTCACTAGGCCCGAATAGGACCAGTCGCTAGTGAGCATCAGGTTAATTTTCAAGTATTGGTTTTAACAAGTAGAATATGAACGGAGAGAGAGAGTGTGTGTGAGTGTATTTGTGGGGGGGGGGAGAGGGTGAACAGTATCAACATGAGATACACAGTTTATAATACATTGTTGTGTTATTTTTACCATTTTTGATTACTTTAATAATGTGTGTGTGTGTGTTATAAGTAGACTGTCGACTAATTCAACAACATTATTTACTCAGCAAGTGCAACGGTAGTTCAGTCGTGGAACATACTCGCCAACCATGCCACATGTGGTTCCCGGTTTTGATCCCCGGCGAAAGCATACTCCAAAACCTCGCTTAACAGGTAGTGGATCGGATCAATGTGGAAGTTTGGGTGCATGAGGCCAGCAGCCCTGCCCCGTAAAAGAGAATAACACTGTTGCTACTGAAATTCGAAAGCTTAAGTTTGAAGCATTGTGTTCTGTTCAGAACGCGAAGGAATAATAATTACAGAAATAGTAATAATAACAATCACAATGAAAATTGATGTCACACAAAACTAAGCGAAATGAATACAGCAGTAAGACAAGGCTGCTGTCTGACTACTATCACCGATGGTATTCGTCACTGTCGTAATGCTGAACCACAGATAAGAAGACGCCGCGGATGATTTAAGTTTAAAGTCACACAAACTCTAAGATATACAGGTGAAAATCAACGGGCTGACTGAAGAAGTAGACAGGAAAGACAGAAATTCAAGTGAACATAGAGAAGACAGAGGTGGTGAAGATAACCAGCCAATAACAACCAGCACTTATCGCTATCAAGGGAGTAAATTTGATAGACGACACTTCCTTCATATTAATATATGTGTAAAACTTGGACACTGTGGTTGCAAGTAATTCCATATTAAATTCTTGTAAGATGCAGTTGAGGTCCGATTTATCGTAGCAGACTATAAAGGTATCGTCAACGTACCTTTTGTACAGTATTACTACTGTTTATTGTTGATTTTAAAACTCCACTCTCCAAACTGGCCATAAAGCAGTCTGCTAAAAGCGGGCCAAGAGGAGATCCCATTGCAATTCCGTCTTTCTGTCTGTTGATGTCGCCGTTGAAGGTGAATTGTACATTCAGCGTGCATCTCAGCAACAATTCCTTCAGATATGATATTGGTACTCCGACGCTTATATTGGATATCTCCATATAAGTGCACAGAAAGCAAATTGTTTCTGTTAGTGGCACATTGTTAAAGAGAGATTCGACATCTAGTGGTAACATTCGTTTATCATTTACATTCAAATCTTTTATGCATTCAATGAAATCAAAAGTATCGCGAAGGGAGTTTTTGCATTTGGCGATCGGATGGTATGGTGACCCTGACATGTCCAATCGCCAAATGGTTGTCCGAAATGTTGGAGCCGGTAAGACAACACCTATGCAAATACTCCCTTCGCGATACTTTTGATTTCATTGAATGCATAAAAGATTTGAATGTAAATGATAAACGAATGTTACCACTAGATGTCGAATCTCTCTTTAACAACGTGCCACTAACAGAAACAATTTGCTTTCTGTGCACTTATATGGAGATATCCAATATAAGCGTCGGAGTACCAATATCATATCTGAAGGAATTGTTGCTGAGATGCACGCTGAATGTACAATTCACCTTCAACGGCGACATCAACAGACAGAAAGACGGAATTGCAATGGGATCTCCCCTTGGCCTACTTTTAGCAGACTGCTTTATGGTCAGTTTGGAGAGTGGAGTTTTAAAATCAACAATAAACAAGTTACTACTGTACAAAAGGTACGTTGACGATACCTTTATAGTCTGCTACGATAAATCGGACCTCAACTGCATCTTACAAGAATTTAATAATTCCCATCCTTTGATTAAATTCCATAATAGTTTGTTTATTAGATGTATCACACAGTCATTGAAACAGTATTATTTACTGGATAAAATACTATTTCACTGTGTGATACATCTAATAAACAAACTAATATGGAGTCACTTCCTTCACTTATCTAGGCATCATCCTCTCAACTACATGTGTCATCAAGGATGAAGATGTCATAGCCAGCCAGACAAAATCGGAAAGGCAAGATACACCTTCATCGCTCTGAAGTCAGGTTGCAAATCTTCTGCACTCGTTCAGCATAGAGAACAAGATTCAGATTTCCAACACCAGTCAGCCAGTCAGTCACTTCTTCCATATAGGTCAGAAACTGGACGAGGGCGTCATGAAGAGCATTTCTAACAGGCCACTGCCAACTTTCGTCAACAGCCGCCTTTGCTGGCTCCATATTTAAGAACAGATGGCCGGCTAGAAAGAATTAGAAACAAGAAACTCTGAGAACAAACCAACGAAGAACTTATTGCTCAACAAATATGACAGAGAAAATAGAGACGAATTGGGCATACACTGAGGGGACCGTTGGGTGATATCGCGCGCCAGGCCACCACTCGAGTGGGACCCAAATGTGAAAAGACAAGTATGGCGTAGGTGCGAGGGTGGTATGAGGGCGATCGTGGACCCAGGGAAAGAGGACTGAGGAAAAAAACTAAAAGGTGGAGATGTTCTGCTGAAACCTTAGGTTCCACTCGGGACCCAAGGGAATTATAGTAGTAAATGTTATTTTGTAATGACATACAACATGTCTTAACTGAAGTTAAGGACAGCATTAAAAAACTTTGAATTCATTTGCAATCCTAGTGGAATATAGAGCTTCTAACGTTTCTGAAGTCTCAGAAGTGGTGAGGTCATGGTCTTTATGGCATGAGATTACTAGTCTCATGGACAACTTTCCCTTTATTCTGGATATAAAATCAGCTAATGGGTTACTAGATGAGGTTTCAGAGAGTATCATTTGGGAATCGAACCCTAACCACGTGAGTGGTTGATGAGCATTCAGACCACTGAACCACCGACGCACCATATTAACAGAAAAATATGAATAAATTCTTGATGTTATGGAATTCGAACAAATTGGCAAGCAAATGGCATCAAATGCTGTTCTGAATAGGCTTCTTTATCAAAAAACATAAATTATTTTTCATCACACGGTAAAAATAGCCACCGCCATTGAATCGGGTCCCAGTGGCTGAATCGTATACGAGCTTGCCATGTAACCGAAAGGTCTTGGGATCGAACCCCACGCACCCTGTGGATGCGTACTGCCGATGATTCCCAAGCTAGGATGAAACAGCAGCTGTCCAGTACTCCAGTGATGGTATTCAATGGTTCTCTAACTGATATCAATCGGTGATCAACTCGTAAAAATCATTTACATTGTCATAACCTTTGTATTTGGCCTAGTATATTACTTGTGAGTAGTACATATTACTTTGAAACAATTAGTGTCTTTGATAAATTTGAATAAGGCATTTAGAGGACAAATTTCACGAGATGATATCGCCATGTCGTATATTCTCTACAACCGCTTTACAACTAACATGGTTAACAATAATAAAATAAAGTCCATGACTCAGTTATATAAAACAAAACAAAAGTACATGCTGATGACCAATCATCACATTAAGATAGGTCAAGTAGTCCATGGTAGGCGAAGATTGAAGTTTATTGTTTTTTGTACGCACATTTTAGGCTGTATGTGATTAATCCCCGAAGAGTGCTTCCATCACCCTCAATAACCTTGAATTAGAGTTATGTGATGAAATAATTGTGAAACAGTCATTAATAATATTGATTTTGTGACCTGACATTAATAAGTGTTTTGCAATGGATGATGATTCTGGATTTCGATTCAGATTAATCGCATTGGGACTTTCTATATGATTTAGTAGCCATTTTGGAACATGTTCTTTTCGACGACATTGGAACATTCTATTGGTTCTACCTACATAAGTGTCAACGCAACTGCAGGTGAACTTGTAGATACAGTTTGAAGTAGAGTCCACAGAATTTCGTCCTTTAATCGTAGGTACATGGATCGAAATTGTCCTATATATGAGTGAAAGAGATTCGGCATAGAATGTGTGCTTGATAGCTGACTGAAGTCTTTGAGCTGCCAACTGCATAATCCAGTCACCCTTGAATGGGGTAGGTTAATAAAGATAGCTTTCTTTGGTACCGAAGCTGTCTTTTCGAGATGTGGACTCTCTTTAGTGTGACAAATGATAAAGTTTTCTGGATAACCATTAGCTTATAAAGCTGAACTTATGTGTCGAAGCTCATCCATCAATGTATCGCTCGTACATATCTTGCGGGCCTTTCAAAAGAAATATTTCACTAAGGAACGTTTATACTGGATAGGAACAAAACTGGTGAAATGAAGATATTGTCCACTCCATGTCTGTTTACGAAATATGGATCGCTTAGCCGTTCCTTCGTCTCTTCTTGTCATTGAAGTATCCAATAAACCTAGTTTGTTATTCGACTCGGGAATTTGGATAAATATAATTAAATAGAGTAACAAAGTTTTCAATAGACTTACTATTATTACCAATAATAAATTCTCCTAGCGTTCGCTGGAATTTGTTTCTCCAATTTCGACAAGAATATATCTGCTAACAGGGACCCAAGAGGGCTCCCCATCGTAACACCATCACTTCGTTTGTATGCTTTTTCTGGGAAGGTAAATCTGAAATTTTCTGTATACGTTAAGATTGTCTCAAATGTAAGTGACAGGGATAGGTAAGTTGATCCCATTGCTTGTGATGTAATAGCAAATGAAATCAACAGTTTCATAAAGTGGAACATTGGTGAATAAAGATTCTATGTCGATTGAGCCTGTAACCTTTTCCTTAATGTTCAAAGAGTCTGATATATTAGTCAGATCGAATGAACTTTCAACAGAATGATTTCATAAAGATAATGCAATTCATGTGAATAGAAATTCATCATCATCATCATCATCCATTGCGGGCAATGAGGAAACAGGCATAAAATGGACTCACACAAAAAACTTGCAGGATCTGGACTTCGCCCGCCGATGATATCTGTCTGATTTCCTACAAACTGGAAGACATGCAAGAGAAAAGCAACAAGTTAGCAGAAGAAGCATCGAAGATAGGACTTCAGGTGAATATAGAGAAAACAGAGGTGGGTGATGAAAATTCCTGGGCAACACCACCAACAGCAACAACAACAGACAACAATCAGCATAAATAGAAGGAACCTGAAAGAAACAACCTCCTTCACCTACCTACCTAACTGGGATGCATCGTTTCAGCTACACGTGGAACTGACGAGGATATCAAAGCAAGAATCGGAAAAGCAAGACAAGCTTTCACTACTCTCAAGTCTGTGTGGAGGAGGTCAACAGAACTCAGCATGAAAACGAAGATAAGATCCGGATTTTCAACTCCAATGTGAAGTCAGTGCTACTCCCTATACGGATCAGAGACTTGCACTGCGCGTCACAAAGAGCATCTCAAACAAACTACACACCTTCATTAACAGTTCTCTTCGCTCAATACCACTCAAGATCAGATGGCCAGCCAGAAAAGATCAGCAACAGAGAGCGATCTCTGACAATGAGCGAACCAACTCAGCAGGAACCGATTGTTAAAGAAATAGGCAGGAAGAAATGAAGATGGATTGGCTGGTCATACTCTGAGGAAACCATCAAGTGACATCACTAGACAAGCCATTGCTCGAGTGGAACCCGAATGTATTGGAAGCGGCGAGTTGGTCGTCAGTTCGAGGGTGGGTGACTTGGAGGAGGTGATGTGAAGGGTAGATGAAAACGTGTGGACAGACTTGGGGCCAGGTGAAGACTCTAGCAGAGAACCGAAAGCAATGGAGACGCATGGCTGAAGCCCTATGTTCCTCTAGGAATTAAAGGATACAATAATAATAATAATCATCCATTGCAAAACACTTATTAATGTCAGGTCACAAAATCAATATTGATGACTGCGTATTTCATCACAGAACTCTAATTCAAGGTTGATTATTGAAGGTGATGGAAGCACTTTTGGGATTAATCACATGCATCGTAAACTGTGTGAATAACAAAAACAATAAACTTCAACCTTCGCCTACCATGGCGAGTATACTTGACCTATTTAAATCTGACTGGTCATTAGTATGTACTTTTGTCATACATTTTAATTTATTTTGTTATTGTGAACCATGTTGCTAGTTGTAAAGCGAATGTAGAGAAACTATGAAATGTGATATCATCTCGTGAAATTTGTCTTCTAAATTGTGTGTGTATTCCTTCACGTTCCCACGGGAACATAGGGAACTTCAAGCTAGAGGCTTAAAGTTTCTGTAGCAGTATTTATTTTTTACAGAATAGGGTTGCTAACCTCATGCGCAACCTTCCCTCTTTGCCAGTTCTATTACTGGCTTAGCTAGGTGGTAAAGGAGTGCTTCGGTTGGGGATAGAACCCCGGACCATGTGCATGGTCGGCGAGCGTCCTAACTGCTGTGCCACCGACGCACAATATCTTCTAAATGCCTTATTCAAACATTTTATTATCTTGAATATTCTCATAATTTATTCAGAGCAAAACTAGTTGGCGCGAACAATTGTGGTTTCAATAAATTCCTCCTTCTTCAGGCTCTACAATTATAAATCCATCAATTTTTAGCGTACAATAGCCACTCAGTAAAGGCAAATTAGAATTACCAATGAGATACACTATGAATGTCCATTTTATGTTCATCAATGATTTTTATAGACAAGTTGATGGTGTCGTGATGGGATCACCTTTGTGCCTTATGCTAGCGGATATTTTCCTGGTAAAGCTTGAAAATGGTCGACTCGAAGACACAATTAAGAGGCTTGACTATTATTGTCGATAAGTAGATGACACCTTCATCGTTTGTGATAGGAATCTTAATAAACAGGAGCTTCTGAATGCTGGTACTAGTGTTCACCCAGCTATTTAGTTTACATGTGTGGGAGAAGAAAAAATAACCTTTCCTAGACGTCCTCCTCACCATGAAGACAGATGGATATCTACAAAGGAAGTTATTTAGAAAGAAAACTTGGCCGGGTCATTACACCCATTTTCATAGCTTCGCACACGCAGATATTCAGAGGAATGCATTAGGGAGGAATTTTGTAAACTGAAAATTATAACTGCGGGAAAATGGATATCCAGAGAACTTCCTAAAAAAGTATATGTCGATACCTAGAGATAGGGTAACGATGGATACCATAGGTAAGAAACCTTTGCACCTTAAGTTACAAAGGGGAAATTGCAGCTGACATTCTAAAATGTCAACTTAATAGAGCAGTAGAGAGAACATTTCCTGCAGCTAAACTGGTGCTCAGCTCCTCAACTAAACCAGTACTCACACAGCGAGTCAAGGATAAATTACCAAAGATGACCTCATCACTGTGTATCTATGAATTCAGCTGCTTATTTGGAGCTAATTACACTAGCCGTACTCAGAGGGCTTTATCCATGCGCGCATATGAACATGTACCTGCATGGTTGGGTAAAGGGGTAACTAAATGTGTAAATAGTCCAGTGTTAGTTCACTTGATAGATACTGGACACTCGATAAAACCTGAGTAGGTGTCCTCAGTTATTTACCGCATTATTCCTCGTAATCTATCTAGAGTAGCTCGACTAGTTCTTCTATCAGTAGCTGAAGCGGTAGCAGTCAATACCAGAAGACCGGCTTTGTGCCAACAGATGAAGTATGTTCAACCGCTATGTTTACCTTGGCCTACAATAAGGTCAATAAATCCTCCATAAACATTAGCACTTTAAATCCCTACAGCAATTTTTCTTCTTCTTTTTCCTATGTTTCATTGAGAAACGTTAATTTCTGACCTTTTATGATTTCATGACCTTTCTTATGATTCCTATTACCTTAGGTTTAAGTGGTGCTTTTCTAACTTGTTATCATACTTACAAAATCCTGTTCATTTCACTTCACTAAGTTCATTATTTTTTTCTATGGTTTGGTTTGTAAGGGTTAGTTTTGTTTTTACGAGTTGATCACGGATTGATATCAGTTAGAGAACCATTAAAATCCACCCAGGGAGTACTGGACAGCTGTTTCATCCTAGTTTGGGAATCATCGGCAGTACGCACCCACCGGCATGGTTCGAACCCACGACCTTCCGGTTACAAGGCAAGCTCGTGTACCATTCAGCCACTGGGACCCAATTCAATGGCTCATGAATTCTAACTTCTACCGATTCGTGATTTAGCGCGACCGCAACCATTGTAGTAGGTGGGACATCCATCCTCACACGTGACATATGGATGGACCTCTCTGGTCACGACTTCTCACTAGAACTCCAGGAAACTCCATACTGTATTCAGTAGTCACTAGCGAGCGTCAGATTAATTTTCTATGGTTTGGACCAGGACTAGAACAATCAGAACAACACCAGCACGGGAAAATAATTCACAACAAGAAGGGTAACAAGCGACAACAACAATAATAATATCACAGTCAAGTACAGTTAACCAAAATGATACCAAAATCATAGACTCACTGACTTGAGCCAACTTGAACATGTAAATCCATCAATATATACAATTATAGGTATTAGTTAGTGTTAAACAAGCACAGAGTGGCAAATAGATAGTTATAGGTATCATCCAACAACAAGGTGTATATCCAAAGATTCAGTGTTTCAAAGGCAAATAATTGCAATAGTTTTTTGCAACTTTTTGGTAAGATATTCCACATAAGTAAGAGTTTTAGGTAACTATGTAAATGTAACGTAGTAATCAATGCAGGACATTGCTGGAGTTGAATCCAAATGGAAAGCGATCAGTGAGTCGTTGGTGTGAGGGTGACATGGAGGAAATTGTCTGCGGAGGAGGAGATGAGAGATTATGGGCAATCGTGGACCCAGCTGAAGAGGATGACAGAAAACACAATAGAGTGGAGATGTGTTGTTGAAGCCATCCCTATGTTCCATTAGGAACCCGAGGGAATAATAATAGATAATAATATTTATTTGTAAACGAATAACAGCTGATACCCACAATACTAGAATAGCTCTCAAAGTGAAGTGGATAGGGCTTTAGCACTTTGAACGATCGGCGCTGGGTTCGAGTCCTGATGAGAACACTATCCATTACTCATCGGGGATATAGGTGCACTTAGGTTCCAAATAGGAAGAAACGTCAGCCATAATCAAATAAAATTATACTTGTTTACTTACGTCAACCATCAATCGATGACTTAAGTGGGTTGCAGGATTTCATCATCAGCTGACATCGGTAAGGGGACCGTTGGAAAACCAACTAGGGAGTAATGGACAGCCAGCTGTTTCATCCTACTTTGAGAATCTTCATCAGTACGCACCTGCATCCAGGGTCGGAACCCAGGACCTTCTGGTTACAAGGTGAGCTTGTAGACCATTTAACCACTGGATCGGGTCCCAATGGTTAAATGGTCTATGAGCTAACTCGCCTTGTAACCAGAAGGTCCTGGGTTCCGACCCTGAATGCAGGTGCATATTGCTGAAGAGCCCCGAGCACTGGGAAGCAACAGCTGTCCAGTACTCCCTAGTTGGTCTTCCAATGGTTCTCTAACAGATATCAGCTCATGATGAAGTCCTGTAACCAATCAAATCTTTGGAAAGCAACACTTAACTTAATTAGGTTTTGTTTTTTAAAACACAATCCGATACCTGTTCTGACAGTTTTATCGTTTATTTCGCCCCCTGCCCCTCTCCCCACATAAAATATCGATTTTCGACAACATAATTTATGGCATGATTTAATCATCATTGAAGGCTTTTTTATGTGTCTGTTATCTAAATGATCTAACTACTCGAATTTCTACTGGCACTATTACATCATCCCTAATCATCGAAAATTTTTATTATTGGCGGTGAAATCTCTTTTCTTTCAAAGTCATTAAATGACAATAATGAGTGGCCAGAAGAAAAAAGAAAAAGAATCCAGCTGGCCAACTGTCTGACTGTTTTACATTATCATTTTACAATTTGGGATTATTACTATCACTACTATTGTCCGTTTTTGTGTGTGTACACTGATGTAATTGCCTGCCACTTAGATACACTGATGAAAATATGCATGCAATCGCAGAATGATGACTTGGTTTTCTGGGTTGGACTGTGTGGAGGGGGGGGGGTTGGAGTTTATTTCCTTCTGGATAAGAGTTTTCTACAATGAAGTCATAAATACTGTGAAATAATCCACACTCTCTCCCTCTTTCTGCGTGTGTCTGTCTGTCTATCTGTCTGTCTACCTGTGTGCTTGTGTACACGAATGAGTAAAAACGGAATTCAAGATTCAATTATTGGCATAGACTAGGAGCGAGCATAAAGCAATACATTATGAACCACATGTAATTTAATGCCGCTATCTCCCGATTCTTCAACTTTCCACCTAGATAATTAACAGATTGTGATTGCTACTCTTGAAAGATGACAGGAGAAATTATGCACACGGACACACACACGTACAAGCGCGTAACCTCATGCCTTGTTGTTTCTTTAGTCTACGACAGATGTACGAAGGAGAGGGTGGGGTGGGGTTCACTTCTGTGCCCTTGAGTGTGTGTGTGTGTGGTCATCATGTTTGACTGCTATTCATTATTTATTGCTTTTCTTGTTGTTTTTTTTTGGCAAAACAAGAGACACTTACTTTTATGTAGTTTAAAACAACAGATAAATAAATTGTTTATTACCTGGCGTTTATACTCCTTCCGTTTTGTTTACTTTCACTTTCTGTCTCTTTTTCGGGTGTGTGTATGTGTGCGTGTAGGATTTTTTTGGGGGGGGGGTATTGAAAGCCAACTCTAGTCATGTCTCTGTTGAAATTAAATTTTGGCACTCAGTTGACCAAAATGGTGTCTAGTGAATTGATGAGTGCTATTTGGGTCCGAAACTCAACGAGAACATCGTCTGTCCGTGTCTGTTGCAGACACATCGACTAGCTAACAATAATAATGACAGTTATTATTTTTTGTATCAAGTTTGGTCACAGATTGATATCAGTTAGAGAACCATGGGAAACCAACTAGGGTGTGCTGGACAGTTGACTGTCTCGTCCTCCAACTTTGGGATTCATCGTCAGTATGCGCTAACCGCTAAGGTTCGAACCCAGAACTTTCTGATTACAAGGGAAGTTCGTGAACCATTCAGCCATTGGGAGGGGGGAATCTTATGGCCTATGATACATTTAGTGCCACTGTCACCAGTCAATGAATGTCATCGATGGAAAGTATTTGTCCTCATTCTCGACCAGGTGGACCTCACTACCGTTGATGACTTCTCATTAGAACTCCAGGTGATTAATTTTCGGGGATATGGTTTGTACAAATTTAATTTGTTTCTAGTTTGTCCACGGATTGATGTCAGTTAGACAAGGACCTACATTCGAATCCCTCCCGTTGGGTGCGTACTGTCAATGAGTCCAAAGCACTAGGACGAAACAGTTGTCCAGTACCCCTGAAGGTTTCTAACGGTTCTTTAACTGACATCACATCAATCCACAATCAAACTTGAAACAATTCAAATCCTCATGACAAACAGACTCCTGATGTTAGCTAGTGACTGACTGGCCACTAGGCGAAGTTGCCTGTGGCTGATGATGACATTGGTTGGTACCAATCACACCAAAGTCACGAACTCTCAGAAGTCGGAATCTATGGGGTGACTATTGGACTTCATCCCAGATGCTGAATGGTCAATCAGTTCACCCTGTAACCTGAATATCCTGGGTTCAACCGCCTGTCAGGGGATGCATACTCCTAAAGAGTCCCAAATTAGGACGAGACGATCGTCTAACTAACACCAATCCATGGCGAGCCACCTAGAATGGTAGTAACATTGCAAACTTGACTGACAGAATTCATTCTGCACCAAATAAAGGACTAGACACATTACACTAGTTACTAACTAGTGTTCAATCAAAGTAAGATCAAATCTTCACGACAAATTAACTTTTTAAAACAATTAGTTCCCTTTATGAATTTAGATAAAGCAATAAGAAGACGTAATTTGTCTGAATCGTGTAATGTATTTGCGCAACACATTTCGAACAATCTGATCACACACGGACTTGTCATAGGAATATATATGAAATTAATAAAGAATTAAGAGGTGAGAAAATAAACTACTTAGGTCAAGTTAAAAGGACATATTCAAGGTCAAAGTAACAATGAAGACCACTAAACCAAATGAGAGAGGTAATAGTACAACTGCTATGGTTTCAAAACAAAAATTTACCAAGGAAGGTTTAATGTGATGACGAATTGTTTTTGAAGGCATAAAGGTGGCTTAAACTTTCTAATTCCTAGGGCTTCCACAAACTTTAGGATACGCATCAAACACGTTTTATAGATAGGTTTAAAAGATCTGTTAACGTCAATTTTATGTCCTGTCTCTATAATATGCTTCGCAATAGAAGAGCTAGGTCTCCTCTTCTTACCGTTAATAGGTTCTGAAGATTCCATTTGTTTCTGGAGCCATTTAGGAATATGCTCTGAAGCCAGTCCTTACTTCCAGAGATCGATGAGTCCTCCCTGTGTGTGTGTGTGTCCACACGTACATTCAAATTGGTAAGTACGGTGGGATGTGACGTCATTTTTCACATGTTCGAAGGGCTTAGATAGATATATTGGCTTCACATTCTCAATTATAATGATATTAGCTGCATAAAAAGTCTTTTTCACAGCAGCGTTCAGTCTTTGTCTAGTTATCGAGCTGCGTTGATGCCCCAAACAGGGTAGCTTGATGTACACGTCTTTCTTAGGGACGAGTTGGAGAGTGGGTCTTGGTGTTCTGATTACTTTATATCTCCTGATGAACTTGTCTGGATAATTGTTATCAACCAGAGTTTGTGTCAACTTTCTTCCTTCTTCATCAAGTGTGTCTTCAGTGCATATTCGTTGAATTCTACTGAAGAGGCACCTTACTAAGGCTCTTTTGTACCGAACAGGGCAGAAACTGTGGTAATTAAGATACTGTCCTATCCAGGTAGGTTTTCTATAAATAGATCGTTTTATTGACCCATCAAGCCATCAACTAAGCAATATGTCTAGGAAAGATAAAAAATTATCTTCCTCTTCTACAGATGTAAGTGATATGCTATTCTGAATTTCATTCATTCGATTTACAATTGAGGTGGCAGAACAAGACTTATCACTGATGATTACAATATCATCTACATACCTTCTATAAAGTGGCACATTTTCGATTAAATCCTCCACGGTAAACTCTCAACGTACGACATATTGATATCTGCTGAAAGGGGCCCTAACGGACTTCCCATAGCAACACCATCAATTTGGCGGAAACAATCGCCTTCAAATGTAAAACTAACATTGTTAGTACATAGAAGTAATAATCCTCTTCAAACAAATTACGTCTTCTTATGACAAATTAACTCTTGAAAATTAATCTGATGCTCACTGGTGAGTGATTAGAGCTACAAGACGAAGTTGCCTGCAGCGGGGCCCTCGCAGTTGGGAGTGACGACAAATACTTGCCACCAATAACATTCACTGGTTGCTGCCAGTTGCGTTAGATGCCTCCCGAATGAGAAGAAGTAAGAATTCTTACATGGGCTGGGCATTTGAATCGGTTCTGAGTGGCTGAACGGTCTACAAGCTTGCTTTCTAACCGGAAGATCATGGTTTCGGACTCTGGCGGTGGGTGCATACTGCCGGTGAGTCCCGAAGGAGGAGGTGGAGGACGAAACGACTAGCTGTTCAATACTCCTTGATTGGTTCCCCATGGTTCTCTAACTGATTTTATCGATCAATGGTCAAACTTCATTCTTTATTCTATTATCAGTAAAGTAGGTTTTTTATACAACATTGGAAATTGGACGCATTTTTGATTTTTATTGTTGTAACTGTTGTTGTCTTAAAAAATAACACGTTGAAACAAACAAACTGTTTATTCACATAAATGGTCAAATTACACAGATGGGTAGATGGATGGATTTGTGTGTGTGTGTGTAGTTGAGACACACTGTTCTCATAAAGGTATATATATTGACCCTTTAGACAAGAAACGAAAGCCAACTGTATACTCTGTCGTTCCAGTTATTTTCTAAGACAATCTCTATGCTCCCTAAAGGGTAGAATGAATGCATAAATAAATAAAGTAAGAAAGAAAGAAAGACGGAAGAAAATTGAAGTTGGTCATAAAAATTACAAAAGGTCATAAATATGGTTACTTGGCACAGCTTGAAATGTGAATGGAAAGGACAACAGATAAAAAAAATGAAATTTATAGTGATATTTATGGATATAAAAGTGTTTACAAAGATGGGGGGGGGGGAGCAGAGGAGTACAGCGGTAGAATGCTTGCCAACCACGCATCATGTGGTCCGGGGTTCGATTCCCGGGGGACGACAAGGCACACTGCTAAACCTCATTAAACTGGGAATAAGACTGGTAAAGAGGGAACATTTTGGCGTGACACTCGAAACTCCACCCCGTAAAAATAAAAAGAACCATTGCTATCTCTAGCTTGAAGTACTATGCTCCATTCGGGACGTAAAGGAATAAAATAAATAAATAAAAATACCAATTTCGATATACGTGTAGCCGTAAATACATAGGGAGGAGGACTCATCGATCTCTGCAAGTAAGGGCTGGCTTCAGAGACAAATAGAATCCCCAGAATCCATTAATGGTGAGAACAGGAGACCTAGCTCCTCTATTAAGAAACACATTATAGAGGAGACAGGACATCAAATTGATTTTGATACGTCTTTTAAACCTATCCATCCATAAAAACCTGTTTGGGGCGTGTCGTAAAGTTTTGTGGAAGCCCAATTGTAATTAAGAAGTTTAAACCACCTTTATGCGTTCCAAGTAACAATTCGTCATCATGCTAAACCTTCCTTCCTTGGTAAACTTTGTTTTGATACTAGCCAGGGTAGATGTACTATTGTGGTGAGAGTTGGCTGCAAACAAGCCAAAATTGTAGACAACAGTTTACGTCAATGTTTACTTCCCAAATCGGAGTCACGAGAAAAAAACAAAGCTTAACCTTGAGGAACTCACCAACCAATCCAGCAGACCTAGCGTGTGCAAATACGATTCGTCGATATTTGGCCTGACTTTCTGAGAAACAGTCGCAAACAGTACAGAATAACATTCAGCAAGAAAACAGCCAATCAGAAGAGGTTGCTTCTCTGATAACAAAACGCTAATAATGATGTACATAAAAATCTATAAATATCTGTTGATTTTGTCAATAAACGATCTGTTGCGTGGCTTTCGTCTTCTGCCGTTACACTATTACCTCTGTTATTTGGTTTAGTGATCTTCTTTGTTATTTTGACCTTCAATATGGCAGCGTTTTAACTTGACCTAAGTAGTTTATTTTCTCACCTCTTAACTCTTTATTAATTTCACATGTATATATTGCTATGACAAGTCCGTGTGTGCTGGATCAGATTGTTCGAAATGTGTTACTCGTGAATACATTACACAATTTGGACAAAATTACATTTCTTACTGCTTTGTCTAAAAAAAGACGGTATATACTACTGTTGATGGGTTGATATGAATAGATGGACGGACACCATATATGTCACCTAGTAGTGCTAAATGCAAATCACCTAGCCGAATCAGCTTGTACCATACAAATTTCGGCTAGCTAATTAAGTGAACTAGTTAGGCGTCAAGATCACTTTGATGAAGATGTCGAAGTCAGCCAACCAGCCAGACAGCCAGAATCGGAAAGGCGAGGCAAGATACGCCTTCATCAACCAACCTGGTCTGCGTATCATGAAAAGGATTTCCAACAGGTCACAGACTTTTATCAACAGCTGCCCACTTCACTGGCTGGCTGGCATACTAAAAATCAAATGTCCAGCCAGCCAACCACAAAGAATTAGCGACAAGAACCTCTGGCAACAAACCAACAGGCGAAAGCCGACCGCTCAACGAAGGCAAATGTAGGATAAAGTGGAGATAATAATAATAATAGTATATTCTCATTTTTTTTTTACATGAGGGACGCCAGTTTACAGGCATCAACAATTCGATAAATTACACATACGATTAGTATGTATAGTTAGTAATGATAATATAACAAGGTACATATTTATTCCTACAAATGTAGGACACACCAGTTGTATAGGCATGGATAAGTATTATTTAAGTTACATATTTAAATTACATGATTTACGGTTAGATAACATGGTTGCTGTCATTTTATCTTCAGTCTGTTGGAAAAATCTGATAACTAGTGATTCAATGGACCACATCAAGAAATATAGAGATATTGACTTTGCATTAACAGAAAAAACCCAAGTATGCGTTGGATGGATTACATATACTTGGGAAAATAAATAAAGCTTGAAGTCAATTCCCTTATAAAACAATAAAATGCGTCTTACAATAATATATTCCCACTTTATGCACTTGAGGGACTCCAGTTGACAGGCATCATCAATATCATAATAATGCACACATGGAGTAGACATGTTTAAAATTTTTAACTAACACAAGATATATATACAAATAAAGATAATGGAATATTGACCATAAGTACACTCTGCATAAGTTAAAACAGTTTATATGGCATAATCCTGTCACAATTATTGTTTGAATTTGTTGAAAATGAGCGAAACAACTGAGTGTTGCGTTACATTCGGTCGATATAGTGGGCTACTCACAAAAGTATAAAAATGGCTTTAAAAACGTTAGTTAGTTTACCGTAAACGATGTTTTAAGCAATATAAGCAATACTTGGATTGATCGGGCACACGTTAGAGAGGCCGTCGAATGACATCCCGCTCAGTGCATGCCCTCTATCTCTCGAGTGGAATCCGAATGGGAAGCGACTAGTGAGTCTTGGGTAAAAGGGTGATATGGAGGAGATGACAGATTATGGGAAATCATGTAGCTAGCCAGCTGAAGAGGATAGCAGAGAATAGAAGCAGTTGGTGATGTGTTGTTAAAGCCAGCCATATGTTCCACTCGGAACCCAAGGGAATAATAATAATAACAATATAATATTAACTTTGGAGACAGAGCTACCAGTGAACACCAACCCCCCGACGAAATCAGAAGTCCTGAAGGCAATCAAGATGCTAAAAGCTGGAAAAGCAGAAGGACCAGATGGAATGCCAGCAGAAGCATTGAAAACGGACCCAGAGACAACAGCGGACTTGATGACGCCACTACTGGAGAAGGTGTGGAAAGAAGGTAAAGTACTCAAGGAATGGGAGAAAGGATACTTATTCAAACTACCAAAGAAAGGAGACCTAAGTCAATGCAAGAACTGGCGCGGAATTATGCTCCTGTCCATCCCAAGCAAAATACTAAGCCGCATCATCCTGGAGAGAATCAAACATGCCGTGGATGAAAAACTTCGACTAGAACAGGCTGGATTCAGGAGAAACAAGTCATGCATCGATCAAATCGAAACACTACGGATCATCATTGAACAAAGCTTGGAATGGCAGTCACCTCTTTATCTCAACTTCATCGACTTTTAAAAGGCCTTTGACAGCGTCGATCGAGAGGTGATTTGGCAACTACTTCGCTACTACCAAAGGGTGCCACCGACAATTATACATCTCATCCAACAGCTATACGACAATACTGCATGTCAAGTAATCCACAACGGGAAACTTACGGAACCCTTCGAAGTGAGGACAAGAGTAAGACAAGGCTGCCTACAATCGCCAATGGTTTTCCTGATTGCAGTAGATTGGATAATGCGACAGACAGCGGGAAATGAGGAAACAGGCATTAAATGGACTCACACAAAGAACTTGGAGGATCTGGACTTCGCCGATGATATATGTCTGATTTCCCACAAACTGGAATATATGCAGGTGAGAAGTAACAAGTTGGCAGAAGAAGCATCAAAGATGGGACTTCAGGTGAACATAGAGAAAACAGGGGTAATGAAGATTCCTGCATAAGAACCTCATCAACAGACAACGATCAGCATAAATGAGAGGAACCTGAAAGAAACAACCTCTTTCACCTACCTACCTGGGAAGCATCGTTTCAACTACAGGCGGACGGAACTGACGAAGATATCAAAGCAAGAATCGGAAAAGCAAGACAAGCTTTCACTACTCTCAAGTCTGTGTGGAGGTCAACAGCACTCAGCATGAAAACGAAGATAAGATCCGGATTTTCAACTCCAATGTGAAGTCAGTCAGTGCTACTCACTATACGGATCAGAGACTTGCACTACGCGTCATAAAGAGCATCTCAAACAAACTACAGAACTTCATTAACAGTTGTCTTCGCTCAATGCTTCACTCAAGATCAGATGGCCGGCCAGAAAAGATCAGCAACAGAGATCTCTGGCAATGAGCGAACCAACTCAGCAGGAACCGATTGTTAAAGAAATATGCAGGAAGAAATGGAGATGGATTGGCTGGCCAAACTCTGAGCAATGAAACCATCAAGTGACATCTCTAGACAAGCCCTTGAGTGGAACCCGAAAGGGAAGCGGCGAGTTGGTCGTCATTGCAATGGTGACTTGGAGGAGGTGATGTGAAGAGGAGATGAAAGCGTGTGGGCAGACTTGGAGCCAGGTGAAGGAAGACTCTAGCAGAGAACCGAACGCAATGGAGACGGACGGCTGAAGCCCTATGTTCCTCTAGGAATTAAAGGAAAAAATAATAATAATAATAAATTAACTTTGGTCACGAACTAACTTCACTTCAGTTAGATAGCCATCACTGAAGCGCTGGGAATACTGGACGATCGTTTCGTCCCATCACTTTGTGACTCTTCAGCAATACAAGTTCATCATCACCACACCGTCAAGAATCAAAATCAGAACGTGCACGTCCCAATACGAGCTTGTCGACGACCTTTCCATTCCAATTTCTGCCAGCTTGTGATATGCTGCAATCACCAGACAATATTTTTTTTTGATGAGTATTTGTCTTCATACTCATCATGATGAAAGCACGGCTCTGGTCACAACTTCTCACTAGAATTTCAGGAAACGTTATCTTCAGGCTTTTTATTTGTGACTATAATTTACAGACTAAATCATTTTTTTTTAAAAAACAAAAAGCTATTTTTATTTTTGATAATAGAGTATTTATCCTTTCACATGTCGAATGAATTTTCTTCATAGAAAGGCATAATTAATTATCTTTAATACGGCTTATCTTAAATTACTTAGAGAGAGAGGGAGTGAGTGAGGGGATTGACTGAAATAATAATCCTTTGATCCTTTTTTGTTTATCATATTCTGTTTCTTGTTGATAAGAGATTTTGTTGAATACAGACGAAGGATCAGCAGAACAAGAAGATGAAGGAGAAGGGATAAGAGAGGCGTAGTGTACACAAGTAAGTGTAAGCTCATCAACACTCTCTATCTTATACACACACATACCTACATACATATACAGAGACATTTTTATAGTTGAGCTGTTCAGACTAATTGTTATAGTTGCGGTGTTTTATCATCAAGGTGTCTTCAAGTCTGTTGACTCCAATTTATATATACTGTTGCTTTTCTTTGTATATATATATATATATATATATATATATATATATGCAAGTATTCATGCATTAATCATATTAACTGTTGAATGAAATGTCTATCATCAACCGAGGATAAATCCACACACACACACACAGACGGTCGGTCAGTCGGTTTTCGACATAGAACTTTGCACATATGTGCGGCAGTTCAAGTCGCCACACTCCCTCCTTGTAGCACACAAAGGAAGAGAAGAAAGTAGGAGAAATGCTTAATATAGACAGTAAACAGAGGTGTGAGACAAAGGAATAGTAATAACGGAGGACAAAACAGTTTCATTGGAAATCATAAGTCACAAGGAGTGGATGGATCTGCGCCAGCCATTGACAACGATCACTTTGAGCCATGTCACCAATTGTTTCCAACCATTGGTTTTTACCGTCCCGAGGACCCCAACCAGGAGGTCTACACCTTCCTACGTGGCTTAGACCAACTGTTGTGGATTTCCTTGACTGGTGCCATGTCTTGGTTTGACCGCCTCTAGCTCTTTTCCAGCCTGGCCCTATATCAGCTAACATTGCCCATTGTCGAGGAAGGCGATGACTAGACATACGTAACACATATCCTAACCATCTCAGTCGATGTAATTTCACAGCCTCGTCGACTGACTTTCCCTTCCTTACCTATCACTCGACCGATGCCTAACCTCAATATTGCTCACCTTATTATACCACTTCACGCGGGAGATAGAACGCAGACACCTATGATCGAACACAGATAATCTTTTCATGTCTTCTGCTCTCAATGGCCAGGTCTTGCTCACAGCCATAAAGGAGGACGGAGCGGACTGTTGAGCAGTACACACGCCCTTCGGTTGATAGTCGGATGCCAATTCTACGCCAGAGACCGCGTAAACTAGCATATGCGAACCTAGCCCTCTGTATTCGTACTGAGATTTCGTCAGAGATCAACCCGTTGGGGCTGATGGTACTTCCCAAGTAAGTGAAGTGGTCAACGTGCTCTACCACTTCACTTCCTATTTCTAATCTAGGGGTCGGTGAAGTCCAATCCTGCAGCATCACAAAACAGCAGTACTGTACTCCCAGATTGTTTTCCAGTGGTTCTCTAACTGATGTCAACTCATGATGAAATCCTCCATCCAATCAAACACAAAATCCCTACAAAACCAATACTTGAAAACATTTATTTCTCTGCATGAATTTAAAGTGCGTCGGTGGAACTGCAGTTAGGATGCTCGCCGACCATGCACATGGTCCGGGGTTCAATCTCCGGCCAAAGACGCACTCCTTTACCTCGCTGAGCCAGAAATAATGCTGGTGAAGAGGAAAGGTTGGGCATGAGGCTAGCAACCACATCCTGTAAAATAAACACTGCTACAGAAACTTCAAGTAACTAGCTTGAAGCCCTATGTTCCACTGGGGAACGTGAAGATAAAAATTGAATTTAAAACAGGCAATAAGATCTTTATCCTCATGAAGGAGTATTTGACAGAGTGATTACAAAGGGCTGAAGCTTAAAAGTGTGGCGTGTGTTACTGACAAGATTTATCAGTAGTATGTGGGGGGGGCGTTCATCGGCACAGAAAAATATCAAATAACAGGGATAGATAGATTTGGTGTTGAATAGAGGAAGTGAATAACCAGTATTGCGACGAAACATGGGAGACATGAAAAGAAGAAGACAAAGAAACACAATACGAAGGAAGGGAAGAAGTAGCACAACAACACAGAAGATCTGTGAATAGATGACGATTTGGAGATAAGGTGTACATAATTTATCTACTTAGAGATATCAGATTGCAAGTAAGTATTCTGTTACCAAATCTCTTGTCTTCTCCCGTTGCATTTGGTTTCGCCGCCTCCAGACAGTGAAGATCCCAAAAAGCTAATACGGAAGGATCTTTCTCTACCGTCTATCGGGTATCGAATAAATTTCCAAAGGCCTCTGGATACCACCGAACACTCCAAACAGCAGAGGCCTCTACAATTCGCCTAAATCAACTTCAGCTCTGTGTGCAGAAGAAACCGGCTCAGGTCACTATTACTACCCTGGGCTGCTGTCAAGCCTATAAATTCCCTTAATTTATTTGATATTCAGTGTTAGTGTTACATTAATGGATATTGCCATTTACTGATGCTTTTGAAACGTAATCAGTCAATACTATTGATTCAGTGTAATTCAAAACAGCATTAATGCTGTTTATAAGAATATTTTTTCAATTGTTTTTTTGTTTTTATTCCTTCACGTTCCCAGTGGAACATAGGATGACTTCAAGCTATAGGCTTGATGGGGTTGATAGCCTCATACCAAGCCCACCATTCCCTGTTTACCAGTCTTATTACTGGCTTAGCGAGGTAAAAGAGTGTGTATGTGGCCGAGGATCGAAAGACGGACCAAATAAGGAGTGGTCGGAGAGCATTCTACCGCTGTGTCACTGACTCACGAAGCAAGGCGGGAAAAGTTAAACTTTCAGCATCACTAACCACCAATCATCGAATAACCTTGAAGGCACTAATCAAGTGAAGGAGGCATTTTTGTGTATGGAATACATATATATTTATGAAAAAAATGAATAAAAGCTGTATAAAAGTGTTACAGAGGATACCTTCTTCTCACATTTGATAAAAATAGCTCTCAGTTTTAGGTTGGAGTATCAACAGAGTATAATTCCATTGTGGGTAAAATTTATTTTGATAAAGTTTCATAGTGTTATACAGTAATATTTACTGGGCAATAAATTGTGCTCGAAACGTCGTTATCAGTAAACATTACTGTATAACACTGTGAGACTTTATCAAAATAAATTTTATCCACAATGGATTTATACTCTACCACCACAGTGCACAAGTTCTATTCTTATATCAACAGAGTAATTTCACCACATTCTATGCATGTAATTATTTAAGTCTTCTAATCCTAGCAATAATTCTAATCTTTCCTAAACCTAACTCTAACGTGAAAATATCCCTAAACTAATTGTAATCTAACTCGAATCAACCCTAATGTCGCCTTTATTAGGTTAACCTAAGCCTAACTTGTCCTTAGCTTAAAGCGTAACTTAATCTTTTCCAAACCTAAGCTGTAACTTGTCAGATATCCCATTTAATAGCATAAAACTTCAATGAGCATATTTTATTGATGATGACAACATTACCTGCCAGGTTTCACTGACTTGCTCAGTGAACGTTTCAAGGTCATTGGTGAGGTTGCACTCCACTGGTAGTTAGTGGTGCTCAAAGTTTAACTTGACCGCAAGGCGTATCTGCAACTTTCAAGGAACTCATGTCCCTTCTGAGATTCGAACCCGCCTCACCCAGTGAGTGCAGTAGTCAGAGCCTTTACCACTGAGCTATTCAGCCTCGCCTTTAATTATTACTGTCATATGAATGTAGAACCTGATGAATTGTTTGCAATGATTCGAAGTAAGAATAGTCAACGCATCACTGAAAGTCAAGAAGCATGAAAGAGACACTGTATCCAAGTTAGTTAGGGGCACTTCAGGAGTGGGTACCCATAGCCTCACTTATTTGCAGGCATTGTACATTTATGATGGCATGTACTACTGATTGGCTAACATGAATAAGTAGTTGGACACCACTCAGACCAACCAGTAGTGCTTGGTAGACAGCCAGCCAGCCCGTCGGCGAGATCGAGGTGATCTAGACACCTGGTGGCTGTTTAGCTCGTTTTGTGGCCAATATCATGAGCGGTGTATCCGGTTGTGATTCAGCTAAGAGAAAGAACCAGCTCATTTCGAACTATACGAATTCTAGCTGACTAGTTACCTACTTTAGCGAACTGGTTACATGGTAAACCTAATTCAAAATTTTCAGTCATTCAGTAGTTTATAGTGTCATGCATTAACGCGCTGGTTGTGACAGTGAAAATTCACCTCAGACTGTGTGTAAATAGGAAATTTGAGAATTCGATTCACAGTAGGTTTTCACCACTGATTAATTTGACTGGGATTATTCAATATAAGCCATGAATTCCAATCACGATGGGATCAGTATATTATATAGAAAAACATAGATTTTGTTCAGCGAAGAAGCACCTCATGTTAATTTGTTTATTAGATATATCACTCACACAGTAAAACGGCATTATTATTTACTGGGTGATGTAGTTTCGAACAAAATTTACTGTTCATAATCATTTCAATATGGCGAAAATATTCATTCAGATATCTATAAAAAACAATAAAATAATTCAGCAAAGAATATCCTTTTCGATAATTTCCTCTTTTGGCCCTGCAATTATATATGTGTAGAATATTCTAGGATTGTAGTCATTAACAGTATTAGTGTTTTTTAAATAATATCGATTTGTTAAGTACGATCAATGGAATTACCACAGTTCACTAAAGATGAGTAAATTATAATAATAAGCATAAAAATGTAATAGCAAATAGAATATCAACTAAAATTAAGGAGATTTCTACAACAAATTGAAGATCATTCGAACCTAGATGGCCAAGTGGTAAGGACAATTTCTGAACTAGCTTCTTTTGGACATATAAATTAGGCTGCTTAATGTGGATCCCAACAGTCATCCTCAGCAATATGTAGTGCACGAACTATTAAGGTGAATTTAAGATTAGTTGGTATACGGTTGATGACTTTGAAAGTCGCCTCGTTAACAACAATCTTGTGTTCTGTATCCACAAGATGAGATAGAATAGTGCTGAGAATAGATTTTGTTTATCGTTTACTAAACCACGCACGGTGATATTCGGAAATCCGACGAGAAACACGCCTAATTGTACGGCCTATGTAACCGACTGATTCCACAGGAGCAGTCAAATCGGTAGCCACACATGGAAGAAGCGAAATTAGACAGTTTGTCTTTTACTCCCCAACGCAAAAGAGGAGTGGTTTTGAAGACAGCATAATTCAGCAGCAGGGAACGCTCTTTTTACTGCATTTCTAAGGCGTTGTGTTAGTATCTCGCTGATGTTATCCCCGAGGAACTGAATTTGTAGGAATAAGGCCTTTTTAGGAACTGTTGGTACCTTGAGCTGCTTTGATTTTAGATTCATATTCTTATCAATACAATTCTCTGGATAAGCATTTTCACTCAGCAACCGTTTAATAATATTAAGTTCCTCATCAAGATATTCATCTGAGCACATTGCTCTTGCTCTGTGAACCAAGCACTTTATCAGATTGCGTTTGTATTTCAAGAGCACAAAGCTGAGAAAATGAGTATACTGACAGTCAGTTGATGTAGGTTTTCTATGTGCACTTCTTCTTATTGTGCCATCCTCTTTTCTGGTCATAAGGTCGTCTAGAAATGAAACACTGGAGTCTTTTTCATTCTCGACGGTAAAATCTATTACAGGATGAACATCGTTAAATTTTTCAACAAGGATGTTCTTCGCTTCATCCTCATTTTTCATCATAATCAAAAATGTACCATCCATCCATGTACCGACAGTAGAATTCAAGTTCATCAATGACATCCTTCAAAGGCCCATTTTCTAGTTTCGCAAGGAAAATAAAATTTTCATAATTTTAGTTGATATTCTATTTGCCATTATATCTTTGTTATTGTTATAATCTAAGCATCTTTAATGAACTGTCTGTAATTCCACTGGTCTTACTTTACAAATCGACATTATTTAAAAAACAATAATATTGTTATTGACTACTAATCTGGAATAATTGTAGAACCAGAAGAGGAATTTATCGAAACGGATATTCTTTGCTCAATTATTTCGTGTTTCATAATCATTTCATCAATTATAATCACACAACTTCGAAACTTGAGTTTTATAATTTTGACTTTGACCAAGGTAAAGAAAGGGGTTTAACAAAACGTTTTTGAGCACATAATTTTGGTTTGTATACATGTATAGCTAGAGCTTCGGCTATGCATAAGTGGAGAAAACGTAAGCTTTTCGAGTGGTTGGATAACTTTGAAGGATGAATCAAGTGTGTGGGGGGGGGTTGAATGACGTTACTCCAAAAGGCGTTGACAAATTGAAGACTTCGTCGTCCTATGCTCATCTTTCTTTTATTAACCACACCGGGTGGGACTGTTCAGTTATGCGATTCCGGAGAACCCGCTCACACGCGTCCAATATAATCATCTCCATACGAGTGTGTGAATGAGTATATAGCACATAGAGGTGGACATAAGCGGTAATTTACCTCAACGCATTTTCGAATCATAATTTGGCTGGTAAATACTAAATGTAAGTCAGCTGCATAGAAACACCGTTTAATACATTTAGATAAACGACTTTTTAATTACTTCAGAAATACTGTCACCTTTGAAAGCCAAACTCATAAACACTGTCTTCTTTGACACTTCATGATTTGGCTAAGGATGTTTCTTGATGTTTCTGTCAACCAACCTTCTAGGATATCCATTATTTAGGAGAGTCGTGTGAAGGTTTTCTAGTTCATTGTCGACCATACCTACAGAGCAAAATTTTTCGAATTTTGCAGCATAACGAACGGATAAGATTTCTCTCACTACCTATAGGTACTTAACTGTTGAAGTTAGTGAACTGCCCTGTAAATGTTGGCTTTCGATAAATCGAACTTTTTATCATTATATATATATATATATGTTGTGTCGGTGGCACAGCGGTTAGGACGCTCACCGACCGTGCACATGGTCCGGGGTTCAATTCTCGGCCAAAGACGCACTCCTTTACCTCGCTGAGCAATTTTAAAAAAAAGCTGGTAAAGAGGAAAGGTTAGGCATCAAGCTGGCTAGCAATCCCATCCTGTAAAAATAAACACTGCTACAGAAACTTCAAGCCTCTAACTTGAAGCCCTATGTTCCACTGGGGACGTGAAGGAATTATATATATATATTATTCCATCGTAGAAGATGGGACTTCAACAAGACATCTCCATTCCACCCTGGCCTCTTCAGTCTTCTTGAACTGGCTCCATTATCGCCTATAGGCTCTCATTTCCTCCTCCATGGCACCCTACGACCCACGGCAATGTTGTCATTTCCCATTTGGGTTCCAATAGAGGACCCGGAAGACAGTGTTACTCAACCCATCTATATTTTCTTCGGCATATATGCTGGGAAATGGATTCTTCATTCGTCCTCTTCATACCAGAGTTCTTTGTCACTAATACTTTCTCGCCGTCCATTTGATCTTCAAAACAGAGCCAATGAAGTCAGGCTTTCATTAAATTCATCATCCTTCTGTTGGAAATACTCATCATGAAGCATGCGACAAGTCTCTGAACCATATAGAATCACTGACTAACTTGATATTAGTGCTGATTTTAGATTGGTCAAACAGGATTGAATCATGAGCTGATATCGGTTAGAGAATCATTGGAAAACCCATGACCTTCCGGTTACAAAGCGAGGTCGTAGACCATTCAGCTACTGGGACTCGACTTAATGGCCCATGAATTCCAACTTCTACGAATCACAATATGGCACGACCACCAGGTTCGAACTCAGGTGATATGTGAGTACAGATGAAGAGTCCCAAGCGCCAGGTGAACGAAACAGTTGTCCAGTACCCCCTAACCAAGATATCAGCTCATGATAAATGAAATCCTGTAACCAATCAAACCAACACTTGATTTTAGATTAACGAAGGTCCGTCTTGCCTCTCCAGTCCCACTTTGGCTTTGACATCTTCATCCGTGCTGCTGCTGCTGTAGTTGAACACAATAGAATCAGTTTTGGGTGCAGCAGGTCGGATGTGACGACAAATACTCGCTGAAGACATTAGTTAGGGGTCGCGCTATGTCGTGAATTGGCAGAAGTTAGAATTCATGGACTGGCCATTGGATCGGTTCCCAGTGGCTTACTGGTCTACGAGTTCGCCTTGTAACCAGAAAGTCCTGGGTTCGAACCTCGGCGGGGTTGGTGCGTACTGCTGAAGACTCCCAAAATAGGATGAAACAGCTAGCTGTCCAGTACACCCAGGTTTTCCAATGGTTCTCTAACTAATGTCACCTCATGATGAAATCCTGTAAAGAATCAGTTTTATCAACAGTATAGAATATTCTTACTTCTAAGCCGTATTGTATTCAATTCCACCTAGTTCACAACAGGAGATGCTGTTTATTGTTTTCTAACTTCGATTAATTTGATGTTTGTATGTGACTATAGTGACAAAAATGTATTCTCTAATTGTAGAAGGTTAAAAGTAATATATACCGTTCGATTGTTTAAGGCAGGCAGACGGACAGGGCAGGCAGGCAGGTAAGCAGAGCAAGCAAACACGCAACCTATTTATACTTATATATATATATATATGCCTAATCTGATCTCTCTATACAGTATAATCTTTGTTGTTATTATCTTCCTTCCTATGTCTTTCATTTCATTTCCCATATTTGCTATCATCATCATCACCATCATCTGGGTAAAAGCATAGTTTTATACGGTTAGTTGTCCTGTCTTGTGTGTCTACGTCTATATATGTATTGCTGCTTACTGTGAATCTATTCCTCTCAAAGCAGTAGCATAAAATATATATATTTGTATATAAATTGTCATGTTCCCGGCGCTTCTGCCGACTGAAATAATGCATACGCGCATTCAGTCCACCTTGTCTATATGTCATGGTCTTTTCTCTATTTCTGACTCTCTACCTCTCTGCCTCTCTCTCTCGTGGAACTGGCATTAAATGCATACTCACTCAGGCACTCACACACACACGCACACTGTCAGAAATGTACAGGACGCAACGCATACTCCGACTAACATACATTACAATGTGTTGTCATCTGCCAGCATACACAGGATGACAACCGGAAAACAAAAGCATGGAAAAAAAATAAACTAAACTGCTTTTCTCTTTCTCTCTCTCTCTTCTATTATAGTAGTTGTATTCACACAGTCAGACATTGTAACTAAGTCTATTAGCGTCTGTATGTGTGTCTATGTGTGTGAATGTGTATGACAGAATTTGGATGTTGTACTGTACGCATGCTGCTGATGCAGTCGGATAACTATAGTTACAATTAGTTTTAAGCGTTTGAACATGATAATACCATTAACTATAGTAGTACTAGTATTGGTAATAGTATTAGTAATAATAATCATCGCAATACTATCTTCTACTGTCTACTGCTTTACGTATAATTTAATGGAATGACAAAGAAATAGATGGCAATGGTAGTGAACTGAATGAAGAGTGGTCATTAGTCGATAAGACTACCACTACTACTACTACTACTACTACTACAATTAATATTATTGTGATTTTGTATACTATGCTAATAATTTCTTTGATACATTATTGGGGGTATATATGGTTGTATAGCTTTGTCATAATAAAAGTTAATTTCTCTCTCTCTAATGTAAAATCCTCCTAATTAGTTAATTACTTTTTTCTTTCTTTCTACGAGTTGATCACGGATTGATATTAGTCAGTTAGAGAACCAGCATTGAAAACCGGCAATGGAGTACTGGACAGGCAGCTGTTTCACCAGGCTAGTTTGGGAATCATCGGCAGTACGCACCTACCGCCAGGGTTCAAACCCAGGACCTTCCGGTTACCAGTCAAGCTCGTATACCGTTATGAAATTGAAATCGTTGGAAAGAGAATTTTCTTCGCTGAATTAATTCTTTGTGCTTTATGTCTCAATGGGGATTATTAATTTAATTTCATATTTCTATTTTTACCAGCATTATTAATGTAAGTATTCTGTTGATTACATTTAACCCTCATTACGTAATATAAAGAGAAGATTGTATACAATATTGTAATACATTCTGAGAATTTCACACCTGCATCACATGTCCTGTTAAGAATAAAGCTGTGACTATCATAACAAACTGAGGAAATCAGAAAGGGAAACAACATTTTGCTGCCATGTCCATCTAGGAATAATCAGAATTAGCCTGTTGGTGTTTTAGACGAACAACTTATTATTATTATTATTGTTCCCTTGGGTTCCTAGTGGAACATAGGGCTTCAACTACACGTCTCCACTTGCTTCTGTCTTGTGCTGTACTTTTCACTTGCATCCATGTTATTCCATACTGTTTCACTTCCTCTTCACACGATCTCCTCCATGTCACCCTTGGACGTCCCACTCGCCGCTTCCCTTTCGGGTCCCACTCGAGCTATGGCCTGACGTGCGATGTCACCCAGCGGCCTCATCAGCGAGTGAGTGTCCAATCCATCTCCACTTTCTCCTGCATATTTGTGGGGCGATTGGTTCCTGTTTTGTTTGTTCCCATAGTTTGTTTCTTGTTGATGATTCTTTCCGGCCATCTGATCTTCAGTATAGAACGAAGGTGGCAGTTGTTGATAAAGGTCTGCAACAGGCTGTTGGAAATATTCTTTGTGACCCGCCAAGTTTATGATCCATCCGTATAGAAAAACTGACTGACTTGACGTTTGTATTGAAAATCCGAATCATTTTGTTGTTGATGGTGAGTGACGAAGATTTTCAGATTGGTTTCGGGTTGATGAATGTGTTTCTCGCCTTCCTGATTCTCGATTTGACATCCTCGTCCGTTCCTCCTGTAGTTGAGACAATGCTCCCTATATCAGTGAATGAAGTAACCTCTTTCAAATCCCTCCCGTTGATGGTGATTGGCACTGGTTGTTGTTGCTGCTGTTGTTGTTGTTGTTGGTTGGTTATTTTCATAACCTCCGTCTTGTCTATGTTCACCTGGAGTCAGTCCTGTCTTTGCTGCTTCTTCGACCAGTTTGTCGGTTTTCGCTTGTAAGTCTTCGATTATGTGTGACATCAAACATAAATCATCCACGCGCGAAATCCAGGTCTTCTAGGTTCTTCACGTCGGTCCAGGATATCCCTGTCTTCTCGTTTCCCATTGTCCGACGCATAATCCAGTCCAGTCCACCACAATAAGGAATATCATTGGTGATAATTAGCACCCTTGTCTGACTCCTGTGTTTACTCGAAACGCCTCGCTGAGTTTTCCGTTGTGGATCACTTGACATGTGCCGTTGTCGTACAGCTGTTGAATAAGGTTGATGAAGATTCGGGGTACGCCGTTGTACTCGAGTAGTTTCCAAATTACTTCGCGGTCAACGCTGTCGAAGGCCTTCTCAAAGTCTATAAAGTTGAGGTAGAGGTTTGATTGCCATTCCATGCTTTGTTCGATGATAATGCGTAGAGTTGCAATTTGGTCAGAACATGATTTGCCTTTCCTGAATCCAGCTTGTTCTGGTCGCAGTTCTGCATCCAGTGCGTCCTTTATTCTCACCAGGATGATGCGACTCAGAATTTTACTTGGCGTCGACAGGAGCATGATTCCTCGCCAGTTCTTGCAGAGTTCCAGGTCGCCCTTCTTTGGTAGTTTCACGAGGTAACCTTTCTTCCAGTCAGTAGGCACCTTTCCTTCCTTCCAGATCTTTTGCAATAATGGAGTCAGCATATCTGCCGTCGTTTCTGGGTCCGCTTTCAGTGCTTCCGGGGGTATTCCATCTGGTCCAGCTGCTTTTCCAGCTTTCAGAAGCTTGATTGCATTCATGACTTCAGCTTTCGTTGGTGGATTGGTGTCAACTTGCAGTTGTGTACGCGCTGTTGTTGGTATTTCTGGACGGGTTGCAGGTGGTGGTCGGTTCAAAAGTCCTTTGAAGTGGTCCGCCCATTGTTTAATCTGTCTTTCTTCTTTGGTAATTGGGTTCCCTTGGCTGTCTTTTATAGGTTTCACTTGTGTTGATCTCTTCCCGGATAGAGACTTGGTTATCTGATATAGTGTCCTCAGGTCCCTTTTGCCTGCTGCCTTCTCAGCTTCAGTAGCCAGGTTGTCGTAGAATTGTCTTTTGTCCTTCCTGGCACTCTTCTTCACTTCTTTGTCCAGTGCTGTGTAAGTTGAGTTCAGCGTCTCTTTCTCTTGTCCATCTTTGCATTGAATCATTTTCTCTTTCACCATTCTCCTCTCCTCTATTAGCTTCCAAGTGTCCGTTGAGAGTCATTCCTTATCTTGTTTCTTCTTTCTTCCTAAAACCGTTGAACACGTTTCGTTGAAAATCACCTTCAGAGAGTTCCAATGGTCTTCCACGGGTGATTTCTCAGTGATGCCACGTAGTGTTTCCTGCTTTGCTCTGACAGTTGCAGTGAAAGTGTCCTTCAGTATTTTGAGTGCTGAACTTGCACTGTGGCTTATCCTCAGCTGTCCTCGAGGCTTTTAGCTTCACCTTGAAAGTCCCTTGTACTAGATAGTGGTCTGAACTCACATCTGCTCCTCTCCTCTACCTTTCGTCCAGTAGGCTCTATCTCCACTTCTTTGAGATTGAAATGAAGTCTGTCTGGTTTTCGATGTGTCCATCTGGTGAAATCCGTGTTGCCTTGTGTATATCCTTGTGTTTGAACACACTGCCACCAATCACCAAATCATTGAAGGCACAGAAGTCTGAGAAGAGTTCACCATTTTCGTTCATTTCACCGAGGGCCTCACGACCCATGGTGAGTTCTCTTCCTGTATTGTCTCCTCCCAGTTTCGCATTCATATCACCCATCAGGATTCTGATATCGCCATTTGGGACGCTGTCCATTACTGTTTGTTGTTGTCTATAGAAATCCTCCTTCTTCTCTTGTTCTGAGACGTTTGTAGGCGCGTAGCACTGAATGATTGTAACCTTTTTTCCTTTAGAGTTGAACCTAGCTGTCAATATCCTGGAGGAGATTGGTTCCCACTGCATGAGAGCTTTGGCTGCTGTTGGTGACATCATGATGGCTACTCCCTGGGTGTGCTCGTGGTTGTCATCTGGGTGACCGGAGTAGATTATTGTTTCTCCAGTTTGCAGTTGGCTCCTTCCACATCCGTTCCATCTGCTCTCGCAGATTCCCAACACTTCTTTTTTATATCTTCTCATTTCTGCGGCTATCTGAGCAGCCTTCAAAGCTTCGTACATTGTACGAAAATTCCACGTTTCCATCCTTATTTTTGCTTTCATCAAAAGAAGGCACATCGGCTGACTGGCTTCCCGAAGGCTTTCACCAGCCTGCGTCATTTCAGTTCCCCGATTCCAGCGAAAAATAAGGTTATTGTTTGTATTTTTAATATATTTGTGCGTTGGAGTTGCTGTAACAATTTCGTTGAGTTTTGGGGGTGGAGTTGCCAGCACTACGCCCCAACCCTCCTTCTTTATCCGGGTTTGGGACCGGCTAGAAAACTAGCGAGCTAGTAATCTAGGCGAGGTTCACAATTTTTTGAACATATATAATTCTGAATTATGGCAGTTTAATTGGGAATTGTTAGACAATTGAAAGTTACGCTTTTATGCTAAATATGAATTTTTCTCTTATTACTTTACGTTCCCAGTAGAACACAGGGCCTCAAGCTAGAGCGTTTTTTGAAGTTTCGGTAGCACTGGTTGCTAGGCTCATGCTCAGCCCACCCTTTCCTCTTTACCAGTCTTATTACTGGCCTAACGAGGTTTGAGACTGGGTCTGTGACCGAAGATTGAACCCCGGACCACATGAGGCGTGGTTGACAAGCATCCTATGGCTGTGCCACCGATCTCAATCTACATTGACTGACTTCATTTTAGATGTGTCAATATGTCAATATAAAGCCTTCGACGTAAATAAATCTGCAGCAGATCAATGAATAATCACAATCATTATAATGCACATCGGTGGCTCAATGGTGGAATACTCGCTAACCACGTACATGGTGAAGTTTCGACTCTTGATCACGGCACTCCTAAGACCTCACGCGATTGGTAAGCTAGCAAAAATAAAGGGAGGTTTGGTTTCGATGAAAGAAATCCAATGATACAACTAAAAAGCATCACCATCACTAATGAAAATTCAAACACTGAAGCTCTGATCCATTGGGAACGTAAAGGAATAAAAGAAAACTTTTTTCAAGTATTGATTTTGTAGGGATTTTTTGTTTGATTGGTTGGAGGATTTCATCATTAGCTGATATCGGTTAGAGAACCATTAGAAACCTACTACGGAGTACTGGACAACCAACTGTTTCGCCCTAGTTTAGGACTCTTCAGAAGTAAGCACCCACCACTACATTTCGAACCCAGGACCTTCTGGTTACAAGGCGAGCTAGCTCGTAGACTATAAGGCGATGGGATCTGACCGAATGGCCCATGAATTCCAACTTCTGCCAATTCATGACATAGCGCCACCACTTCGGAATGTCTTTTTAGATCAGTTACTGCCTCACCTTTGACCTGCTGTACCCTACTGCTCACGGTTTCCCACTAGAACCCCAGATAACTAACTGCCTGAATAGGGAAATGAAACCTTCATTCTATCATTGGCATTCTATACTAATTTGATGAGAATGCTCCGAGAATTTCACTAAGATATTTGGTCTACTTAATATTCCTTATTAGTAGTGTGACGCTTTTTGTTAAAATGATAAATATAAACACATGACAATGGAGATAAGTGCCAGTTACATATGAACATTTATTATTTGGATTATATCCAGGAAAACAGTCTGCCTAATTGAAACGTTCCACGTCTTTGAGCATCGAGTTTGTAAATTAATGTTGACTAAGAAGAATGATGATGGAAGAATACCAGGATGCAAACAAGTTATGAAGAAAATAAAAGACAATTCAGCGAAGAAAATTTTCTTTATCGACGAAATCCTTTTCAGAGGCTGAACAGTCGTATTTATATTTATCAAAAGTGTATATTAGTCCAATATCGAGTGATAATGAGGGTGATATAAATGACATAATTATGCTGTCGGCACAAAGCGCACACTTTCCAAACGCATCTGTGAATATTATCCGGCATGGTTAACAAAAGGACAATGCAAGACAATTACTAGCTCAATTCTCGAGCACTTGGTGAACTCATCAGAGCCGTCTTTCAAGATTATCTACAAGCTGAGGCCAAATGGTACCAAAGGAGTCAGGCTCAGCATTTTTGTTTGGTAGAGGAGTTGGCAATTCGTCAGTACAACCCCGAACTCTGTGTATACAGAAAAAGTTTTTCCAGTCTCTTGTTCTATGATGGTCTTAGTCCCTTCATTAGTCGTTCCCTGTAGAAAAAATTTAATTTTTAATTGACAATTTTACTTTCGGTTTGCTTTTACTTTAATAATTAATTCACTATTATCACTCTCTCACATGTTCCTTTTGTACATTTTCCCACCCTCATCACCTTGTTAAATGGACACTCAGCTACCTTTCTTCTCACTACTCAATAAAAATTCCAACCTTATCGAAATTCTAACGGTTTATTCTTTTCATTATGGGTAGATTTTATTTTGATAAAGTCTCACAGTATTATACAATAATGTTTACTGATGACGTTTCGAGCAAAATTTATTGCTCATAATCATATCAAGGTAATCACACGACTTCCTGGAAGAATATTGGCGGCCTGTTTGACATCTGGGCTACCTTTCTGTACATCTACATATTTGCATCTAATACATCATGTTTCCATTTTTAATTTTAACAAAATATGGTCACAAATCGTATCAAATACAGTAATGAATTCATTAAATGTTTTAAACCATATGACTTTCATGTATCTAATAAAACTAAGAGAAAACATCATGGTGGTTGGCAACGCGCTCTCAAACGGACACCATTATATCGCACAACTATTCCTGTTATTGTCAGTTCAAACTGCCGTTCACTTCCCAACAAAATTATGCATCTCCAGTCTCTCTTATCATCTGATACTTATCACAATACTGCGATAGTCACATTACAAGAAACATGGCTCCATGATCTTTATGACGACAACCTGGTTTCTCTAAATGGTTTCACATTGTTTAGACAAGATCGAATATGCTCTAGAAAGAAAAGAGGTGGTGGAGTCGCAACCTTCATTCATTCTCAGTGGTCAACTTCAAATAATGTATGTTTTTCTTTCTCTAGTGACTTTATTGATTGTATTACAGTCAAATGTCGTCCGAAACACCTATCCAAGTTTAAATACGTCTTCATCTCAAACATTTATGTTACTCCTGGATGTTCCGCCTCGGATCTATCTCATTTTGCCGATGAATTCACAGCATTCGCGGTTACACATCTTGAAAACTCTTTATCAGTTGTCACTGGAGATTTCAATACCTGTGACTGTTCTTTTCTTGAATCATTAGGTCATGTCAACATTGTCAAATTTCCAACTCGACTTGATAAAACTCTGGATCTAGTATTTACTAATGATGCGGAAATATATGAAGCACGCAGACGTGCTCCTATAATGAACTCTGATCATTGTATTATTCGGATATTACCCAAGATATATAGCAGATATCACTCTAATATCCTCTCGAATCTCTCCAGGAAAACACAACAAAGATGTTACTCACAAGAAAACGTGCTCAAACTAAGATGTATGCTAAATGACACAAACTGGGAACTTTTCACTGAACACACTCTGGATGATACTATTTCCAATCTGACTGACTATCTTAAATTCTGCCTTGGTGTATGCTGCCCTAAACAGATACTTTTCAAAAGAATAGATCGTTTCTCTTCTCCTCATCTCAAAAAGCTTCGAAGAGAAAAAGAGAGACTGTACAAGGCTAAGGATAAAGCTGGTCTTAGGAGAATAAACATCCAAATCAAATCCGAAATCAAGAGGTTAAACAATATTTATAATCAAAGAATTTTGTCATGTAAAACTCCTGGGAACATGTGGAAGCTTTTCAAAGAAATTACAGGTTGTGGTAAGCATAGTTCTTGTTCTCCCTCTATTGATGTAAATACTCTTAATAGATCTTTTATCCGCCTTCCCAATGTACCTTCTAGCTTCAATGTAACAAATAACATGACCAGTGACTTTAATAGTTTTAAAACTTCTGATGTTCTTAAATGTTTAAAATCTCTTAAACCTTCCCAGAGTCTAGGTCCTGATGGTATACCTGCCATTGTCCTTAGGAAATGTGCTGATATTTTAAGCAACCCACTTACAAACATTTTTAATACTTCTTTTTCTAATAATGTTGTACCTTCTCTGTGGAAAGATATTAAAATCATCCCTGTACCTAAGTCAGGCTCTGGTAATAATGCTAAGTTCAGACCTATCGCTATAACCTCTCCTTTTTTGAAACTAATGGAGAAACTATTGTTACTAAAACTTGTTCCCTCTCTAAGCTTCTCAAACGATCCAAAGCAGTTTGCTTACAAACAGGGTAAAAGTACTTTGGACGCTGCTGCTGAGTTTCATCACAACATTGTATCCTCCTTAGACAAAGGGGCCAAGTTTGTCCGTTATACGTTCCTTGACTATACATCTGCTTTCGACTCTGTACCTAGAGGCCTATTGTTAAACAAGCTTAGCCTAGCACAAACTGAGCCCTGGGTTATCAACTGGCTGCACTCTTACTTCTCTAATAGGATGCAGTACACGGTATATAAAGGTGCATCTTCCTCTCCATTGCTTACTGAAGCTGGAGTTCCTCAGGGTGCTGTTCTTTCTCCGTTTCTCTTTTCCTTCTTCTTACATGCTTTACCTCTCTCAGATGAAGTCAACTTCGTCAAATATGCAGATGACCTGTCTGTATCGTTTTCCATTAAGTCTCAGTCAGACTGTCTCAAATTAAATAGCTTCCTGTCGGACATCAGTGAGTGGTCCAAACTAAATGGTCTCATGCTGAATCCCTCAAAATGCCAGACTGTCGACTTCTCCCTTAGGCATAAACGAGATCTACAAACACTAGTAAGTTCTCATGAAGACTGTTGCATTGAGGGGACTAAAATTGAAACTAAGTCTAATGCAAAATACCTCGGTCTAGTTCTATCTTCTGACCTTACTTGGACATCTCATATCCTAATGATTTCTAGGAAAGTGTTCTGTCTTACCTACTACATTAAGAAACTTAGACAATCCGGAATCACCAAACCTCTACTCTCACAATTTGTCAACTCTTGTATCCTACCTATTCTACTTTACTGCTCCCCGTTAGTCTTTCCTGGTCTACTGAAAAAGGACTATTCCATCCTAAGAAGGATGTTGACAGTAGTTAGTAGGACTAGTGGTGTTAATCTCAGTCAGCTCGTGACTACTTTAGTCGATAGGCATCTGAATACATGTGAAAAATGGTCTAAAACCATACTCTCAGACCCCTAACACCCCCTCTATTCCCAACTCTCGCCTTGTATCTCATCAAGTAAAACCAGAAATCAGTATAAAAGAATCTATGCTCGTACAACCAAGTACAGGAACTCAACGATACCATATTTGGCCCGTGTTCTAAGCGACAGAGACAATGTTAGGCGTGAAACCTGTGACTTGCTTTGTTATTAACAACATAATTTCATACTCTTTTATTTCTCTCTTATTTCGTATTCTTTAGTGAACTCCTTCTTCAAACTACTTAGCTACCTGAAATATTAACATTGGCTTCCTTTTTTGTACTTTACTATATTCCTTCTATTGTGTATCACTGGTTCCGACTATATTAGCACTATGAGTATTACAAAATTGTCGTGTCATTAACCATCATGTAATTATTAGTTTTGTGGTTGCTTTTCTTATTTTCTATATTTTTCGGCAATATTAAACTGACAATCATTGTTTGTGAATGCCATAGTCACCACCTCAAAAAAAAATTTTGTATTATTCAGGATTACTCACACTACCACCACAAACACTGCATTAGACCTTGGCAGACTTTGGTACTTTTTCGCATTCATAATTATTTTGTGTTTATCCTGTTTTTTCTTTTTTGCTGTTGGTGTCTTCAGATTTACTTTTTTTGTTTTTGTTTTGTTTAATACTTATTTTAAACGTCGGTAAAATTAGATGCAAATATTGTAGATATGTGCTGAAAATTCCACACTGTACCACTGTACTGTTTCTGGAATAAAGCAAATTATTATTATTATTATTATTCCTAAATTCATTTATAAAGTTCCATTGTTTTTCACTTGATTTGATTGGTAGTATTATTTTCCATATTTCGGGTATGAGTGATGATTCATTCCTATTGCATGTGTTGGGTGTAGATTCGATGAACCAGGATTCAGTAGTCAACCTCTCTCTCTCTTCACCTACCTAGATTACTTTTTAGAATTTTAACCCTCTCTCACCACCCTATTGTGTGGTTGTATGTTAATGCATGCATTGCAATTGCCGAGCTTTTTTCTAAATTACTTATCTTCTCCGGGTCAACCATTCTTATGTTCTGACAATTTGACTACCCCTGACCTACTAGTTTGACCTATGTAGTTGACCATACTCACAGTCATTGAAGGGTATTTTGTAAATTATATTATTTTGTCTAAATGGGTCAACCTACAGGGTCCTTTAACCTACAGAGCTTGTCCCTGAGTGAGTTTGTGGGTAGAATGGTAATCATAATAAATGGTAATAAAATTAACAAATCCAAATGGTTATTACAAGGCTGGGGGGGGGGTAGGAATATCACCTGTAGAACACAGTACATATTATGTAATCGCCCACAACAAAGGAAGGGTGTGCACAAATTCCCACTGAATACAAAAATTTAGTTGTTTCAGATGAATTCCGATTACCTCTGTTGTATGCATGTAAAAGTCGTACGTGTACAGCATGCGAAAGGTTGGGTGAAATACTATAAATAACAACTTCCTAAGCTTTGTTAAGGTCGACATGATGTCCAGTCACTATCGACAAGATAGGATAGTATTGGGCTGCGTATAGCTTTATTCGAATCGTTGTCTAATCAAGATGGGAGGTGTTCAGAAATTCGACAACAATGAACTTGCTTGGTCGCTCACCGAATGTTACTAGCTCCTACACAAGCGCAGTTAAACTAGTAAATACACATGGAAAAAAAGGGAAACAAGGCAGTTTGTCTTTATTTCTTGAACTAACCATTGGTTGATTAGTGAATAAACAGCATAATTTAGCTTTGTTAATAGTCCTTCCTTCTACAGACATGCTGGATAGTGTGTTTTGACAGGACGTGCGTCGAACAACCGATGTATCCAGCTCCACAGCAACAGGTGAAGTGATATATACAGAAAAATGTGGTCAGGTGCGAGATCTTGTTTTTTTTTTTTTTGATTTACAGCTTGATTCCACACCGTATTTTCAGTACAAGTGTGGAATTTTCAGCATGGATATCGGTAGCCCAAATTCAGGCCGACCATAGATATCAGGTGTGCGCCGGCAGGGGATCGAACCCCGGACCATGTGCATGGTCGGCGAGAGTCCTAACCACTGGGTTCCTGAAGAATACTACTCTCAGTGCTGCCACGAAGGAAGTTCTTCTTCCTAAAGAAGTGGAACTATTAACATTTTCTGTGAATTGCAACCTTAGAAATACGGATTTTTCGGGAACTGTAGGCACTTTTGTCTGTTTACTTGCTAAGCTCATGTGTTTATTCAAAAATTTTGTAGGATATCTGTTTATGCTTAGTAGATCATGAAAGCTGCCAAGTTCCTAGTTCAGCGTTTCATTTGAACAAATAATTCTAGATCCCGGTGAACAAAACATCTAAACAGATTAAGTTTGAATTGTACAGGGAGGAATATCAGAGAGTGAGTATATTGCCCACTTGATGTAGGTTTCTGATGCAAACGTCTACAATAAACATTACATCGGTCAACAAAGTGGGCATCTCCTTTGAATCCGAATCGAAGAACACAAATTGGCTGTAAAAAGAAATGATACATATACTTTCGTTTCAAAGCATGTGGATAATTATGGGCACTGATTTGATGATTGGGATAATGTAGAAATTTTATATAGAGGGAACACCAAAAATGCAGTCAGGGAATTCCTAGAAGTCAGGTACTCAAATGAATCAGCCAATGCTTAACAAAGAAATTATTATTAGAGACAAAATGGATGAATGGATTTTGTTTGTCCTTTAGATAACCGACTACGCAGGGTGATATTCGGAAATCTGACAAGAAACACGCCTAATTATACGGCCTATATAACCGACTGGCTCCACAGGAGCAGTCAAATTGGCAGAAACACATGGAAGAGGCGGAATTAGGCAGTTTATCATTTACTCTCGAATGCCTTTCCCAATTAGTCGTGTTTCTCGTTGGATATCCGAACATCACTTTGCGTGGTTGGTTAAGTAAAGGACAAACAAAATCTATTCATAGCTCTATTCTATTTCTCTCATCTCGTCGATACAGAACACAAGATTGGTGTTAACAAGGTGGCTTTCACGGTCATTTACCGCATACCAACAAATCTCAATTTCGTTTTCAGAGTTCGGCTACTAAATATTGCTGTGGCTGTTGGGATCCATATTAACAAGCTTAAATTGTGCATCCAAAAGAAGTTAGTTCAGACATTATCATTACCTTGGCTATCTAGGTTTGAATGATCCTTAATTTTTGTGGAAATTTCCTTAATTTTAGTTGATATTCTATTTCCTACAATATCTTTGTCATTATTATAATCTAAGCATCTTTAATGAACTGTAATTCCATTATGTTCTTACTTTACAAATCTATATTATTTAAAAAACGCTAATATTGTTATTGACTACTAATTTAGAATATTCTATGTATATAAACATTCATACATATAATTGTAGAGCCAGAAGAGGAAATTATCGAAAAGGATATTCTATGCTCAATTATTTTATTGTTTTTTTATAGATGTCTGAATGAATATTTTCGCTATGTATATAGGTCTACGCATTTATGCCTGCTTCCTTGATTACCATTAATGGTATGACTAGCACATCACATATTGTGATGTTCTGAATAATTTTGGCCTCCAAAGGAAACTGTGTGGTGGTAAGATGTCACCCCCACAAACAGTGTAAACTAAAAATTACGAATTGGATTTCATGTGTCACCAGATCGTCCTACTGGCTAACCAGAAATCGGGTGATTCGACTCTCTGGGATGAGTCAAGTGGCGTACATTGCTTATGAACTCAGCCTCATATGGGTGAAACAGTCATTCAGTGATTACATAAGTCTCTTCGCTCTGAGCTAGCAAGCATAGCATGCCTATATATACATATATTTTTGGTCTCAGAAAAAAAAAACAGCAATTCAACCCGTGACCATCGTACTGTATTAACATGAATCAAACGTGGTATTACTTGGTTGATGGTGCTTAACAGAAGAATGTATGATGGATGTTTAGTCATATTTGAGACTCATCATCTGTGTATACCTGCATGTGATGAGTGACTAGTATTTGTTGGACTGAAACTATTAACATGTTGAATCGCAGCTCAGTGGCTTAGTGCATAACGCTTTAGCATCGGAAATGATGGTAGCTGGGTTCGAGTCCCAATAGGAATAACGTCACGTACTGTGGAATACAGGTACATTCAACTGACAAGTCCCGAGCAAATAAGAGGCGATGCACATCCTGGATTCCAGTAAGTAACACCATACTAATCCTAAAACATCATCAGAGTATTCATTCATTCAAGGAGCCCACGTGCCAATCCATGAAAAATCCAGTAGAAGAAACAAAATAAGTAACACCACTTAAGCTACTTGTAAGTAGCTTATATGATTTTCTTAAAAAAATGAATAATTCCTTATTCAAGCAATGTGTAACCCAGTGTTGACGCATTCTCTTATACCCACACTCTATACATGTAACAACTTTGATAAGAAGAATAGTGCATATAGAATTGGGATGTGATACAGACGTTCATGACTACATCCAGAAGTCAACATAATGCGTTCTTCAGAAAGAGAGAACTTTATCACTTTATCAGATTTTGAATATATTTCGGTTACAATTATACAAATGAACGGGGCTAACTTTTTAAACTTTAGAATCAAGGATTATTTTTATCATGTGTACATTTGCTGAGATTTTCGCATTCATAGTTTCCTTATTATTACAATTCCCAACATACTTCTTGATTGATTTATTAGGGTAATTATCAAAAATACCAAGGCTTATTTTCTATATATTACCTCCTCAATGTAAGTGTAGAACTTAGACAGTGTGGTAGAATGTAATTCCATATAAGATGTGTGTATTTTAAATGTGAGTCGTTGACATAGCGGTAGAATGCTCAATAATCACGCCTAACGTGGTTCGGGGTTCGATCCATGGCCACAGATGCACTACTTTACCTCCCTAAGTAAGTAATAAAACTGGCAAACAGGGAAGGTTGGGTATGAGGTTAGCAAGCCCATCCCGTAGGAATAAATACCACTGCTACGGAAACTTCAAAAGAGGCTTTAGCTTGGAACCTCTCTGTTTTCCACTGAGAAAGTAAAGGAATAAAGAAATTCTTTAAATATGACATAGTGATGTACTATTAATAACTGGATCTTACAGTAAACATAGTGCGTCGGTGGTATAGCGGTTAGGACACTCGCCGACCATGCACGTGGTTTGGGGTTTGATCCCCGGCCGACGCACTCCTTCACCTCGCTAAGCCAATATTAAAAAAAACCTGGTAAAGAGGAAAGGTTGGGCATGAAGCTGGCTAGCAACCCCATCCTGTAAAAATTAAACACTGCTACAGAAACTTCAAGCCACTAGCTTGAAGCCCTATGTTCCACTGGGGAACGTGAAGGGAAAAAAATAGTAAACATAGATGGAAGCTATATAAACGGTATTAGCATGAGCTATGCTATTCCTGTAGCTTTCTTATATGACTGTGGATGGTTTTCTACAGCCTTGGTAAACCTGGAGACGCTATTCGCATTCTAAACTGTTTGGTAGGGATAACAATTTTACTAAATTCTCTGGGTGCTGGTATCGTTTATGGGAGCCTGTGTCACCACAGCGTTGTTATGCATACAACTTTTGCTAATAACAAAGTGTTTGGCTAGTCGTGTCTTACTTCCTGTTGTGGCTGTGTAGTCGCACACAAACGAACAAAATCACTTCACCCAACTGGCTCTGTGCTAACCAAAAGACTAAACAACAAAAGGAGATAAAACCAACATCATCTACAGAAATAAATTGTAACAACTGCGAAAAACACTACACTGGCCAAAGTGGACGTCCCCTTCGTCCTCGTATCCATGATCATAAACTAGCCGTCAAAACGCATGGCGATTGATCTACCGCTGAACAGTCGATGCATAATCAGAACTATATAGAACATGTGTGTTTATGCCTGCTTTTTTAATTACTGTTCACGGTATTACAGGCAGATCACATATTTTCTCTCTCAAAAAGAATGATTACTGAAGAAAGAATATTGACATTTTCGATAACCTGCTCTTCATCATCAGGTTTGAGAGTCACATATAAATCCATAATAGTGAATGAGTGTTATTAACAACAACATTAATGTTGTTTAAATAGCATAGAATCAATAATCATAATAATAATAATATCAATGGATTACAGTTCGACAGCATCAACATAACACTACGTTACACTGAATATCAGACTGGCAAATTAGGAAAAATAATAATACATATTCATGAGTTTATAGTCTCCACGGAAGGCCGCTCAGGGCACTAGTAGTGGCTGGCTGTACTTGCTTCTTCTGCACACAGAGCACCGATTGTTTCAGACGAATCGCAAAAGCCTGTGCTGTTTGGAGTATGCTGTACCTAGATGTTTTTGTGAATCTATTTGGTACCCGGTAGACGATGATAGAGAAGGATTCTTCAATACTGGCTGACTTTGTGGCCGGTCGCTTTGGACCAGGAGGTCTAATATCAAACTATTGATGTTTTTTACTACACCTTTACTTAGCCATACATACTAGGAGATGTTCCCGAGCAATCATGAAGAATCAAGTTCCTAGAGAAACGGCCAATAGAACTCGCCCCACCACACGCGCAGTTGAATTGGTAGATATAGGTGGAAATCATCATCATCGGTAGTGAATAAAACATGAATTGTCGTTTACCACCATTAAAAGTTCTTTGAACTGATTTTCTTATCATCTTCGTAATTATTTCTCTAGGTATATCGCTCTTGAATTGCAAGTCATGTGTATAAAGGCGTCTTGTTTACGGATGCGGAATAGTCCATTTCCGCTTTCTTAGTCATATGTTTCTGATAGGATCCAGCATAAAATAGGATGTCATCCGTTCTCACGAATTGTGTGATTTATCTTTTGATGAAATTACTATGTGTGTGTGATCAATTCATCATCCTTTGTCTCACCTTGAACTTTGTTGGATCGCCAACCAATGCGAATAGTTATTGTCAACCAATAAGAACAGTCCGTTCTCACCTCATGGCTGTGAGCCGAGTTTATTATGGTAAAGAAAATGTATAAATATGACGTTTTGTTTCCTAATACATGTACAATACAATATCTAACAGTCACAGGTCGGCCTTTGTCTTATGATATTTGAGTGGCTCAGTGAATTGGAAGGTAATACAACGGACAAATAGACATATTAGCGTACCAGTCCAGTTCATTACCGTTATAAAAATTAGCAGGTGCAGACATAACAAGCGGCGATGAGTTTATTCAGTCCAGTGAAGTTATAGCAGTCTCCTAAAGAGATCGTCTGGGTAGATATTTTCAATCAAGGCATCATATATATACAATCCTTAGTTCATCTTCAATTACCTCTTCTCAGCAGCATAGAGCTCAGATCACGCATATTCTGTAAGTGATCCGGATAATTTCGGCTTTTCAAAGGAAACAGTGTTGGTGAAAATCCACCTCGAATCAAGAGTAGGAAAACACTACAAGTTAGATATACTGGGAATCCTTCGAAGAAGTGAAGACGGGAGTAAGACAAAGCTGGCTAGCTGTCTAATATCTTCAATGATTTTCCTGATTGTGGTAGACTGGATAATGCGACAGACAGCGGCGGGAAACGAGGAGACAGGCATAAAATGGACACACACAAAAAACTTGGAAGATCTGCATTTCGCTGATAACATATATATGTCTGATTTCCCACAAACTGGAAGATATGCAAGTGAAAAGCAACAAGTTAGCGATAGAAGAAGCATCATCCTTCAGGTGAACATAGAGAAAACAGAGGTGATGAAGATTCCTGGCAAACACCAACAGCAACAGCAGCAACAACAGACAACAATCAGCCAGCATAAATGGGAGAAATCTGAAAGAAGCAACCTCCTCTACCTACCTACCTATCTGGGAAGCATCGTCGTTTCAACTACAGGCACACGGAACTGAAGAGGATAGCATCAAAGCGAAGATCGGGAAGGCAAAGCAAGCTTTCAATTCTCTCAAGTCTATGTGGAGGTGATGAATAGCTTTCAGCATGAAAAAGAAAATGAGATCCAGATTTTCAACTCCAATGTGAAGTCAGTGCTACTTACTATACTGATCAGAGACTTGGACAGCGCGTCACGTAGGGCACTTCGAACAAACTATGCAACTTCATCATCAGCTGTCTTCGCTCAATACTACTCAAGATCAGATGGCTGGCCAGAAAATATCAGCAATAGTGAGGGATCTGTGGAAGCGAACCAACCCAGCAGGAACCGATTGTGCAAGAAATAAGCAGGAAGAAATAGAGGTGGTTTGGCTGGCCATCCTCTGAGGAAACCATTAAGTGACATCACTAGACAAGCCCTCGAGTGGAACCTGAAAGGGAAGCGGCGAGTTGGTCATCAGTGCGAGAGCGACATGGAGGAGGTGATCCGAAGAGGAAATGGAAGCATGTGGGAAGACGTGGAGCCAGGTGATGACAACGTTGGCAGAGAACCGAAAGCAATGGAGATGTGCAGCTGAAGCCTTATGTTCCCCTAGGAACTAAAGCAAACAATAATAATAAAAAATAATAATACTACTTGCTGGGAACACCAGGCTATGAACAACCGCATAACTACTGATTAGTTGATCAGGCTGAGGTAGATGTCACCGGACTCCAACCGAGAACCTACTGACTGTTAGTTAAGTGCTTAACCTAACTGGACTAAAACTCCAAAAGAGGAGAATGGACAGTATACGATAAACACGTGAATCTTACACACATCAGCATTTGAACTGTGTTTGCGTAATTCTGTTGAGAGATAGATAGATAGACAGACAGATACCACGAGGAAGAGACACATTACTAAAACTTCACATATATAGACAATTCCCAGTCGACAATCAGTAGTATAGACCATATCAGTCAAGTTTTGTTGTGAGCTGGATCATGCAACAGACCGTGCCTAGAGAGTGAGCGAGAAGACGGGCATACCTTGAACTAACAAGAAGACCCTAACAGATTTGAATTTCGTGGACGATTTATGTCGAATATCACAAACTAAAATCAACAATGTTGGTAGAAGAGGCTGGCTGGCTGACAGGCGGTAAAGACATGACTTCAACTGAACATAGAGAAGAGACAGGTGATGAGGATGCCTAACCAATCACAATCAGTGGAGGGAATTTAAAAAGAAAGCCCCTTCTTTCATTTAGTTGAGCAGGATCATTCGTCGCTCCAACCACCACCACCAACAACAGCAACATCCACCGCCAATCACCATCAACGGGAGGGATTTGAAAGAGGTTACTTCATTCACTCACTTATCTAGGGAGCATTGTCTCAACTACAGGCAGATGGAACGGACGAGGATGTCAAATCTAGAATCGAGAAGGCGAGAAACAAATTCATCAACCTGAAACCAATCTGGAAATCTTCGTCACTCAACTCAGCATCAACAACAAAATTCGGATTTTCAATACAAACGTCAAGTCACTTCTTCTATACGGATGGATCAGAAACTTGGCGGGTCACAAAGAATATTTCCAACAGCCTGTTGCAGACCTTTATCAACAACTGTCTTCGTTCTATACTGAAGATCAGATGGCCGGAAAGAACAAGAAGCAACAAGAAACTATGGGAGAAAACAAAACAAGAACCAATCGCCCAACAAATATGCAGGAGAAAGTGGAGATGGATTGGACACTCACTCGCTGAGGAGGCCACTCGCTGGGTGACATCGCGCGTCAGGCCAACGCTCGAGTGGAACCCGAAAGGGAAGCGGCGAGTGGGACGTCCAAGGGTGACATGGAGGATATCGTGTGAAGAGGAATTGAAACAGTATGGATTAACATGGATGCAGGTGAAAAGTACAGCAGAAGACAGAAGCAATTGGAGACGTGCAGTTGAAGCCCTATGTTCCACTAGGAACCCAAGGGAACAATAATAATAATTCCAACTACAAACAAGTGGACGTCAAAGTGTTCATTCTTCTATAAATCAGTATGTAAATCTACTGAAGTCTATCACAGTATATAGAATAAGATTTGGATTTTCAGCTCTCGTGTCAAATCACACTTAGTGCTTTTATATATCATTCGAAGACCAGATAGACTTTCCACAACAGCCTACCTTCACTGACTCTAGTCGTCAAGAATCTATTATTAGACAACAAATATGTCGTAAGAAATAGCAGATATGATCAGATATCCCCTTTGAGGCGATCATTGAGTAACATAACATCACAAGACAAGCAACAGTCCCCCGAGTGAAACGCGACTGTGAAGCAGGCGATGACTTAGTCATGTATGCATTCAAGGATGACATCATGCAGATCTTGTAGGCGTGTGTGTGTGCAAGTATGAGGAGTTTAGAACAAGAAAAATCCACTATTACCTAAATATACATGGAAATGTATTTCTGTATTTTCTTTCTTCAAAATATCGTCAATACGCTTATGCATAGCATACACTCTTAAGTAGTATAGTTGGATATTATTTGTACATTGAACTATAATAATAATTATTATTAGTAGTATTATTATAGTAAAAGCATAACTGAAAAAGAAAAGTAAGGAAAATAAATAGGCATATATCCCATAAAAACTGAAAATACAAATAATAATAATATTATTATTAATAATAGTAATAATAATACAGGTAGGCTAGTAATGTCTTCAATACTTGAGAAAATGCCATACACAGATATCAGTTTTCACTATACTACTCACAAAAATATAGCTGGTCATTCTTAAGGCGGGTGGGGGGTGGGCTACAAACAGAAAATAGTTAGCCATTGGACGGTGTTATGTACTACCAACTTCAACACACATACGGAGAATAATTCATGCACAGAAAGGACGACTCAAAAGTAAATGAATAGAGTAAGTAAAAACTAAAAATCAATAATTTATTTATTATTAATATTATTATTATTATTCGTCTTTCCTTTTTGAGAAAAAAGAATATAGAATATGGGAATAAAAAACAGGAAAAACGAAAAGAAAACCTTCAGCACATCAACAACAGCAAGGCAAAATCAATCGATATACAAAGGTAGAAAAGAGAGGAAGTCAATAGAAAGTTTGGAAAAAGGTGCGGGGAGGGGAGCGGTCGGTCAGGAGGATATTATATAATCTTATATGTGTGTTGGTATAATAAAGAAATTTCTGAATATTCTCTTTGTAAGGCAAATGAAAGGAACGCACACACACACACGCACCCACACATACAAACAGAGTATGGGGAATCAAAGCTCTGAAATGAAACTGAACTATTGAGTCGTCAGTTCGACTGCGTAAGATCAGCATACTGATTTCAGGCCCCTGTATAAGGAGGGCGAAATTTAGGTGTGTGTTATTTATTTATTTATTTATTTACTTGTCTACTGAAATAACCTACAAGGATAGGTGATAGTTGTCAGAGAATACAACGAGTAAGAGAGAGAGATACGGCAAACGAATTATTGTTTTAGTGGTACTATCCGTACTACTATTAATTTTAATAGTAGTATAAGTGTATTAGTATTAGTATTGCACATTGTTGTTGTACACCGGATTCTTTATGATGATTGCATCAAAAAAGAAAAATAGTTTTCAATAGAAGAGGAAAAAAAGAAGTAGAAATTAAAAAAGACAGAAACAAATAAACAAGAATGGGCAAAAGAGAGAGATGGAAGGGGGAAAAAGCAGGGGCGGCAAACACCACCAACCAACTCCCTTAAGCCAGCCACCAGCGTGAGGAGTGGCACGGGTGGTTGTGCTCGGCGCAAACGTGGTTAAACTGAGCATGCCAACTGAAGCGAAATCAAAGCCGGAGAAAAACGGAGGACTTGTTCAGTAATACTCGTCATCTAGTAATTCATTGTTACTAGTATTATTATTATTATTAGTAGTAGTATTATTATTACTGGTAGATTGTGTGATAAAAGCAACACCAGGCAGATGATAATCAGTTGAATATACAATATTATCACCTAATAATAATTGTTTAGAAAAATTATTACTGTTATTACTAATACTACTACTCGCTGTATTGTGATGAGTAGTATATGACGAGGAAGAGGAAGAAGTAGTAGTATTAGACGAGAAAGGCGGTATACTTGTCTGAAGAGCATTCATATTAGGCAGAATAGTAGCAGTAGGAGGAGTAGTGGTTGAAGAAGCAATCTGTTCATATGGTATAGATGATAACAGCTTTACAGAATCCTCTAGATGGTTACTTTTAGGATCTTTTACTTCAGGATACAGATGATGGTATTGACTAGGCGGTCGAGTTTGATGTACGGGCGGCTGTTTTGTATTCGATGGAACGCTGCTGCTGCTGCTGCTGTACGGTTGAGTCATTTTCATAAAATCAGATGAAATCATCGGTAGGCTGGCCGGTTGACTATTGGTGAATTGTACATCAGAAGTACTATCCTTGTTATTAATATTATTATTATTATTACTGGAGATAGTAGTGGAGACAGTACCAAAGGCCACTTGTTCTTTTGATGCAGTCATTAATACTGTTGTTGGTTGAGTGTTTTTCATTGGCAATTGGATAAATTCATTGGTGGTGTATTGAGCACTAGCTGGTTCAATTGGGATGAAACGGTGTAATTCTTGATTTAATTGTTCTAATTTATGTAAATATTCACAACTGGTAGCGCTGTCTATTTGACTGTTTAGTTCATTATTGGCATCGTTAGAAAATAATAATTTACCGACCACTAAAATAAGATTAGAAGAAAAGGAAAAAAGGGGAATTTTCAAGAGTTAGCTTGTGAAAATTAGATTTGTTTTTTTTTTTACCAGTTTGACCACGGTTGAGTATATCAATTAGAGAACCAATGAAAACCAGCACTAAAGTACTGGACAATCAGCTGTTTCATCAGTCTAATTTGGGAACCATAGGCAGTATGCACCGACCGACAGGGTTCGAACCCACGACCTTCCGGTTACAAGGCAAGCTAGCTCGTAGACCATTCAACAGCCACTGGGACGTAATCCAATTGCCAGCACATGAATTCTAACTTCTACCAATTCGTGATGGATTTAGCGTGACCACCAACCAATGTCATCGGTGGGAAATCAATCCTCACTCCCGACTGGATGGACCTTACTGGTCATGATGACTGCATCACGAATTGGTAGAAGTTAGAATTCATGGGCTGGCAATTGAATCGTGTCCCAGAGAGTGGCTGCATGGTATACGAGCTAGCTTGCCTTGTAACCGGAAGGTCCTGAGTTCGAATGGTAGTGGTGGGTGCGTACTGCCGATGATTCCCCAACACTAAGATGAAACAGCTGGCTGTCCAGCAGTACTCCCTGTTGGTTTTCAATAGTTCTCTAACTGATATCAAACCGTGGTCAATCTCGAAAAGGGGAATAAAAGCACACACATACACACACACACACAAAGAGAAATAGTAATATAAAACGTGTTGTACTCATCATAAGGAGGAACAAGATTCAAACACCTTCAACACTCATGCCAAGTTAGTAAGTGATTCTTAAGTGGTTCAGACATCTGGTGACAGCATCATGAAAAACACCTTCAACACAGTTGGCTTTGCTCAGAGTACTGAAGATCAGATGGATATAAACGACAAAGAACTCTGACAGACAACGAACCAATCAAGAACCTCTTACTCAGCCAAAAATATATGCAACAGGAAATGGTTTGGACAAACGCAAGCGAGACAGACTGGGTGAGTGATACCAGGTATCAGGCGGGCCTTCGAGGGGAAGCTGGATGAGAAAAAACAGATTGGGTGTATAGGTCAGAGGGAGATCGTGGAGCTGACCAGAAAGACTACAGAGAACAGCATGAAATCAGAATGTTCGACTGAAGCCTCATGTTATAAGGGGATAATAATATACAATGACAGTTTTAGTGTAGAACTTGGCACAGAAATGCACCAGACCAAGTGGCCACACTCCATGTCAACAAAAATATCCGGGGGAAGTATAACTACTTGAGAAATCGTGAGGATTTAATCGATCTGGGAGGTTACAAAGAGTGAATGCATCTCAGCCATTGACAACAACCTTGAGCCACATTATCAATAATCAATCAAAAGTCATTGATTCTTAGAATGTCGAGGACACCAGCCAGTTAGTCTACAGCTCCCCAGATGGTTAACTCAAACCAATGGATTGATGGCATGTTCTGATTTGACTACACCTCTACCTTTTTTCGAAACTAATCCAATATCAGCTAACATTGCTCAATGAGGAAGACTTGGCCTATTTATGTAACATATCACCTAACCATCTCAATCGATGTAGCTTCACTACACATTATCGATTGATTTGTCCTTCTCACTTACACTCAAAGACGACTAAGCGCTTCAAATGTCCCATTTTCTTCGGCAGCATCTCACAGACATACAGGAGGACAGAGCGAACTATTGCTCAGTAAGCATTTCTTTTGAATGATAGCCGGGGGTATCATGTCTCACGCCAAAAGATAACACATGCTGACGAACTCCACTCCCTGGAAGTTTTCAATGAACTAAAAAAGAACCCATAATCTAAACACTGATCAGTCAGTAATCAATGTGGCAGTGAAATAAATAATTTTGAAGAAATAAGGAACTTACACTGAAGTTGTTGATTAACTGCTTTCATATTTTCTAAAGTATCATTCAGTGCATACTTTGTTGAAGATTGTACATCAACGCTTCTTTGTTGAGATAACTGAGGATTCAACACTGCTGTACTACCTCTTCCAGAAATCGATTGATGCTGCTGTTGTTGTTGTTGGGTATCACTTTAAGATAGGCAAAGAAAAGAAAAATGATTTAGAAAAAAATAACAACAAATCACTGAAACCAGTTGGGAAATCTTCTGCACTCCGCCTCAGCCAACCAGCCAGCATAAACAACAAGATTCGGATTCTGTTGAACACAAATGTGAAGTCAGTCAGTCAGTCATTTCTTCTATGTGGGTCAGAAACTTGGTCAGCGTGTCACGAAAAGGATTTCCAATAGGCCACTGCAGACTTTCATCAACAGCCGCCCACTTCACCTGCTGGTTCCATACTCAAGATCAAGTGGCCAGCCGGCCAGCCAGAAAGAATTAGCAACAAGAAACTCTGGTTAGCTGGCTGGCTGGGAACAAACTAACAGGCGAGAGCCGATTGCTCAACAAAGGCATATGTAGGAGAGAGTGGAGATGGATTGATCGGACATACACCTCATCCAACAGTTGTACGACAATGCTGTATGCCAAGTGATCCACAACGGGAAACTTACGGAATCCTCCGAAAAAGTGAAGACAGGAGTAAGACAAGGCTGGCTGGCTGCCTACTATCGCTAATGATTTTGCTGTTTGCGGTACACTGGATAATGTAAAAGACAGCGGCGAGCAACGAAGAAACAGGCATAAAATGGACCCACAAAGAAACTTGCAGGATCTGGATTTCGCTGATAACATATTTATGTCTGATTTCCCACAAACTGAAAGATATGCAAGTGAAAAGCAACAAGTTGGTGATAGAAGAAGCATCAAAGATAGGACTTCATTCAGGTGAACATAGAGAAAACAGAGGTGATGGAGATTCCTGGTCAACACCAATAGCAGCAACAACAGACAACAATCAGCCAGCATAAATCGGAGAAATCTGAAAGAAGCAACCTCCTTTACCTACCTACAAACCTATTTGGGAAGCATCGTTTCAACTACAGGCGGACGGGACTGATGACAATATGATCAAAGCGAGGATCGAGAAAGCAAGACAAGCTTTCATTACTCTCAAGTCTGTGGAGACCGACACTCAGCATGAAAAACAAGATCCCGATTTTCAACTCCAATGTGAAGTTAGTGATAATTACTATACGGATCAGAGACTTGGCCAGCGCCGTGTCACGAAGGGCACTTCGAACAAACTATACATCTTCATCAATAGTTGTCTTCGCTCGATACTACTCATGATCAGATGTCCGGCCAGAAAAGATCAGCAATAGTGAGGGATCTCTTAGAGCGAACCAAGCCAGCAAGAACCAGTTGTGCAACAAATATGCAGGAAGAAATGGAAGTGGATTGGCTAGCCATACTCTGAGAAAACAAACCGTCATCAAGTGACATCACACGCCAGACTATCGCTCGAGTGGAACCCCAATGTGAAGCGATGAGTGGGTCATCGGTGCGAGGATGACATGGAGGAGATCGTGCGCGGAGGATGAAGAGATGATAGATTATGGGCAATCGTAGAGCTAGCCAGCTGAAGAGGGGTTCAGAAAATAGGATGAAGTGAAGATGTGTTGTTGAAGCTAGCCCCGTGTTCCACTCGGAACCGCAGGGAATAATAATAAATAAATAGCTGACCACAAGAACAAATACACAAAGAAAAGTGTTATTAGCATTATTTACCCCTTGGGTTCCCAATGGAGTAATGGGGCTTCAGCCGCGCATCGTCATCCCACTCTGTTCTTTGCAGTCTTATTAAGCTGGCTCCACAATTGTTTATACTACGCTTTCACTTCCTACTCACATAACCTCTGCTATGTCAACCTTTAACCCACACCCAAATCGTCGTTTCTCGTTGCGGTTCCACTAAAGGGCATCCTTCAAGTGTGAGATATCATTCAACAGTCTCTTCAGCGTATATCCAATACACATCTCCATTTTCTTCTGCATATTTGTTGATTGGACGGTTGCCAAAGTTCCTTGTGGCTTATCCTTTCTGGTGGCCCACCATTTGATCTTCAGTATCGAGCCAGCGAAGGAAGTAGCTGTTGATACAATTCTGAAGTAACCTGTTGGAAATGCTTAACGTGACGCTCTCACAAAGTTTCCGAATCATATAGAAGCACTGATTGACTTGATTGGCCTTGATGGTGAAGATCCGGATCTTGTTCCTGATGTTGAGGACAACAGAAAAGTGCTACACTGTTCGCTTTGATCGCGAGTTGATTTCAGTTAGAGAACCATTGGAAAACCAGCTGGGAGTACTGGACAGCTGTTTCGTCCTAGTACTTGGGACTCTTCATCAGTACACACCCACTGTGTCTAACAAGCAACTCTTATGTCTTCCCCACCTAAGCAGAATGTGATCCTACTCGATTAATACAATCATAGCACTGTGCCAATTTGTAACAGATATTTGTTATGCAAAATTATTCAAAACCGCTTGAACGTTTATCATGTGCTTCCCATACATGTGTTGTACTGTCATAAATATGCTGATCAATAATCTAAGCTGATGTAATAAACTCTAAGTTACATTTGTTTTGTGTGTATTTCTGTGTGCGTGTGTGTGTCAGTGTGAGTAGTGTTAGCGAAATATACAACATCTGAATACACATATAACCTAATGGATAAAGATCCGACGTCTAATGGTCTTTTTTCGATTGGTTGGAGGATTTCATCATGAGTTGACATCAGTTAGAAAACCATTGGAAAACCAGCAGGGAGTACTGGACAGATGTTTCATAGTAGTTTGGGTCTCTTCATCTGTGCGCACCTACTGACAGGGTTCGTAACCACGACCATTCACCATCTGGGACTCGATTTAATGGCCAGCACATGAATTCCAACTTCTACCAGCCAATTCATAACATAGCGCGACCACTTCACGATGTCTTCTTCGACGAGGTACTACCTCAACTTCAACCTGCTGGCTTCCTACTAGAAACCTAGGTCACTATGCCTGAATAGGGCCAGTCGCTAGTGAGTGTCAGATGAATTTTCAAATATTGGTTTTTGTAGGGATTTGGTATGATTCAAACCCCTGTGGGCGCGTACTTCTGAAGAGTCTTAAACTGGGACGAAATAGCTGTCCAGTATTCTCAGCTTGCTTTCCAATGGTTCTCTAATTGATGTCAGCTCATGATGAAATCCTCCAATCAATCAAACAAAAATCACTACAAAACCAATACTTGAAAACTGTCATTTAACCAACACTATAGGGTTAAGAGATTTGTCACCCACACACAAGCCACCGAAAGCATTTCCAACGGGCTGCTGTAGACTTACTATCAAAAGCTGTATTCCCTGTATCAATATCGAAGATCAGTTGATTGAGGTGTCAGGATGGATAAGCAAGTAACAATGGACTCTGGCAAAGAACCAGCCGACAAACTATTATCTAACAAATATGCTGAAGGAAATGAAGATAGATTGGATATATTCTGAAGAGGCCATTGAATGGCAACAAGCACTATGCTCTCTCTCTCTCTCTCTCTCAAGTGGAACCAGAATGACAGGCTAACAGGGAATTGGTTGAAAACAGTAACCATTGTTCTGTGATGGTGTGATACAGAAAATGTGCGTTCCAACGGAATATTATTCTCACATATTTCCTCAGTTCAATACTCCATTGGAAACATTTATTTCCCGATACGAATTTAAAACAAGCAATAAAGGTTAATAAAGCAGGATTTAATAAATTCATCAAATTTCGGTAGAACTCGTCAGCTGAATAATCTACATACACGGATATATATACTTCTGGAATTACATTGGGAGATATAAAACTGATAAGTAAACAATCTACATTGAATTAGTCATGCAGAAAGACAGGTGCGAATGTTTTTCCAGGTCATGTTCAAATAGGCAAGGGGAGAGAAAGTATGGGAGATCAAAATTAAGATAAATTGCATTACGCTTCAATTACATCACTTAGATAAACAATTAGACATTAAAGAATTTAACAAGAATTGCAACCAGAGGGATGTCAATAGTAATAGTTATAATAACAATAATAATAATAATAGGGTTGAAGTAAGTTAAGATAATGCTACTGATAAAGGATAGTTTTAAATGAATCAAGAATAATAATAATGAGAATAATAATAATAATAGGTAGAATTATAAGTAAAACGTATTACCATGGTAGATTCAGAGTCACGACCATCTCCTTTTGTACACAGAGACCTGGTTTGTAAACTCGAATTTCACAAGCCTCTGCAATTGCAAGCATCTTCTTGTTTCTTTGTCTGCTGACAATAGTGAATGACTTGACCGCGTCGATATTATGTCCGTAATCAATGTAGTTTGTTTACTTATCAGTCCTATATCTCCCAATGTAATTTCAAAAGTATATATATATCCGTTTATGTAGAGTATTCAGTCCTATATCTCCCACTGTAATTTTAAAAGTATATATCCGTGTATGTAGAGTATTCAGCTGACGAGTTCTACCGAAATTTGATGAATTCATTAAATCCTGCTTTATTAACCTTTATTGCTTGTTTCAATACTCCATTGCCAACAGAATACTATGCATATTTGAACATTCTATTTCATTTCGTTTAACGTAAACCGAAATCACACACTCAGTGATTGGTTAACGAATATAAACTGTGTATGTATGAACAGAGGTTTGATTGATGAAAAATATACCTTTGCTTCCATGTCTTGCTTTCTGCTGTTACAGTATGATGATTCATCGTGTGATCAGATGACTTACCTTGGTCTTGTTCAAATCGTCAACACCATTCAGAATTTTTATTTTTCACCTGCCTAGCCGAATCACCAACCAGTTAGAATAATCTATTTCCACTGTCCTAGGCCTTGTGCGTCAGTGGCACAGCGGTAGAGTGCTCGCCAACCATGTAGGCGGTCCAGGGTTCGATCCCCGGCCACCGACGCACTCCTTTACCTCACTAAGCCAACAATAAGACTGGTAAAGAGGGAAAGGTAAGCTAGGCATGAGGCTAGCAAGCCTATGCCGTAAAAATAATCACCACTGCTATAGAAACTTCCAGCATCTAGCTTGAAACCCTCCCTATGTTCCACTGGGAACGTAAAGGAATAAAAAAAAATAATTAAACTGCCCTAGGCCGATCCTAATGTGTTTAAAGATAAGACGTGCCTTTTCTCCTCTAATAGATTTGTATCCTAACAGTCACAGGCAAGCCAGTCTTAATCTTTTTTTGATATCAACATGACTCAGTGAAGCGGAAGGTACCACCACCGACGAATAGGCGTATTTAGCATGCTACCATTCCAGTTGTTCATTACGTCAGTATTATTATACGCACACACGCATAAGTCCACTCACTCGCTCTGTCATATCAACTGTCGACAAGTCCATAACAAATTGGCGATGAGTTCATAACACCTAGCGACATAGATCATAACAGAGGTAGGTGACGATTTGAGCATCCAAGGGTGACTGGCGTAGACGAGGTAGAAATATAAAAAACTTATGGTTATTTGTAGGGCGATGGCAGAGAGCAGAGTGAACTAGTGATGTTTTTGCTGAAGCCAGAGATATGTTCCAACAGGAACTCCAAGAAATCATAGCCTTAGTAATAGTAATGTGTCATCAACACACCTAAACAGTTTATCATGCATCGATTTTTCAATTTGAATACTACTAAATCTTTTCATATAAAAAATCATTTCGGAAGGAAGGAAAGGCGTCATACAAAGATTGGAAGAAAGGCTGGTTACCTTGTCAAGCTACCAAAGAAGGGCGACTTACACTTCAGTGTACAAGAACTGGTGTGGAATCATTCTTTTGTTCACGACGAGTAAAATACTAAATCATCCTGGAGAGAATAAGAGATGCACTGGATGCAGAACTTCGCCAACCACCAGAACACACTGGCCAGATTCAGGAAAGGCAAATCATGTGCTGATCAAATTGCAACTCTATGCATCATCATCGTCATCATCGAACAAAGCATAGAATGGCAGTCAGACCTCTACCTCAAAACGCTTTCGACAGACAGCGTTGACCGGGAAGTAATATGGAAAATGCTTAAACATTCTGGCATGCAGTGTCTACGTCTTTATCAACCTCATTCAACAACTGGCTATATGACAATGCCACGTGTCAGGTGATCCGAAACGGAGAACTCAGCGAGCTGATTCTGAGCTGCCCATATCACCGATCGCCCCAGCCACTAACTAAAACTAACTCTTGTGGATTTGATTGACTGATGAAGCCATGTTTTGGTTTGACCATCACTAGCACTTTTCTAACCTGATCCATCCTATGTCACCTAACATTCCCCGTCGAGTAAGACGATGCCTAAGCATACGTAACACATGCCCTAGCCCTCTCAATCGATCCAGCTTCATAAACTCATCGATTGACTTACCTTCTTCACCCAACACTCGATGCCTAACCTCGATACTACTCACTCTATTATACCACTTAACACGAAGATGGAACGCAGATACCTACGATCAAAGACAGCTAACCAGCCTTTTCGTGTCTTCCACTTTCAATGGCCATGTCTCACTCACAGTCAGCCATAAGGAAGGGCTGTGTGATCTGCTGAGCAATAAACAAGTCCTTTGGTCAACAGCCAGAGATAGCTTAAGTTCTTTGGCATACACCGAACAAGCCTATTGTATCCGTGATGAGATTTCGTCAGCGATCAACTCTCTGGCGTCGACTGATATAACTTCCCTCTAAATAAGTGGTGATCAACACGCGCTACCACTTCAATCCCTCCTTCTCTTTAAGCTAGAAGTGAGTCGATGTAATCCAGTCCAGTCCTGTAGCGTCCACCATCTTACATTTGACAGAGGGAGCGATTAGCATGCCAAACATTCGAAGACTGCTTTTCAATGTGTGAAGAAGACTCTGCTCTATTTTATCAGCGTCTTCACCTAGGAGGGAGGACTATATCATCTGTTTATTCGAAGTCATAGAGATTGTTCCTTGGTAACAAGTCAATCTCTGAGTTGCTGAAGTTACTTATGGTTAATTCCATTAGTACATCTATGATGAAATTAAATAGAAATGGGGACAGTGGGATGGAATCCTTGAAGGGAACACCACTACTTGTCATCACAGTTGTCAGATGAAAATTTTCCGTAGGCTCTCACCTGGCTGACTGCATGAGTTCAAGTAGAAATTCATAAATCAAAGGTGTGCGCAGTGTGCGTTGGTGGCACAGCGGTTAGGACTCTCGCCTACCATGTACATGGTCCGGGGTTCAATCCCCGGCCGACACGCACCTGATATCAATGGTCGGCCTACAAAATTTGGGCTACCAGTACCACATGCTGAAAATTCCATACTTGTACCAAAATACGGTGTGGAATCAAGCTATAATAAAAAAACAGTATATGAAAACCAAACATGCCACAAACGAACACTGAATTACCTTAATCGATGAGCTAATTTATCAGAGAACTGACGTAGTTTTATTGACAAATAACGTATTGTATCAACCATTAGAGAATAATAAATCTAAAAAATAAACAAAAAAAACAACAGAAAACAAACAAAGCTAGAATTGTGTAATGCACTCATTTCCATATTAGTTTATTTATTAGATATATCACACACATTGAATGAAACAGTATTATTATTTACTGGATAACGTAGTTTCGAACACAATTTATTATTGCTCATAATCCTGTCATCAATTATAATCACACAACTTCGAAACCTGAGTTTTACAGTTTTCTTTGTTCTGTCCTATATTTGTCGTAGGGGTAGTGGAATTTTCCAGATGTCCGTCTGCACAGGTGTTGAATCATTTCTACTGAATTGCCTCCACCTTCAATTCACTTATGAATTGGAAAGCCAGGAAGGAGAGTTTCCAGTGTTAGATTGTAGCGTAAAAAAGAAGATGGGGAGTTAAGCACAATAGTGTTTACAGATTCAAACAGATATTTGGACTTCCGATCATACCACCTTATGCCAGTGAAATGCTCGCTTCTTACCACTAATATAACATCTAAGAAGTGAAGTCTGGGACTTGACTCTTCTTCAACAGTGAAAAGCATAGATTGGGTGAAAACTGTTAAATTTTCTGAGGATTGGGTTAATAAGGAAAAACACAATTTTTGTTCAATGCAGAAATATTTCGAGAATGATCTCGAACTGCCTGGTGCGTCAGACAGAGGATCATTGAGAATCAGCGGAGAGTACTGGACAGCTGTTTTATTTTTCTTCTTCTTCTTCAGCACTTTTCAGTACTACGCACCTATGATCCCACTGATGGGGACCAGGAAACTAGGACCTACAAATGCCACAATGTGAGCTTGCTGACCATTCAGCCAGTGGGAGGCAATCCAACACGGCATATATGAATTCTAATTTCCCCCAATTCGCGCGATTTGAGGCGCGAATTCTAGTGTCAATGCCGTCCGGGTGAGTTTCGGTCCTCTCACCTCCAACTTAGTCACACAACTTCCCAGTAGAACACGTTAGACAACTTCACCTGCAGCTAGTCAGTTAGTTCTCACACTGTAGCACTCCTGTATTGAAAAAAAATGGAAGAATAATACCTACTAACCACCTTCAAAAAGAATGAATACCCATACACAATTTCATCAAAAAGTATTTAAACTAAGGTTTTAACACCAACAAGAAACCATCGTCAAAGAACACAAGATAATTTACTCTACAACGTAAAATAATATCTCTGAAATAACTAACAGCTAGAATATTAAGACCGATTGAAATAGATATTGCACACAAGTCAACCAGTCCAACCACTTAATTCGATATTGTGCAGACCAAAGGATCCAATAGAAAAACCAGATAAGATCAATACAATTTACAAAATAAATTGCATGAACTGTGATAAACACTACATCGGTCGAAGTGAGCGTCTCCTTAGTGTTTGAATCCAAGAATATATACCTAAATCAGCTGTGAAAAGGCATGATATATGTTCCTGTTTCATATCAATGCATGTAGATAATTACGGACACCAATTTGATATTTGAGAGAATTTAGAAATTTTTAATAGAGGAAATACCAAAAGTTATACCAGAGGATTTCTAGAAGCCTCCTGGTATTCAAATGAATCGGCAAGCGATTAACAAACACATTACTGCTGTAGATCGAGTTTACCAGCTAATAAAAAGTAAAATCATCAGATGACAAGAAAGTTCAAATTCAAAGTCAATAAAAAATGATCAATACAGATGTAAATTGACTACCAGTCATGAAGATGGTTGCCAGGAGACGCAATTTTATCCTTCATGAAGGATTCAAATGAGTTCATTTTATACTAAAACTTGCACTGAAGATGTTGTCCAGAAGGGGTCGACAAAAGCTTCGCAATTAAACCAACCAACCAGCTCAGTGAACACAACCAACTGAAAATCATCCACCTGAGGTATAAATTTTCTCTATTACAATTATAATCTAGCAGAAAAGAGATACAATGAGTGGTTGGTTGGTTCTCCTGCAAAACTAATGTATCATTTCCCCAGTCAATAGGTTTTTTTATGTATCATGTGTGATTTTCTACTTGTGATTGACACATATTGACAAAAGAATTTGCTATAAATTACCGTAAAATAACCAAAGCAATAGAATTGAAAAAAAAACCAACTCTAAACTGACGGTAAAATGCTAAAATAAGACCAAAACTGTATAGTTACAGTAGTTATGTAGATAAAGAAAGGGGGGGGGGGTTGCAAGGGGAAATTCTTTCATAAGAGATGTAAGAAATAGGGGAGAAAGAAAACCAAATGGTGTGTGTGTGTGAATGTATGGGGAATTACATAACCAACTCACTTGCTGACAGTGTACCTGGGTCGAGTTCTTTCACTCTATCAGCATAGCGTATTTATTTATATTACCAAAAAAGGGGTGTTAAATGTTACAATAAAAATTGTTCAGTTACACTGTACACAGGTGATAAGAATAAAGATAATTACCATGATATTTTCGTAAAGGAGTAAAGTTGAATTGGTGAAGAAAAAAGATTATTAAATAAGTGAATTGATATTAGATCAAAAGTTGTCGAAAATGCCACCTCCGACACACGCTTAGGGCATCGGTGGTTCAGCGGTAGAACGCTCGCCAAAGCATGCTACCACACGTGGTCCGGGACTCGATCACTGGCTGATGCATCACTCCTAAACCTCGTTAAGCCGGTAATATAGCTGGTAAAGAGGAAACGGTGGACGTGAGGCTAGAAACTCCACCACCGCTACCGCTGCCGAAACTTCAAAGCTTTAGGTTGAAGCCCTATGTACCACTCGGAAATTAAAGTAATAAAAAATTTCTTAAATGTCAAAAATTAAAAGTACAGTGATGATGACAATAAAGACGGCGGAGATAAAGCAAAGTGGAATGAATTCAAGCGAAAAAGTAAACTTTTAGAGCTCTGTAGATAACTTTAAACAATAAATCACGTGGGGCTGAATGAATTGACTCAAGAAGGTGTTCACAAATAGAAGACTTCGCCATCTCATGTTCAGCACTCATCAGTCAAACTGGCTAGTGTTCAGCTATGTGTGTTAACTGAGAACACGTTCATAAGATCTAATGTAATCAAATGCACAGAAGCATCTGAAAGAGTAAATGTGTCGATATTAGATGATTGGATGCAATCGACCACAGGAAGCCCCTCCCTAGACCAAGTTTTCGTGCTAGCTGGCACTCATCCGCGAGCAAGGCGTAATGTCTGCAATCTTGAAGGAACTTATGTCACTTCTGAGAATTAAGTCTGCACCAAACAAAAGAATTGACACAATACACTAGTTACTAACGAGTGTCCAATCAAAGTATTTAATACAGCCCTACAGAAGATCGACAGTGAACCCGAACAGCTCAGTGTTAACGTATATGACTACAGCATTCACTGGGTGACACTGGTTCAAATCTCAGAAAGGACATGAGTAAGTTCCTTCAAGGTTGCAGACACCACGCCATGCTGACTGACTAGTGAGCGCCAACTAGGTTAATCAGGACTTCTTGTGGATTGCCTCCTACCTTCTAATATATCAAAAACTTACAGAGTAGCGTGGTGCCGAGCGACCCAGAATTATCACCACATCTCTAACTTGACTGGTAGAATTCAGTCTGCAGCAAATAAAGGACCAGACACACTACACTAGTTACTAACTAGTATCCAAACAGAGTGTGTGGAGGTCAACAACACTCAGCATCAAAAATAAGATCCGGATTTTCAACTCCAATGTGAAGTCAGTGCTACTATACGGATCAGAGACTTGCACTGAGCGTCATAAAGAGCATCTCAAACAAACTACAGACCTTCATTAACAGTTGTCTTCGCTCAACGCAACTCAAGATCAGATGGCCGGCCAGAAAAGATCAGCAGTAGTGAGGGATCTCTGGGAGCGAACCAACTCAGCAGGAACTGATTGTGAAACAAATAGGCAGGAGGAAATGGAGATGGATTGGCTGGCCATACTCTGAGGAAACTATCAAGTGACATCACTAGACAAGCCATCGCTCGAGTGGAGCCCGAAAGGAAAGCGGCGAGTTGGTCGTCAGTGCAAGGGTGAGTTGGAGGAGGTGATGTGAAGAGGAGATGAAAACGTGTGGGCAGACATGGAGCCAGGTGAAGACTCTAGCAGAGAACAGAACACAATGGAGACGCACGGCTGAAGACCTATGTTCCTCTAGGAATTAAAGGATACAATAATAAATAATAATCCAATCAGAGTAGATGTGTACTGTTCCAAAGAAGAAAAAACAGCTTAAACTGATGTCCTTCTCTGTAGAATTCAACACTGCAATTCATCGATCAGTCAGTTAGTCAGCTAATCAGTCAGTGATTCAGTGAACTAACTAATGTTCAGCTGCTATGAAATGGAGTCAACTATCAACTCTTTACAGTTATGAAGACGCGTAACAACAGAGGACAAGGGTCAGGCAACAGATCGTTCATTAAGGAAAATCAACACATATTTATAGATTTTAATGTACATTATTGTAGATTAGTGTTAGTAGAAAATACAGTCTCTTGATTGGTTGTTTCTCACAGAAAGTTAACCTTGCATCTCTTTGTGGCTGTGTCAGATCATCATCCATATGCTAACTGTATCCGCCTACGCAAAGCCTTTGTTCTCAAATTTCTCACGACCAATATTGGGGACATAAACATTGACGTCAACTTTGGCTAGCAGCTAGCTCTCACCACAGACTGATTGCCAGCTGGCGCATCAGTTAGAGAACCTATTATTGAAAACCGGGGAGTAATATACACAGCTAGCTACTTTAACGTACTTACGCATGACGCTACTGATAGGGATCGAACCTAGAACCTTCAGAGTAAGAGATGAGGTTGTATACCATCAAATCTAACTTCTACCAATTCATGGACAGAAAAAATACATACATACACGCACACATAGTGCTATGATCCTCAGCCGATAAATCTCGATATATGAATAATAAATACTCTTATATCTGTTAAATATGAATGAATACATTGTTAAGCAAAGGAACATAGCACACACTTTATTGAAACAGTCTAAATGACATTTGAATTCAGTTACACTGAGTATTTTATACACTTTTGTCTATCAAACTGTGTGTACTATCTAAGTTAACACAATAATAATAATAATGATAATAATAATAATAAAGGTTGAAAACGTGTTATCTACCCTGTTAGTAATAATAATTTAGATAGATAGGTAGATAGACAAAGATATTTATATAACATGAATGGCATAAGTCAGAGATAACACTAAAATCAACAGTATCTCTCTATCTCTCCCTCTCTCTGTTAGTTACTTATGTTCTACAAGTCAAAGTCACATTAATCTAATATTTCAGACATACAGAGAATATCATCACAATGTATATCTATAAGCCCTATTTTATGACAATAATGCTGCGATGGTTAAGTGATTACGACGTGAAATAATATCTATGTGTGATTCGTCTTACTTATTACTACAAAAAGCAGAGGACATGTAGTGATTCAGAAGACAGAACTGTGGTGAGAGCTGGCTGCTAGCCAAAGTTGGTAGACAGTAATTGACGTCAATGTTTATGTCCCCAATATTGGTGGTGAGATAATGAGAACAAAGGCTTTGCGTAGGCGGGCGGATACAGTTAGCATATGGATGATGATCTGACACAGCCACAAAGAGATGCAAGGTTAACGTTCTGTGAGAAACAACCAATCGAAAGACTGTATTTTCTAATAGCAATAATCTACAATAATGTACATTAAAATCTATACATATGTATTGATTTACCTTAATAAACGATCTGTTGCCTGACCCTTGTCTTCTGTTGTTACAGAACTACTGAAGACTATTGAAGGCTGACAGTAAAGACAGAAGATCAAGTAAACAGAAAGAGTAGACGACGGCGTTGAAGACAACTAACCAACCAACCAGCAATAAGAAGCACCAATCACTGTTAACGGAATAAATTTCACAGAGGTCGCTTTCTTCCTTCACTTATATCTAGGCACCGTTCTCTCAATCAACTACAAGCAAGCAGGCTGGGATGAGAATGTCAAAACTAACCAGAAGTGGAAAGGCAAGACAGACCCCTGTTTTCCCTCCATACTGAAGATCAGATGGACAGTCAGAAAGAATTAGCTCAACAACAAACTCTGGGAACGAAGCAACCAAGAACCCATTACTCAACAGATATAACGAAGAAAATAGAGGTAGATCGGGGACACACATTGAGGAAACTGCTGGATGAAATTGCATGCCAGAAAAGCCCTCGAGTGGAATCAGAATGGGAAACAACGATTTGTGCGTACGTCTGAGGGTGACCAACGGGGGAGGTCGAATGTGGAGGAGATAAGAGGTCATGCGCAATTGTGGGGACCGCAGAGAATAGGATGAAGTGGAGATGTATTGTTGAAAAGTTATGTTCTATTCGGGACTCAAGGGAATAATAATGCCTAGGAATCGAATCTCGGACCACAAGCGTAGTTGGTAATCTTTGTAACACTAAAGAATCACCAACGCAAAGTGTATTCCAAGTGTTACACTGATACTATATTCATTTTGATCAATAATTTATGCTACCTGATGGAACCCACTGATCACGACTTCTCACTAGCACTCTAGGCAACTTCATCGCGTAGCCAGTCACTAGTGAGAGATCATGACCGGTAAGGTCCAGATCAGGTTCGAGGAGAAATACTCATTAATGATGAGGGCTGTTCGCCTCCATAAAATCTCGAATTAGAAGAGGTTAGAATTCAAAGGGGTCAGCCATTGAGTCGGGTCCTGGTGGCTGGATTGTTTAACAGACTTCCCTTTAAACGGAAGGTCAAGAGTTAGAATCCTGGTGGTGGGTGGGTACTCGTGATGAGTCCCAAGGAAGAACGGCGAAAGAGCTAGCTGTCCAGTACTTCCTGGCTGGTTTTCAATAGTTCTCTAACTGATTTCAATCAGTGGTCAAAATCTTGAAACAAATCAAATCCCTACAAACTAACTCTTGAAAATAGTCAAACATTGTTATTACTATTATTGTCTCCGATAGTTCTTAGAGGAAAATAGAGCTTCAGCTGCACGTCTCCATTGCGTTCGGTTCTCTACCAACATTGTCATCACCTGGCTCCACATCTGATCACATGCTTTCATCTCCTCTTCACATCACCTCTTCCATGTAACTCTCGAACTGATGACCAACTCCACGCTTCCTGTTCGGGTTACACTCGAGCAATGGGCTGGCGTGTGATGTCACTTGATGGTTTTCTCAGAGTTTGGTCAGCCAATCCACCTCCCTTTCTTCCTGCATATTTGTGGCACAATAGGTTCCTGCTGGGTTGGTCGGTTCGCTCCAGAGATCCCTGTTCCTCTTCTTTTCTGGCCGCCATCTTATCTTGAGCAAAGTATTGAGCGAAGGTCTGTTGAAGGTCTGTTGTTTGTTCGAAGTGCCCTTCGTGACACGGCGCGGCGCCAAGTCTCTGATCCGTATAGTAAGTAGAATTGACTTCACATTGGAGTCGAAGTTCCGGATGTTATTTTTCATGCTGAGTGCTGTTGATCTCCTCCACACAGACTTGAGAGAAATGAAAGCTTGCCTTGCTTTCCCGACCCTCACTGCTTTGACATCCTCATCAGTTCCGTCCACCTGTAGTTGAAACAATCTTTCCCAAGTAGGTAGGTAGATAGGTAAAGAAGGTTGCTTCTTTCAGGTTTCTCCCATTTATGCTGGCTGATTGTTGTCCATTGTTGTTGCTGTGGCTGTTGGCCAGGAATCTTCATCATCTACCTGTGTTTCCTCTCTATGTCCACCTGAAGGAAGTCCTATCTTTGATGCTTTTTCTATCGCCAACTTGTTATTTTTCACTTGCATATATTCCAGTTTGTGAGAAATCAGACATATATATGTTATAGGCGAAATGGAGATCTTCCAAGTTTTTTGTGTGGGTCCATTTTATGCTTGTCTCTTTGTATACATATATATTTATATATCGTATTGAATCGTTGCAGCCATCCTGACCATCTGTCAGCTCAACTAAATATCTATTACTTTTAACATCTGGCCAAACATTTATCTCAATGTTCAAGCAACAGGATTTACACAAAAAAGAGACAGTCATTACGTAACAGCCTTAAAAGAACACAAACTTAATAAAAAAAAATAATAAAAACACACTCGACAGTTGTTCCTTACAATAATACTTGAAAATATTGACTCTTATAATATCGGTATAAAAAAAGGATTTTGTAGTAACCAAATACAACTAATCCTGTTTGGATGCTAAAATACAACTGAATGAAGTTTAAATTGTGATGATATAAGATGGTTGGAGGCAATCAGCCACAGGAAGCCTTGGACCTAGGTTTCGTGCTAGTTGGCACTCACCAGTCAGCAAGGCGTATCTGCAACCTTGAAGGAACTCATATCCCTTCTGAGATTCGAACCCGCGTCACCCAGTGATGGCGAGCTACCTAGAATGGTGGCCACATTACAACCTGACTGATAGAATTCAGAAAGATTGAGCGAAGAAATATTTACTTTTCAATTAGATCCTCATCTCTGGCTCTACTCTAATATATATAGCATTTTTTATTACAATACACAACAATTTACCAAACAAGTGGTAATATGTTTGTTAACAATAATTAAACAGTGTCAAAATGTCAGTGTCAATAGAATTCAGTCTGCACCAAAGAGAGGACTAGACGCATCACACTAGTTATTAGTGTCAAATTGAAGTTTAAATTGTTAGAAATAGATTCAGTTGAATCTGTATCACAAAGAAAAGTCTTTGTTGAAATGGATAATGACGTTCATTCATTCATACATGTGAAGTTATCTCACAAACATTAAACAGATACTTCACTTAGACTCTAATGTAATACCATAAAACTATGTCCTACTGATTGCTCAAGATGAGTAATGATCTAAACTCTGGTTGCCAAAGTAAACTGTGGTGAAATAAACACGCCGATTTGTGACACCACAGTAGTTCGCCCAGATAGCAGCTAGCCAGCCAGAAATTCAGTGACTTCAACTGATTCGGCTCTCTCTCTGACCCCCCCCAGTCAAACCGGGTACACCACACTGAGATGAGTTCGGCCCCAAACGGGTAAACAGCCCCGTCCAATGTTTCAGTCACTTCGGTACGGTTGGCTAGAAAGCACTTCTGATTGATATGATGATTAGTATGAAACTACTCATTTCAATCAATCAGTAGTGTATATAGTCCTGCGCATTTACGCTTGGTTTCTTGATTACTACAATAGATTAGATTTCATTTTGATAAGTCACACAGTGTTATATAGTAATATTAACTGATGACAACGTTTTGAGCACAAACTATTGCCACTCATAATCATATCAAGACACTACTCACTCACACAGCTTTTTTCCTTCATTAATATACATGTGTGGAATCGATTAGATATTGGGATAAAAATCAATATGGGATGATAATGTACATTGAAAAATAATAATACTAGTGTTATTGATCAAATACAATCAGATGGGAAATAAGACGACTGTTTTTTTAGTCATAATAAGTAACTTGTTAGAATGTTGTGATGTGCTTGAATCGAAATAGAATTTTGAGATTATTTATTATCCTCCTCTGATTTGACTGACTGACCGGTGGTAATAATATCTTCCATGCATATTTCTGGTATTTGCATTGAATCATTTCTGTTGCATGTGTTGTGTTGGGTGTAGACTCAATGAACCAGTCAGGATTCAGTGATCAATCTCTCTCCACCTACATAGATTACTTCTTAGAATCTTAACGCTCTCCCACCACCCTCTAGTGTGGTTTTGTGTTAATGCGTGAAGTGCAATCGCTGAGTGTTTTTCCTAAAATACTTATTTTCGCGGTAGGGGTCAACCATTCTTACCTTAGCTAAATTCTTATGTTCCGACAATCTGATTACCCCTGATCTAGTAGTTTCACCTATATGGTTGACCTCACTTGCAGTCATTGCGGGGTATTTTGTAAACCATATTATTTTGTTTAATTGGGTCAACCGACAGGGTCTTTTAGCCTACAGAGCTTGTCCTTCCTGAGTGAGTTTGTAGGTTTTAATGCCACCAGCCTAATTCCTGCTTTATTAAGAATCCTACATAGGGAGGGTCTCAGATGTCTCCTCCTTATATGGTATAACAGTGGATGACTTATATTCTTTCTTATTTATGTTATCATTACTAGTTTCACAAATATTTTTATTTTGCCTTTCGTCTTTTTCGATCTTCCTAATGAATTTTATAGGATAACTCCATTATAGACAAGATTTTATTTTGATAAGTCACACAGTGTTACACAGTAATATTAACTGATGACGTTTCGAGAACAAATTATTGCCACTCATAATCATATCAAGCTAATCATCAGTTAATATTACTGTTTAACACACTGTGTGACTTATCAAAATAAAATCTCATTTATAATGGAGTAATGCTCCACCACCACAGTGACCAAGTTTTATACTTATGTCAATTTTATAGGATAGTTATTTAACACCAATGTCTCTTCTATCTGTTTTATTTCATCATTCAGGTCTTTTTTTGTGCTACTCAGTGCTACTGCTCGGTTTGTTTGATTAACATTTATGGCGATCAAGTGGGTCACATTTTGATCAAGTTGTGTCCTCTGAGGAGCTGGTTGATGGTTTAATTGAGGAGCTTTCATCGTTCCACTTCTAGACTGCATTCCCCTTCACCACAGGCTTTAGTACAAAATGAACTCGTTTAAATTCTCCATGAATGATGAAATAATTGTATCTCCTGGCAACCACTGTTGTGCGTGATTGGTTGTTAGTTTACCTCTCTATTGATCATATTTTTAATTGACTTGTAATTTGAACTTTCTTGTCATGTGATGATTTACTTTCTATTAGTTGGTAAATTCGATCTACAGCAGTAATGTGTTTGTTAATCGCTTGCCGATTCATTTGAGTACCACGAGGCTTCTAGAAATCCTCTAGCATAACTTTTGGTGTTTATGATTATGAGCAGTAATAAATTGTTCTCGAAACGTATTATCATTATTGTCTCCTTTAGTTCCTAGAGGAACATAGGGCTTCGGCCACACGTCTCCATAGCGTTCGATTCTCCGCAAAAGTTGTCATCTGGCTCCACGTCTCCTCACATGCTTTCATCTCCTCTTTGCATGACCTTCTCCATGTCACCTTCGCACTGACGACCAACTCGCCGCTTCCCGTTCGAGTTCCACCCAAGCAGTGGCCAGGTGTGTGATGTCACTTGATGACGGTTTGTTTTCTCAGAGTATGATCAGCCAATCCACTTCCATTTCTTCCTGCATATTTGTTGCACAATCGGTTCCTGCTGGGTTGGTTCGTTCATTGCCAGAGATCCCTGTTGCTCATCTCCTCTAGCCGGCCATCTCATCTTGAGCGAAGACAACTGCGGATGAGGGTGTGTAGTTTGTTCAAAGTGCTCTTCATGACGCGCCAAGTCTCTGATCCATAAAGGATCAGAAGATCTCGAAACGTGGTCATCAGTAAATATTACTGTATAACAACACTGATTGAGACTTTATCAAAATAAATGTTATCAACAATGGAATTATACTCTGCCACCATAGTGCACAAGTTCTATTCATATATCTGTGTTAACTGACTTTCTGAAATGATGAGCACTTATCGCATAACTTCGGAAATAGTTTCCACTTACAATCATAGTCTAGAGCACAATTCAATATAAACATCTACATCTGGAGGTATGGGTATTCTCTATCTACTTGACAATGTTTGGTATTCACTGACGAGATAACAACTGAATATAAGGATTAAACTTGCAAAAAAGAAGAAGAAAAACAAAACATGTAGTTCAGCGAAAAGTCTCTTTTCGGCAACGAATTCATTCACTAATCTGTAAAATCGCAGTTAAACAAATGTATAATGATTTTTGTGTGTATATGTGTGCCCTGAAAGCAGAACTGGATCTTCTGAAATAAACTTTCATCCAAAATGGATACCCACTAAGATTCATCGACAAGAATATCGCAGATCAAAAGTTTAGAGGAACGAAACATTACTTGTTTCAAAAAAAAAGAAACTTTACGTGAACATGGATTTCAAGGGAGACGTAACCTGAGATATCATTAAGAGAAGAATTTCAGCATCTTTGAGAAGAAAATTCTTCCCAACAACGCCAACAGTAGTGTTCCTTAATCTTTAGAAACCTTAAGGGCAAGATCTCGCGTCTAACCGCTTCTATGTGCATATATCAGTTAACCTGTTCTTGTGGAGTCAACCAGGTACATTGGTCGTTTGACGTGTATTCTGTCCCAAATAGACTTGAGAACACTATTCCACATGGCTTCAAAAAGGTAGTAGCGGCTCTATAAGGAGTGTCATAGTCGAACACACCTTGTCTGCACTGATCATTCTATCTCAACAAACGCCTCCTGCTTCAAAGTAATCTACACAGTCAAGAATAACCACCTACCAAAGGCAATACGTTTTCGTCTTCTTTGTATTGCTGAAGCTCTGGCTATTCACATAGAAAACCCCGAGCTATGTATACAAAAAAAGGAGAATTACTCAACCACTTCTACTATTATGGTAACAACTTTATTGATTTTGGATGACTTAATTTTGTTAGTTTGTCTGCTTCTTTATTTGCTTATAATTCCTGTATATTCATTTAGAACTCTTACGTAATTTCGTATCCTCTGCCTTGTTCCTATGGGCACCCTGAGTACAACTCAATCATCAAACTATTTATATTATTATGTCACTCCTCTTTAAAAACTGATTGTGACAACTCATCACCTTTGTTACACTACGCTAGTTTCAATAACACCCAATTTTCTTGATCGTTTTTGTATTACGTAACTCCGCCCAAAACTTGCCAATTCTCGCCCCCTTCCCTTTAGTTAAAATAACCATAACCAATCGTATTTTTGTTTGAAAAACAATATACGCATACGTGCAAAACAACGCCGAATAGAGATTCTTCTCTCAACTACGTGTTTTATTTTCATTAATACATATCTTGGCCATTAAGAACGCTTTTGGGTCATATCATCACCAATAGTGTCCAGCCATTGATTCTTAGCATTACTAAGGACTCCAGGGAGACAGTTCACACTTCCGCATCTGGTTCAAACAACAACTGCCAAAGTCTTCATGGTCTGATGTCAGGTCTTGTTTTGACCACCCCAACCACCTAACCCTTTTCCAACTTAATCTAATGTCAGCTAACACTGTTTGTTAAGGAAGGCGATGCCTCAGCATTGAGCAACACATGTCTTACTCCATCTCAAAAACCACTCAAAAACAGGAGAGAAAAGAAAGCTGAAATCAGGGGAGAAGAAAGAAACAGAAACCCAACTTACAGCTGATTCATTTGGATCACAAGTGTTAGGATCGAAATTTGGACTTAGCGGGAATGGATATGGTGAAGGAATGAGATCTGCCACTTTTTCACTGACACCAGCATTTACTACTGCTGCAGGTAGATAGATTTTCGCCGATTCACTAGAATTAAGCAAATCTGCTTGCATTTGATTCATTGATAAATTTCTATAGTTCGATGCAGCCAGCATTGCTTCCGGTGAACGTTGAGGTAAAGGTGTTGTAAATGCAGAACGTTCCACTTCGACAACGGATCCAGGACCTGTAGTACTATCTGGTAGTGTTGGAATAGTTTGTGAAGCATTTAATACTGGTACAGTGCTTGGTTTAGAAGTTAGGCATGCTCCACACTCGTGAAATTCTTCTTTACTTTCTGTATCTAAACTGCCACTTGATTGGAAAAGCTGAAAAAAAACGAGGTTAAAATTAACACATGTTATCAGAGTGGTGAAAAGATGGAATAAAACTGTCTTCAGGGCTGAACAGCGTTATTTAGCTATGTTTTTTTATTTGGTCAGCATATTTGAAATTTATTCACAAGTTTGAAGTAAACTACTCAAAAAGACTCATAATTTCATTACCTGTGCAGAAGGCAATACTACATATTTATTTTAAAGTATTGGTTTTGTAGGGATTTTTGTTTGATTGGTTGCAGGATTTCATCATGAGCTGACATTAGTTAAAGAACCATTGGGAAACAAGCTGAGAGTACTGGACAGCTGTTTCGTGCTTGGGACTCTACAGCAGTACGCGCCCACGCACCACCAGGGTTCGAACCCAGGACTTTCTGGTTACAAGGCGAGCTAGCTCGTAGACCATTGAGCCACTGAGACCTGATCCAATGGTCCTTGAATTCCAACTTCTGCCAATTCACGACATAGCGCGACCACTTCGCAATATCTTCTTTGATGAGTTACTGCCTCACCTTCAACCTTCTGTACCCTAGTGATTACGGCTTTCCACTAGAACCCCAGGTCACTGCCTGAATAGGGTCAGTCGCTAGTGAGCATCAGAGGACCATCGGATCGGTATCCAGTGGCTCATTGATCTACGAGCTAGCTCGCCTTGTAATCAGAAGGTCCTGGGTTCGGACCCCACCTGGTGGTTGCGTACTGATGAAGAGTTCCAAACTAGGACGAAACGGTCGTCCAGTACTCCCAGCTTGTTTTACAGTGGTTCTCTAACTGATGTCAGCTGATGATGAAATCCTCCATGCAATATTTATTTTAACTGAACACTTAGAAGTAAGCAGACTGAATTCTATCAGTCAAGTTTGTAATGTGGTCACCATACCACTAGGTGGGCTCACCATTACGGTGTACTCAGAATTATTCTTGTTAAAATCATCGTTTTTACGAAGCTATTATACGTGTACCTAATTTTTCTAAAAATTGATACAACTCTTCTAAGGGATCTTCTTCCTTATTCCATTTGCATTCCGAGTTGATTAGTAGAGGCGGTCGTATTTATCCATTGAGGAAGGAGTTGTTTTGGGAGTTGTTGATCAGATGTTCAATAATGGCGCTTCTGACTGAACCGGTGCCTTCTCTTCTTTAAAGAGAATATTCAGTTCTTTAAAGAAGACCCTCCCTGCAGCAACAGTTAGAGTGACATCCTCTAGCCGTCCAGTACTGAGAAACAACACTAAGGACAAACTCTCGCATATGAACAATTAAATGTGTTTATACCAGTTCACCCGCTCGTTCGGAGCTAGGTACATAGGTCGTTGTATGCGCGTCGATTTCAAAACGTGTTAGAGAACATTACTCAGCGTGGCTGCGAAAAGGAGACACCGGTTCAATCAGAATTGCCATTAGTAAACATCTGATCAACACCTCCCAAAACATCTCAACTGATTCATTCAAAGTAATCTACAAAGTCAACAGAAACCTACCAAAAGCAGTATGTTTCCAACTTCTCTGTATTGCAGAAGCCCTCGCAATATGCATCGAGAAGCCGGAGCTGTGTCTTCAAAAGAAATTAGTCCAACCTCTACAACTACCATGGACCTAGTTCGGAGTTTTCTCTTAGCCTCCGTCTTTTTCCGACTTTTTCGTTTGCTGTGTGTGTGATTCTTCTCTCTTTGTCTTCATTCAGTTAATCCCATTTCTGTTTTCAGTTACAAGAACAGTTATTTTAAGTTTGTTCCCATGCTTTTCCCGCTCACATTTTTAATTCCTCTAAAATAACTATTTTACAATTATATCCGAATCCTGTGTAATTTTGTTTCTAAGCCTCTCGTAAACCATATCTAGTTGAAAATAATTGTCATCTTTTATTCACCTTCGTAGTTATGTGGAATCAAGTAAAAAATTGTATCTTTGTAAAATTATGTATTTAAATGTGATTGTACAGCCGTTGAAAATGAAATCGCCGAAAAGATATATGTGTTGCTAAACTTCGTGTTCTCTTCTTTCTAATGTCCTAATAGGTATTTTTGACGAGTTGAAGATCTCATGGATTGATGTCACTCACGTATCGATTTGATTACTCCTAACGCTTTTCCAAAATGGTCTTATATCAGCTAAGATTGCTCGTCAAGGAAATCAGTAACTTGGGGCATGCACCAAATATATCCCAAGCATCTAAATCGAAACAGATACACGACTTCATCGATTCACTTACTCTCCCTCCCCGCTATTACTCTACGCAGATTTCTGTAGCGACAGAAGACAAGGGTCAGGCAACAGATCGTTTAATAAAAAAATCAACAGATATTTATAGATTTCTATATACATTTTTATTCGTTATTTTAACAGAGGAGCAATCTCTTTTGATTGGTTGTTTTCTTGCTGAAGGTTATTCCGTATGCTTGTGACCATTTCTCGGAAAGTTAAGCCATATATCTGCGAATCGCATTTGCACACGCTAAGTCTGCTGTGATTGGTTGTTGAGTTCCTCAATGTTAAGCTTTGGTATTATTTTTTTCTCATGACCCCGATTCGGGACGTAAACATAGACGTAAATTGTTGTTAACAATTTTGGCTTGCAGACAGCTCTCACCACAATACCACTTTAACACGGGAGATAGAACGGAAACACCTGTGGTGAAAGACACCTGGTCTCTTAATATTTTCAACAGTCATAAAGGGGTACAGAAAGGACTGCTGCACAGTATACGCATCCTTTGATCCACATAGCCGGATGTCCCGTCTACGTCAGATATGATGCAAGTTGGCGAATGCCACACGAGCCGTTTATATATCTGTGCTGAGGTTTCGTCAACAATTAGTTCATTAGAGCTACCCAAGCATCCCATCATTGAGTCACCTATTCTAAGCGGTAAATACTTGCTTTACTCAAAGAAATTAGTTATGACTAGTTGAGTGTGATTCAAAATAACGCTTTGTCATTTGAAATGTGATAGGTTCGGCTATCAATAAAAACGACATCATCTCATTGGGATACTCATGAATCTAGTTTGTCAGTCACAGTTACGATCGAAGGATGTATGTATATGTCAGATACCACTTATAGTCAATTGTAAAAAGTATAAAAATGACGTTCAAGGTATGTATATAATTAGGGTTTCTAGATAATAAATGATTGGAGACAGTCAATTCACAAGAAGCACTCCTTAACATAGGTTTCGTGCCTTATTGGTCCTGCCAGAGTCAGTTGAGCGTATCTGCAATCAACCTGAAGGAACTCATGTCCCTACACTAACGTGTTACACTAGTTACTAACACCAGTGTCTAGTTAAAATTAGGGTTTCTGTTTAAGGAGTGAATCAAATGATTCAACAGTAGACTGTTCGTTCACCAGTTACTCATCTCTGGTCCTAGATTGTATTCTCACTCGACGCATTATTAAACTTCACTTAGCCGATAATAAGTACAGAAAATCCATTCGGCAAACAAAAACACCGTTACTAGTGCAGCCTTCAAGGCTTCGAGCTGTACTTTGCTCTAAGAAAGCAAAGGACCTATGAGAAGAACAGTCATGGACATGACATCTTAGACTTGTTGTCGATTTCAACAAGTATAAGATTTCTGCTCAGCAGTCCGCTCCGTACTCCTTTGTAGCTATAAGATCTGGCCATTGAGAGTCGAAGATATGAAAAGCCTGGTTGGCTAGCTGTCTATGGTTATAGGTGTCTGAGTTCTATCTCACGTGTGTAGCGGTATAATAGGGTGAGCAATATTCAGGTTAGGCGACGGTCGAGTGCTAGGTAAGGAGGGGAAATCAATCGACAAGGTTGTGAAGTCACATCGATTGATATGGTTAGGACATGTGTTACACATGCCTAGCCATCACCTTCCTCGATAGTGGGCAATATTAGCTGACATAGTACATATAGGGTCAGGTTGGAAAAGAGCTGGTTAGTGGTGATCAAACCAAAACATGGCTTCATCAGTCAATAAAATGAAATAACGGTTAGTTAAAGTCAGGTAGGAAGGTGTACACTTCCTGACTGGTTGGGGTCCTCGGGATGATATAAACCAATGGCTGTAGACAATTGGTAATATGGCTGAAAATCCTTCTCAATGGCTACTGCAAATGCATCCACTCCTTGTGACTTATAATGTCTAATAAAACTATACTCTTCTTCGATATTACTATTCTTTTTGCCTCGCAACTCCGTTTACTGTCTGTATTTCGCATTTCTTTTTATTCTCTTCTCTTGCTTTGTGTGCTACGTGGAGGGAGAGTGAAGACTGGAATTGCTGCACATCGATGCAAAGTTCTATGCTGAAACCAGCCAGTCAGTCAGTGTTGAAATCGACAACAAAAATACGTGTCTCAAACATATATTGAAAACCGCCAGGGAGTACTAGACAGCTGTTTGATCATAGTGCTTAAGACTCATTGGCAGTACGCACCCATTGGGTTTCGAATCCAGGACCTTCCGGTCACAAAGCAAGTTCGTATGCCATTCAGCCATTGGGGCTTATGACACTCTATGACATAAACGCCTAACCACCAATGGTAATGATTTAGAGCTGGGGAATAGATAAGTGGTGCTACACTACTCTAATTGTGAGTACCCAATTGAAGTTATTCATATTGCTTGGAAACTAAAAGGTTTATTTGAAAATAAGATATGACTAATATAAGAAATCTATTGTCATCAGATTGATTTTCCCAATTATAAGCGCGTTTAACGAATTCCATTGGAAGCTAGTACACTGGAATACATAAATGAGCGAAATAAGTCTAACAAAAAGTCATTTTAGATGACGTAACCCATAGTCTATTTTTAGTCAGTACTAAATTTCAGAATAGTTGTCATTTCTACGCCTTTTTTGGTATCCATCCTCTGAAATGTATCATTATTATTATTGTTATTCTATTCCTACCCGTTCCCAGTGGAACATAGGGCTTCAACCTAGAGCCTTTTTCAAAGTTTCGATTGCTATCCTCATTCCCAACGTTCCACCTCATTACCAGTCTTATTACTGGCTTAGCAAGGTAAAGGAGTGTGTCTGTAACCGGGATTCGAACCCCGAACCACATGAGGCGTGGTTTGTGAGCATTCTAACTCTGTGCCACCGACGCACATTTCATATATGATGTTGGTTACCAAAACTAACCGTGTTAAACACTTTGACGGAAGCAGTTTGGTTGGGTTTTCTTTATTACAGTTGTGAATACAGATTCTTCAAATAGCTGTACTAACCTCACCTGGTTAACTAGCTTGCTAGTTTTCTAGCCAGTCCAAAGCCCGGGTAAAGAGGGAGGGGATTTGGTGTTGGGCTAGCAACTCTGCACAACTAAATCCCTATCAAACTGCTAAAGAAACTTCGATGGACAGAAAATATATGAAAAATACAAAAAATTCAAATAACGTTCTTTTTCTTTGCTGGAATCGGACAGGCCAAATGACACAGAGGGTTGGTGAAAGTATTCGAGAAGCCAGTCAGCCGATTTATCTTCTCTTGATGAAAGCAAGAATAAAAATGTGTACGTGGAATGTCTGTACAATGTACGAGACTGAGAAGCTGTCCAGGTAACCAAAGAAATGCGAAGATATAGCATAGAATCGAAAGGCAAGATACACCTTCATCAAACAACCTGAAACCGGTTTGAAAGTCTTCTACACTCAACATAAGGAACAAAAGTCGCATTTCCAACACATATGTCAAGTCGGTCCTTATATACGGGTTAGGAATGTGGACTGCGTGTCACGAAAAGGATTTCCAACAAGCCACTTCAGACTTTCATCAACAACTGTCTTCACTCCATACCCAAGATCAAATGACCAGGAAGAATAAGTAACAAGAAAGTGTGGGAACAAACCAACAGGCGAGAGCCAATTGCTCAACAAAGACATATGTAGGAGAAAATGGAGATGGATTGATCGGGCATATATTGAGGAGACCGCAGAATGACATCGAGTGGAATTGCAGTAGGAAGCGACGAGTGGGTAGTCGGTGCGAGGGGTGACATGGAGGAGATCGTTTGAGGAGGAGGAGGAGGAGATAAGAGATTGTGGGCAATCGTGTTGCAAGCTGAAGAGGACGGCAGAAGTTAGGAAAAAGTGGAGATGCGTTATTGAAGCCCTATGTTCCACTCGGAACTCAAGGGAATAATAATAATGATAATAAAGATGGGACGAGGAATTGTTGCAACCTATGGCGGACCCAGAAACTCGCAGAAAGAAACGGAATTGGATTCGACGTTCACTGAGGAGATATTAAAGGGATAACAAACGTCACACCCTCAAATGGAACCTGAATAGGAGGCGTCAAGTTCAGTGTACGATGGTGATATAGAAGAAATCAGATGGAGTGAGGAAATGCAAGTTAATAGGCAGTTGTGGAGCTAGCTAAGGCACCACTTTCCATTCAGAACTCTAGGGATGAATGAATTTCTCAATCCCTCGAAGCTGTATTTAGGGGGGTGGGAGGTGGAGTGGTTTAAATGAAAAACATATATGAAAATTATTGGAAAATGCTTTGAAACTAACCGGTTCTTTTGCTAAACTATTAAGACCTCGAGCAAGCTCAGACATACGAGATACCCAGGCTTGATATGACTCAGCATCGAATGAAGCTAAACACTTCTGTGAATCTACAAAATTTAAAGAACACGAAACCAAATAATTACAATATTACTAACAACAACAATAATAATAATAGTAGTGGTAGAAGGGCAGTATAAAGTAGTGCGTTGTAATGAATAACTATCAGCCTGATAATCAAAATCAATACATGAGATTAAATAATATATTAATGCAATCTTATGGTGTATTCCCCAGTGGTTTATATATTTATCTCTATATTTGCTGGACTAAACAGGTAGAGTTACATCGATGGTTCAGTGATACAGTACCCACCAACCACACAAGGGGGGGGCGGGTTTATGTTCAATTCCAGGTGGACGAACTCTTAAACTTCGCCTAGTTTACCAACTAGCTGGTTGTAAGTTCAAAAAAGAGGAAAGGTTAGACATGAGGTGAGTAAACTGTCTAAGGCAAAATAAACAATATATTAAAACGTCAAAGCTGAAATTTGAAAACCCTATGCTTCCCTTTCGGAAGTCAAGGAAAAGTGGGGAAAAAAGTGGGTTCCACTGACAGACTGTGATATATATGGCAGTTGCAGTGAAAAGAAAAGGAGTCTAATGAATATCAGTAAACAGTTTGAGCATTGTTGATTAGATAAAATAAAGTATAATTATATTTCAATAGTTTACACACAATGATAGGTTTTGTTATTAGTAATATTTCGTGCAAAATTACTGCACGTGTTCATACCACTGTTGGAATTGTTTTGTTCGTTTTGTTCGAACAGTACTACTATACAAAGAAGGAACCTAGGAAACTCTAAGTAAAATTCTTAACAATTCAGGAATAAAATTGGCATTTAAACTCACCACACACTCAATTACAAAAAAGCTTCGTCGGTAAAAGGATCAATCCTGTGGAGCCTTTAAAACAAAACAATTTAGTTTATCTAATACCTTGCCTGCAATGATTGTCAGATCAAATACATAAGTCAAACTAGTAGAATGTGGTCAGTCAGACTAGCCAAGCATAAAAACCTAGCAGCAAAATCTAGATTAGTTGGCCCTATTAAGATAAGAAATCTAGAGAATAGCTCAGCCATGACACTCATTACATGTAGTGGTATACAACGACATAATAGGATGGGATAAGATGACAGTTCTAAAATCTAATATAACAGCAGGTTAGGGGGAACACGATTGATAACGGAAGCTTTAATTATCGAATCAATCGCAAACACGTGTAATAGGAATGATTCAACGCCTGTCAAGCCGGACATCTGGAGAATTCTACTACCCCTACGACGACGGATAGGAAGGAATAAAGAAAGCTATAAAACGAAAGTTTCGCAGTCATGTAAATTATCGATTGTGTTCAAAAGTACGTCATCCAGTAAATAATAATACTGTTTCACTGTGTGAGTGATATATCTAATAAACAAATTAATAAAGAATTTCCCTTGCCTGTCGTTTTTTCATCCATAACCACATTGAAGTATACCGTACATTTCAATTCGCTAAAGTTGAGTACAACTCAGTTGACAACTACTCGACAGCCCTCTTCCGAAGTGGACCAATACGCCACCTGTGAGTAGACCCCTCTCATTCATCAATAGATGTTTCATTGGTTAGCATAGCAGCCACACTATAAACTTGATTGATAGCAATATCAAGGATTAAACAACCTCGCCTAGATTACTAGGTCACTAGTATTCCAGCCGGTCCCAAGTCCACATAAAGAGGGAGGGTTGGGGCGTGGTGCTAGCAACTCCACCCCCAAAACTTAACCAAATTGCTACTAAAACTTCAACGAACAAATATATTCAAAATTCTAAAAATACAAACAATAACCTTATTTTTCGCTGGAATCGGGGAAGTGAAATGACGCAGGCTGGTGAAAGCCTTCGGGAGGCCAGTCAGCCGATGTGCCTTCTTTCGATGAAAGCAAAAATAAGGATGGGGACGTGGAATATTCGTACAATGTACGAAACTGGAAAGGCTGCTCAGGTAGCCGCAGAAATGAGGAGATATAAAATAGAAGTGTTGGGAATCTGCGAGAGCAGATGGAACGGATGCGGAAGGTGCCAACTACCAACTGGAGAGACAATAATCTACTCCGGTCACCCAGAGGACAATCACGAGCACACCGAGGGAGTAGCCATCATGATGTCACCAACAGCGGCTAAAGCTCTCATGCAGTGGGAACCAATCTCCTCCAGGATAATGACAGCCAGGTTCAACTCAAAAGGAAAAAAGGTTACAATCATTCAATGCTACGCGCCTACAAACGTCTCAGAAAAAGAGAAGAAGGAGGATTTCTACAGTCAACTACAAACAGTAATGGACAACATCCCAAAGAGCGATATCAAAATCCTGATGGGTGATATGAATGCGAAGCTGGGAGGAGACAATACAGTAAGAGCTCACCATAGGTCGCGAGGCCCTCGGTGAAATGAACGAAAATGGTGAACTCTTCTCAGAATTCTGCGCCTTATATGATTTGGTGATTGGTGGCAGTATGTTCAAAAACAGGGATATACACAAGGCAACACGGATTTCACCAGATGGACACACCAAAAACCAGATAGACTTCATTTCAATCCCAAGGAAGTGGAGACGGAGCCTACTGGACACAAGATCGAGGAGAGGAGCAGATGTGGGTTCAGACCACTATCTAGTACAAGGGACTTTCAAGGTGAAGCTAAAAGCCTCGAGGATAGTTGGGAATAGGCCACAATGCAAGTTCAACACTCAAAAACTAAAGGACACAATCACACAGGATATTTTCACTGCAACTGTCAGAGGAAAGCAGGAAACACTACGTGGCATCACTGAGGAGTCATCCGTGGAAGACCATTGGAACTCTCTGAAGGTAATTTTCAACGAAACGTGTTCAACGGTTGTAGGAAGAAAGAAGAAACAAGACAAGGAATGGCTATCAACAGACACTTGGAAGCTAATAGAGGAGAGGAGAAAGGTGAAAGAAAAAATGATTCAATGCAAAGATGGACAAGAGAAAGAGACGCTGAACTCAACTTACACAGCACTGGACAAAGAAGTAAAGATGAGTGCTAGGAAGGACAAAAGACAATTCTACGACAACCTGGCTACTGAAGCTGAGAAGGCAGCAGGCAAAAAGGACCTGAGGACACTATATCAGATAACCAAGTCTCTATCCGGGAAGAGATCAACACAAGTGAAACCTATAAAAGACAGCCAAGGGAACCCAATTACCAAAGAAGAAAGACAGATTAAACAATGGGCGGACCACTTCAAAGGACTCTTGAACCGACCACCACCTACAACCCGTCCAGAAATACCAACAACAGCACCTTTCTTAACTGCAAGTTGACAACAATCCTCCAACGAAAACTGAAGTCATGAATGCAATCAACCTTTTGAAAGCTGGAAAAGCAGCTGGACCAGATGGAATATCCCCGGAAGCACTGAAAGCGGACCCAGAAACGACAGCAGATATGCTGACTACATTATATCAAAAGGTATGGAAGGAGGGAAAGGTGCCTACTGACTGGAGGAAAGGTTACCTGGTGAAACTACCAAAGAAGGGCGACTTAGGACTCTGCAAGAACTGGCGAGGAATCATGCTCCTTTCGACACCAAGTAAAATTCTGAGTCGCATCATCCTGGAGAGAATAAAGGATGCACTGGATACAGAACTCCGACCAGGACAATCTGGATTCAGGAAAGGCAAATCATGTTCTGACCAAATTGCAACTCTACACATCATCATCGAACAAAGCATGGAATGGCAATCAAACCTCTACCTCAACTTTATAGACTTTGAGAAGGCCTTCGACAGCGTTGACCGCGAAGTAATTTGGAAACTACTCGAGTACTACGGCGTACCCCAAATATTCATCAACCTTATTCAACAGCTGTACGACAACGGCACATGTCAAGTGATCCACAACGGAAAACTCAGCGAGGCGTTTGGAGTAAACACAGGAGTCAGACAAGGGTGCTTATTATCACCAATGATATTCCTAATTGTGGTGGACTGGATTATGCGTCAGACAGTAGGGAACGAGAAGACAGGGATATACTGGACCGACGTGAAGAACCTAGAAGACCTGGATTTCAAGGATGACTTATGTTTGATGTCACACAAAATCGAAGACTTACAAACGAAAACCAACAAACTGGTCGAAGAAGCAGCAAAGACAGGACTCCAGGTGAACATAGACAAGGCGGAGGTCATGAAAATGACCAACCACCACCACCAACAACAGCAACAGCAACATCCAGCGCCGATCACCATCAACGGGAGGGATTTGAAAGAGGTTACTTCATTCACTTATCTAGGGAGCATTGTCTCAACTACAGGTAGGTGGAACAGACGAGGATGTCAAATCGAGAATCAGGAAGGCGAGAAACACATTCATCAACCTGAAACCAATCTGGAAATCTTCGTCACTCAGCATCAACAACAAAATTCGGATTTTCAATACAAACGTCAAGTCAGTCAGTTCTTCTATACGGATGGATCAGAAACCTGGCGGGTCACCAAGAATATTTTCAACAGGTTGCAGACCTTTATCAACAACAGCTGTCTTCGTTCTATACTGAAGATTAGATGGCCGGAAAGAATCACCAACAAGAAGCTATGGGAACAAACAAAACAGGAACCAATCGGCCAACAAATATGCAGGAGAAAGTGGAGATAGACTGGACACTCCCTTAGGAGGCCGCTGGGTGACATCGCGAGTCAGGCCATAACTCGAGTGGAACCCGAAAGGGAAGCGACGAGTGGGACGTCCAAGGGTAACATGGAGGAGATCGTGTGAAGAGGAACTGAAACAGTATGGATTAACATGGATGCAAGTGAAAAGAACAGCAGAAGACAGAAGCAAGCGGAGACGTGTAGTTGAAGCCCTATGTTCCACTAGGAACCCAAGGGAACAATAATAATAATATAATAAGGATTAAACGCATGACATTGGTTACTAGTTCGTGTCCAATCGAAGTATACATATATATATGAACGGAAATGTAATGGAGAAAGAATAAGTGCCTGGAAAATAATGAGCATATAATGGATCTGGGAGAACTTCCACTGAACACAGAGAAGATAGAAATGATGCAGATAACCAACCAACAAAAATAAAAAGCACCAGTCACTACCAACGGGATAAATTTGAAAGTTTCAACTACAGGTGAGTTTTCAACAGGAATGTTAAGTCAGTCAGCTCTTTTATATGGGTCAGAAACTTGACGTTCAATTCACAAAAGCATTTCCAACAGGCTACCGCAGACTTCCATCAACGGCTGCATTCTCTGCTTCCTTATTGAAAATTGAATTAGCACCAAGAAACTTTGGCTGGCTGGGAACAAACCAGCAGGCGAGAGCCTATTGCTTAATATTAAATCGCGAAGAAAATGAAGATTGTCTAGGCAACTCTGCAAAGAGGCTGTCGAATGGCATCGCTCAAGTGGAACCCGAGTGAGAATCGACGCGTTGGGCTTGCGTTCGAGGGTGACATACAGGAAATCATCTAAGGAGGAGGAGTAGAAGATGAAAGTCTATAAGCAATCGGGAAGCCAGCTAAAGAGAACTGCAGAGAAAAGAAGAAAGTGGAGATGTCTTGTTGAAGCCAGCTCTATGTTCCACTCAGAACCCAAGGGAATAATAATAGTACAAAGAGTGAATACATCTGCACTATTCACAACGATTTCAAGCCATATCCACAACAGTCTTGAGGACCTCAGTCAGCCAGTCTACACCACCTAACATGAATGACTCAAACCAACAGACATACATTGATGCAGGTTTTGATCTCACCACATCGATCTACCACCTTCCAAAATCAGCTACCATTGATTGATGAGAAATGAGATAGTTTGGCATGCATAACATGCGTCCTAGTCATCACAATCAATACAGCTCAATGATCTGATTCGGTTGTAGAACTAAATTTGGTGCTGAAGCATCCAATGTTATGTTTATATATATACGAAGGTTTGATGAACTCCATTCGGATTAGAGAGGTTTCGCGTGCACTTCGGATTGTGAGGGCGATTGTTACTTCCCGGCTGCCCAAACCGTGGAAGTTGGTTGCGTGACCGCAGAGCCCAGGGGACAACTGCTTGAGGCCGGTCACACACGGCCTGTTTTTGTTTGTTGTTTTTCATTTGGTGTGTCTCAGTAGCGTATTTATCACTTCTGCCCTGTGACACGGAAGCAGATAGCGCGGTCGTTGTTAATCCGGGCCCCGACCGCTCCGGCATGATATTTTGTGATTTATTTGAAGTCATAGGGTTGAATTGGGTAACTGCTTTTAGTCTAACCGCTATTCAAACAACCTTTCTGGCATGGTAGGACCTGCAGGAACATAAGTTCCAGCCAGTATAACTTGTTGGGTCATTGCAGTGTTCAAGCCCGACCACCACGTCAAGGTAGCAGCTTTCGGTCGGGTGATGAACTCCACGTTTTACCACACACCACAAATACGGATTATCAACAGAAGCTAGTATTGTATGAGTCCAAACATAACACATGAGTAAACTTGATTTATTAACTGTATAGAATCACTCTACACTTGTCTAAAACAGAACACATGAGTGGTTATTAGAAATAATAATGCAGTGGTGACTGACTGATTGTCTTGCCAAAGTCTAAGAAAAGTATATCAGTCCAAGTTGCCATACTCCAGAGAAATGCAGACAGCAACATGAAAAACTACTTCCCACTATGTATGAAAGTATCTTCCCGACCGATAACTGCTACCTTGCCATGGTGGTTGGGCTTGAATGCCGCAGTGACCCAACAAGCTAAAATGGCTGGAACTCATGTCCCTGCAGGTCCTACCATGTCAGGAAGGTTGTTTGGATAGCGGTTAGACTAAAAGCAGTTACCGTGGGGTACATGGGCTCCAGAATTCAATCGGATCAAATGGCGTATGAACCCATATGGGTCACCGGCAACCATGGGAACGCAGCTCCTGACGCTGCTCCGCTGCCTAGCGGATTAGACTCCAAGTCAAAGGCTCGGGGGTGGTCCCTTAGGAAAACCACCTGCTTCGGTCTGAGCGCCCGGGCAGTATCTCAGGCCTCACACAATATTGTGTGGCGCATCTTTCTTAGTGCCATATTGTACCAAGTTTTTCTGCGTTTAAATAACAAAAATAAATAAAATGAAAGTATCTTAGCAAATGTATTTAGCTGAAACGATAGTGATGTGGTATAAGACTTTTATATTATGCAAAATGTTTGGTCTTTAACTTTTAGGGTTTACGGAATACACTTAATGATAAGTGACTGAATGACACTGATAAACATTATCGAGCATCACGGCACCACGGCCTAAGTTGCTTAACTTTATGTCTGCATTTTAAATAAGAGAATTTAGAAGTAAATGAGAAGATCTGATAGTTCATAGGTTTTAGGTTATATGGTAAAAATTAGAAAAGATAGAGTAAAGAGAGAACTGGAACTGTATATAATTCATACGAAGAAAGGATGTGAATCTGTCTAATCCACTCTACCCACGGGGTTTGAGGCATATTGCTCATAAATACAACCATGCATTTAGTTAATTTTAAGGAGTGATGTAACACATCTTGGTCTGATTACATTCCACCTTCTTTTTCACTGTGCTAACATAAAGCGGGGGGAGGAGGGCATGTGGAATAAGACGCAATCATCGCATCCACTTAAGGTTTTTATAATTCAGTCTAACATAAGGTTATAAGTCGAACTTCAGCATTACCCATATGGCATTAGTATATTTTCCTTTAAGGACGATGTCTTGAATCCACACAAAAGGATAATTCACTTCTTAATGGTACAAGAATTTATTAAATTAACACTGTAATATACAAAACAAGAAAAATTGCATTTTTCTTATTCTCATTCTTACTTAATACAGAAGATAGTTGGACCCAATAAGCTTTCACTGTGAGAAGAACTACCGATCTATCAAACTATCTGCGCTTTTTTAAGTCAATACAGGTTCATATTCCTAACCCAGCAAATGGGAAATTAAAACTCGGTACGTTATATCGATTCAGTAACCTCAGTAATTGACTTTCTTTCCTTATTTAATATTCACAATTTAAGTTCACCACCTCTCATATTAAGATCCGATCAATTCGCTAATCAGGATTATTTTAAATAAAGCTAAAAATATCTTTAGAAAACACACACGTCCTTTGGTCAACAACCAGCTGGATATGATGTCTAGTAAGACAGAGATGGCGTCCTTCGGTATATGCCAAACGAGCCTTCTGTATCCGTGCTGAGATTTCGTCAGCGATCAACCCACTGGCGTTGGCTGATGCAACTTCCCAAATAAGTGATGTAGTGATCAACACGCTCAGCCACCACTTCACTCCCTACCTTCAAGATAGGAGTGAGTCGATACAGTCAAGTCCCGTAGAATCATCTTACATTCGGTGGGAGCGAAGCGCATGCTAAACATTCATACATTGCTGCTACTCAAGGTGTTTAGAAGACTGCCACTCTCATGTATTGGCATGCAGACAAAGTCTATTATTTTTGAGAATAAATTTGAGGGGAAAAAATTATAGGATGGATGGAACAGTATCCAGCAACTTCTAACTACTCATTAGTTAACCAAACCAGTCAATCAATCTATTCTCATTCAGAGGACAAGAAGAAAAAACCATTATTCCGCATAACCATTCACCCCCCTCTCTTCCTAATCATATAATCTTAATACTCCATATAACATACTATATTAGGAGGAATGAATATCTTATAACTAGGCAAATATTTGAATATAACATGAAAGATAAATCTAGTTTAGAAGATAGTAGTTTCTCAGAACTCTTTTTTATCATAAAACTACTGATGATGAAGGGTCCCAAGCACTAGGAAGAAACATCTGTTCAGTACTCTAGTGCTGACTTTCCAATGATTCTCTAACTGAGATGTCAGCTCACGATGAAATCCTACAACCATCAAAAAACTAAAAGTTAAATACCCCAGTCAACTAGTTCTGTGTAAAAGTAATCAGAACATTGAGTTCTTTTCATTTCACTATCCCGCTATCCTTAAAACCTCTGAGTTTTTACTTTCTGGCAAGTTAAAAATCCCCATTGAATTATATAAAAGAAAAGACGTTCAGCGAAGAGTTACATTTCTTTTCAGCGATATCATTCTCAAGATATACAATCACTTATATATCCAGTAAGTTTTCTTACGAACAAAAAGAATATTTTCAGGCATTGATTTGTTTTTCGAGTTTGACCACTGATTGATATCAGTTAGAGAACTACCATTGAAGGCTACAGACTTCTATCAACGCCTGCATTCTCTGGCTACTTATTGAATATCAGATGGCCTGCCGGCCAGAGAGAATTAACACCAAGAAACTCTGGCTGGCTGGGAACAAACCAGCAGGCAAGAGCCTATCACTCAATAGTAAATCGCGAAGAAAATGAAGATTGTTTGGGCAACTCTAGAAAAAAGAGACTGTCGAATGACATCGCTCGAGTGGAACCCGGAATGGGAATCAACACATCGGGTTTGAGTCTGAGGATGACATAAAGAAGATCATTTGAAGAGGAGGAGATGAGAACTGCAGAGGGTGAAGACAATGTGAAGATGTGCAATTGAAGCCCTATGTTCCACTCAGAACCCAAGGGAATAATAATAATAATACAAAGAGTGAATATATCTGCACTATTTCCAACGATTTCAAGCCATATCCACAACAGTCTCGAGGACCTCAGCCAGCCAGTCTACACCACCTTAAATGAATGACTCAAACCAACAGATATACATTGATGCAGGTTTTGATCTCACCACCTCTATCTACCACCTTCTTACATCAGCTACCATTGATTGATGAGAAATGAGATAGTTTGGCATAAATAACATGTGTCCTGGTCATCACAATCAGTGTAGCTTCTCGACCTCAGTGATTGACTTTCTTTTCTTATCTAATATTCACAATTTAAGTTCACCACCTCTCATATTAAGATCAGATCAATTCGTTAATCAGGGTTATTTTAAATAAGGCTACAAATATCTTTAGAAAACATATATTAATTGTTCACTTAACCTTGTTTTATCAGGTAATTCAAATATTGTAGTAATAATAATAATAATAACAATAATTATTATTGATAAAACTCTTCGTTTCTCACGCTGACTGTTATTCATCAAATAAAATGAATTAACTAATTAAATAATAATATTAATAATTTAGTTGTACTCTCGTTTTATAAAAGTTATTTCCAAATTTTTGTTTAGACTACGTATGATGTGTAACCTTAGACTGGTATGAATGTAATGCATAATGTATGTTTGACAGTGATATGAATTATAGGCGGAGACATGGGTCTGCACGCGATTATTAACACGAAGCTCTGTTTTGACTGAGTTACACGACTAACCTGTTGACATTAATTAGATGGTTGGAGGCAATCGACAGGAGGCCCTGTTTCACCTAGGTTTCGTGCTAGTTGGCACTCACCAGGCAGCAAGGCGTATCTGTAACCTTGAAGGAAGTAGTCATTCATGTCCTTTCTGAGATTTGAACTCGCGTCACCTAATGAGTGCTGCAGTCAAAGAGAGAGAGAGACGTTACCACTGAACAGCTATTAAAGCTCACAAATGACCTCCTGCAGGACTGACTGTATTCGATATTTTTGATTGGACACTAATCAGTAAGTTGTTTAATGTGTTTAGCCCTTTTTTTGATGCAGACTGAATTCTATTGTAACGACAGAAGACAAGGGTCAGGCAACAGATCGTTTATTAAAGAAATCAACACATATTTATAGATTTCCATGTACATTATTATAGATTATTGTTTCTCACTGAAAGTTAATCTTCCATCTCTTAGTGGCTGTTTCTTGAAGGTCAGATCGTCTATCTGCAAACTGTATCCGCCTAAGCAAAGTTTGCTGTGATTGGTTATTGAGTCAGTCTTTGTTCTTGTTTTCACATGACCAATATTTGGGACATAAACATTGACATAAATTACTGTCTACCAATTTGGCTAGCAGACAGGTTTCATCACACTATCAGTCACGTTGGCAATGTGACTTGGGTTCGAATCTCAGAAAGGATATGAGTTCCTTCAAGCTTACAAACGCTACGCCTTGTTGACTGACTGGTGAGTGCCAACTAGCACGAAAACTATATCAGGTAGTGATTCCTGTAGCCGATTGCCTCCAACCATCTAATATCAACAATTTAAAGTGCACCGTTATGGCAAGCCACCACCTAGTGGTATGATGGCCACATTGCAAACTTGACTGATAGAATTCACTGTGCACCAGACAAAGGACTAGACACACTAGACTAGTCACTGACTACTGTCCAATCAAAGGCCTAACCTGTGTTAATCAGGACTTTAATCTACTTCAGACAGTTATCGCGTTATGACAGTTATTACATTTGGTAGTTTACGCTAACAAATTTCCAGCCTAGACGAGTCTGTCTGTCTGTTTTCAACATAGAACTTTGTACCTATGTGCAGCAGTTCGAGTTGCACACTTCACTCAACACACAAAGCAAGAGAAGAAATGGGAAATAGAGACAGTAGACAGGGATACGAGACAAAAGGAATAGAAGTAACGAAGAACAATTTAGTTTCATTAGGTATTATAAGTCACAAGGAGTGGATGCGTCTCCGCTAACCATTGAGAACCACTTTTAGCCATTTCATCAATTGTCACTCTCCAACTATTGGTTTTTACACTCCCGAGGACCCCAACCAGGAAGCCTACATCTTCTTACTTGGCTTAAACTAACTGTTGTGGATTTCATTGACTGGTGCCATGTTTTGGTTTTACCACCACTGGCTCTTTTCCAAACTGATCCATCCTATGTCAGCGAACATCCCCCGTCGAGGAAGGTGATGGTAGACTAGGCATGCGTACCTCATGTCCTCACCATCTCAGTAGATGTAGCTTCACAGCCTCCTCGATTGATTTCCCCTCCTCATCTAGCACTCGGCCCAAGCCTACCTAGACGATTCGCGAGTCTACTGTTCTAATCACTAATAGTAACAACAACGACACACTACAATACCACAGAACCCGCGATGCAAGAAGACAAGGAAACGAGAGAATAGACCGTTGACATAGAGAACTTTTACTGTCTCGAAACAACAACAAGAAGGGTTGACAGCAATTGTCTCTCTCTATATATATGCCTCAGATGGCCCAGAGAGATACTAATTGCATTAATACTTTAAAACAGTCGACAACCAGTAGGATTCCGGGGTCACAAATGTGTGTGTGTGCGTGTGGGGGGGGGGAGTACATACTGTGCTGTAGAATAAACGTCACATGATCCAGTCCACCAAAATCTGCAATATCATCGGTGATAGTGTGCAGCCTTGTCTTATTCACGCTATTCACTTCAAAAGCCTCTCTGAGTTTCCGTTGTGGATCACTTGACATGTGGCATTGTCGTATAGACAGCTGTTGAATGTGGTTGAAGACGTTTTGGAGCATTTTATGCCACAGTGTTCAAATAGTTCCCAAATTATTTAGACGTCAGTGCTCTGTCGAACGCTTTTACAAAGTCGATGAAATTTGTGGTATAGAGATTTATTATTTTTATTTATTTATTTTCTTATTTTTATTTATTTTCGATTACAGCTTGATGCCACATCGTATTTTCAGTACAAGTACCAATCTATGCTCTGTTCGATGATGATTCTGATTGTGGTGACAGCTGACTGCTAGCCGAATTGGTAGATGGTAATTTACGTTGATGTTTACGTCCTCAATATTGGTTGTGAGAAAAATATGAAGAAAGACTGACTCAACAATCAACCACAGCAGACTTTGCGTAGGCGGATACAGTTAATATATAGATGATCTGACATTCAAGAAGCAGCCACAAAGAAATGAAAGATTAACGCTCAGCGAGAAACCACCAATCAGAAGACTGTGTTTGTTTGCTTACAATAATCTATAATAATGTACATGAAAATATATATATATATATATAATATTCTTGATTCATTTAAAACTATCCTTTATCAGTAGCATTATCTTAATTCACTTCAACACTATTATTATTATTGTTATTATAACTATTACTATTGACACCCCTCTGGTTGCAATTCTTGTTAAATTCTCTAACGTCTAATTGTTTATCTAAGTGATGTAATTGAAGCGTAATGCAATTTATCTTAATTTTGATCTCCCATACTCTCTCTCCCCTTATCTAATTGAACATGACCTGGAAAAACATTCGCACCTGTCTTTCTGCATGACAAATTCAATGTAGTTTATTTACTTATCAGTCCTATATCTCCCCATGTAATTTCAGAAGTATATATATCCGTGTATGTAGAGTATTCAGCTGACGAGTTCTACCGAAATTTGATGAATTCATTAAATCCTGCTTTATTAACCGTTATTGCTTGTTTTAAATTCGTATCGGGAAATAAATGTTTCCAATATAAATATGTGTTGATTTCCTTAATAAACGATCTGTTGCCTGGCCCTTGTCTTCTGCCATTACGTGATGTGTACACAGTACTTGAAATAAATTAGATATACAACTAGGTAACAACTGTACTCCCATGGTATTGAAGCTAAGCTGACAACAATACAAGCGTATCCGGATCAATATTATCTAACCTGTGCTTACTTTATTCTGTGCGCGGTAGACAGCACCAACGCCAACAACACAACAGTATGGTAAACTAAAAAAAATGTACACCAAATTGCCACACTACGCAATGTATTTACTTACTTATTAATAGTAGTAGTAGTAATAATAATTCATTGTCGGCAAACTGTGAGACCACATACTGTTTTATACATATATATATAATTCACAATACAGATATACTGTACAGGCACAATATAGAAAAATGTGTATATCATGTGAATTCACTACTTTAAAACGAGTGAGAAATAAGTTGGAGAGTCACTAACTATACGATATAACATTGTTTATTATAGTAAGTAAATCGATGGTTTAAGCTATACTATACACATTATGTTAGGAGATTGGAAGCGATCGGTAGGAAGCTTTGAACGTAGGTTTCGTATTTGTTGACATTCATCAGTCAGTATGGCGTATCTACAAACTCTAAGGAATCCGTGTCCCTTCTGAGATTTAAACCTGTCTCAACCAGTGAGTGCTGCGGTTAAAGATGTTACCAGTGAGATATTTAGGCTACCGATTGACTTCCTGTAGGACTGACTATATTGGATACTTTGATTGGATACTAGTTACTACCTAGGGTGTAATCAAAGTAGCTTTGTAAGATGATGCTACAGGACTGGACTACATCGACTCACACCTAGGTTAAAGATAGGTAGGGGAGAAGTGGTTGGTGGAGCGTGTTGAACGCTTACTTCACTTATTTGGTAAGTTGCATCAGCCAACGCCAGAGGGTCGACTGCTGAGGAAATCTCAGCACGAATACAGAAGGCTCAATTGGCATATGCCTGCCAACTTACTTCACCATATCTGGCGTAGACGTGATATCCGGCTGTCAACCAAAGGATGTGTGTACTCCTCAGTAGTTCGCTCTAACCTCCTTTATAACTGTGAGTGAGACATAGCCATTGAAAGTGGAAGACATGAAAAAGCTGACTAGCTGTCTTTGGTCATGGGCGTTTGTGTTCTGTCTTCCGTGTTATGTGGTGGTATAATAAAGTGAGTAATATTGACGTTAGGGAACGGTCGAGTGCTGCGTAAGGAGGGGAAATCAACCGATGGGGTTGTGAAGTTACACTAACTGAGACGGTTGGGACATGAATTACACATGCATGCCTAGCCATCGCATTCATCCATAACGGGAAATGTTAGCTGACATAGCACACATAGGATCAGATTGGAAAAGAACTAGTGGTGGTCAAACGAAAACATGGCCTCATCAGTCAATGAAATTCACAACAGTTGGTTTAAGTCAGCCATGTCGGGAGTTGCAGACGTCCTGGTTGGGGTCCTCGGGATGGTAAGAACCAATGAAGGCTGGAGACAATTGGTGATTTGGCTCGAACTCTATGTTGTCGATGGCTGGTGCAGATGTATTCAATCCTCCGATCTTTCCTGGTCCTCTCACATCTTGCTAGTGACTAGAAAGATGTTTCGCTTAACGTTCTACGTTAGGAAGTTAAGGCAGTCTGGTATAAAGCAGTCTTTGCTTTCTCAGTTTGTCAACTCTTGTATTCTAACCATCCCTCTTTACTGCTCCCCATTAATCTTTCCTGGACTACTTAAGAAAGACTTTGCTTCGCTGCGTAGGGCACTAAAAGCTGTTAGTAGGGGAAGTGGGATTTCGTTAAACCAACTGGTTAACACCATAGTGGATAGACATATAATGTCATGTAAGAAACTAGCGAATACTATATTGTCAGACCCTGAGCATCCTCTCTATACACAGCTCTCTCCTTGCATATCATCTGGTAGAACTAGAAGTAACTATAGGAAGCTATATGCCAGGACTACCAAGTATAAAAACTCCACAATACCTTATCTGGCACAGCTGTTATGTGATGAGAAAACTGTTAGGCATGACATGATCAATTTACTGCGGCACTCTAACAAATAGTTCCCATTAGCTTTTGTTCTCTTTTCTTTGTTACTATTATATTGCTGCTCATATATTCTATTACAGACTAATTTTATATGTCGTATCCTGTGGCGCACTGTTTAAATATGTGAATGCAATGCTGTTCTTTTTTTATTTTATTTCTTTTATTTCTCTTTTTCTTTTTGTTGTTGTTGCTTTATATTTCTAAATCCTTATAAAATTTATGAGGTAATTAGATGCAATATTGTAATGAACGCTGAAAATTCCATACCTGTACCACAAATACTGTTTGGAATAAAGCCATTATTATTATTATTATTATTATTTATAATATCTAATAAAATTCTATTGTTCTTCGATATTTCTCTTCTTTTTGCCACATATTTCTGTTTATTATCTTTCCCTAATCTCTTCTCTTGCTTTGTGTACTACCTAGGGTGTGGTAACTCGGAGTGTTGCACATCTGCGCAAAGTTCTACGTTGAAACCTGTCAGTCAGTCAAAATAGCTTTAAATATGGTTCATCAATAATGTGTACTTTATGTCATTGTTGGCACGATCAGTTACTTTGAAAATAATACTCATTTATTGTGATACTTTTTTAACCTCTAAGTTAAGGTAAATACAATCCTGAGTGACGCAGGTTTCAGCCTCAGATGGATTCATTTTGCTTCAGGTGTGACCACGGATTGATATAGATTAGAGACGAGACAAAATAATTTAGTTTATCTAATGCCCTACATGTGCGTCGGTGGTACAGCGGTAGAATGGATGCCGACCACGCATGTGGTCCGGGATTCGAGCCCCGGCCACAGACGCCGTCCTTGACCTCGCTAAGCCAGTAATAAGACTGGTGAAGAGAGAAGGTTGGGCATAAGGCAAGCAACCTCATCTCGTATATATAAACAACACTGCTACCGAAACTTCAAGACTGTAGCTTGAAGCCCTATGTTCCACTAGGAACGTAAAGGAATGAAAATATAAAAAAATACCCTGCCTGCAATAATTGTGAGGTTAAATACATAAGTCAGAGAGTAGTAGAACGGGATCAGTCAGATTAGCGGAGAACAAAAACCTAGCTAAATCTATACTAGTTGACCCTAATAAGATTAGAAACCTTGAGGACAGATCAACCATAGCACTTACTACATGCAGTTACACACAACTACACAATAGGATGAGAGGCATAACTGAATTCCTAAAATAGTTTTCTCAATAGGCAGTTTTGTCCTATGAATGAGTTCAGGATCAGCAGTTAGTTCTCTCGTAATCGCTTCTAAGGCCATATTGATTGGTATATTAGTGTACAGACTAGTTATATTAAAACTGAGCATTATTTTTCATTATTCTCTAATTGAATGTTATTTAGCTTCCTTTTCATTTCATATGAATTCGTTAGTTAGCCTAGAGTTTAAACAATTTCTAATAAGGCATAGTATTAGAGCTACGTGTTTTTATAATTTTTATGTCGATGTATTTCTGAAATCTACTATTGGTCTTATGGGGTGACCTGGTTTATGTATATTTATAGTAGCATATATTCTACTAGCGTTATTAGTTTTAGACAATAAATTAGGCCATTTAGATTCACCCAGTGACAGCTTCATACTACGTATTAAATCTGCTTTAGATTTCTTAATCTTACTCATCCCTGTATCTACAGACTTCTTAATTTCCTCATATGCACCCGTTTCAATTTCTTCAGTGACTTTCTTGATATAGTCAGATTTATCCAGAACTACTGTAGAGTTTCCTTTATCAGCTTTTATGATGACGATGTTTTTATCCTGTTTCAGGCCAATCAGAGCTAGTCTTTCTGATTTTGTTAAGTTTGACTATGCCTTCTTTTCTTTCTTAAGAGTTAATGCATATTGAGTTCAAACCTCTTCTGCTGTCATCTTATCTCTATTGAACTTAATGCTACTTCTATGTTAGGGATGACATCTTCTGGTTTTAGTTCACTAACTATTACATTGAAATTTAATCCTTTTTCAAGCAGTTTTATCTCACTAGAGCTTAATTCTCTTGAAGACAGTGGTTGATTACCCACTTTGTTTTGTCAATAGAAGATGAAACGTTATCGTCAGCTTCATTTATTGTGCACAATAGGATGGGATAAGAAGGGACAATCTTAAATTCTAGTATAACAGGATGGAGGGGGAGATTGATAACGGAAGTCTTATTTATCGAATCAACAGGAATGATTCGACCCCTGTCCAGCCGGACATCTAGAGAAATTCTACTCCCCTTACGATGGTGAATAAAGGAAAGAATAACGAAAACTATAAAACTCAAGTTTCAAAGTTATTTATTTCAAGTTTATTTAGTTATAATTGATGAAATGATTATGAACGATAAATTGCGCTCAATATCTTGTCATCCAGTAAAGTGATACTGTTTCACTGTGTGCGATATATATATATATATATATATATATATATATAATAAACAAATAATATGGAATTACAAGGAATAACTATGAGAATATGACAAATAAGATTATCAACCTTTCGTGTTTTGCCGGGTCTACTACAGGGTAAGCGAAGTTTAGGAGTGCGTCAACCAGGAGCAGAACCCCATAACATTAAAGTGGTTAACGATTACCCTACCACTGAACCAACGACGCATCTAATTTATCGATGAAAATATTATCTGAGGAAAGTAAGACATAATAAGTAGTGACTAAATGTCAAATAAGAAAATCCAGTCATGGTGATGACATCACACTGACCTAGTCGGTGCCAGTTTTGAGTTAGCCGTTGAGCGCACCAGACAATGGAAGTACAGTTGCTTGACGCAACTCAGAACAAGTGTACCTGTGTTGATAGCCATATGACACTAACAGCTGAAACTGACCACGGTCATCGATCACAGCCAGAGTCCAGTAACTCACACAACGACACGCACTAAAGAACACAAAGAAGCAAAGAAACCATCCTCCAACTGAACCGACACGTATCTGATCTTGGGAGGCAGTCTGACTCGGACCTCAGAGCCAATCTCTCTGCCAAAGTTACTGACCCGATTTGCCGACTTCTCTACGCTCTTTCGAACGAACTGAGAATCCTGGTTGCTATGTTCAGTGTGGCCATTCAGTTAAATCACATGTCATTGTTGCAAGCAACAACAAACTAGACTTGAATTTGCGTTACTCAGTGACGAAATAAACATTGTGTACAACTAGAGTATGCATGCAACTGATCACAACATTGAAACTACTCTGCTTCTTTAGTTTTGAGTGGATAGTGTGTCGGCTGGGAACTGAACCGAGATACAGTCTACCCCAGACCCTTCCCCGCCTTGAAAAAGGGTAAAAACTCCCAGGTGGTTTTAAAATAGACTGAAGAAATAAACTAATCGAATATCATGAAATATCTCTAGGTATATACTTACCACTTCGATCACCAGATCGTGAAAATTTTCGACGTGTATAAGTGCGTGAGTCTATTTCACCTGACTTTCTAAAGTGTACATCAGTATCATATTGTGGTATATTGATTCGACTGTTGTAAGCATTTGGACTAATACGATTGTCTGGTTTCTTTTCACTGAAAATGAACAAAAAAAGGCTTGGTAAACTCTATCAATATTGAGAATGATAAGTGTACACTGAATGTGTTAATATTATTTCATGTAAACCATAGGAAATGACAACAAACAGCACCATCACCAACAACCAGCACCAATCACCATCAGTGGGCGAGATTTCACAGAGGTCACTGTCTCCCTTCACTTATCTGGCCACGAAGCACGGTTTTAACTACAGGCAGTCAGACAACACAGATGTCGATGTCAAAGCCAGCCAGCTAGCCAAGATAGGCCTTTATCAAACAACCTGAAACCAGTTTCGACATCTTCTTCACTACGCCTCAGCCAGCATAAGCAACAAGATTCGGATTCTGTTCAACACAAATGTCAAGTCAGTCAGTCACTTCTCCTATACGGTTCAGAAACTTGGTCTGCATGTCACAAAAAGCATTTCCAACAAGCCACTTCACACTTTTATCAACAACTGCCCACTTCGCTGGCTCGCTCCATACTGAAGATCAAATGGCCAGTCAAGCAACCTGCCAGCCAGAAAGAATTAGCAACAAAAAACTCTGACTGTCTGCCTGGTTGGCTGACTGGGAACAAACCAACAAGCGACAGCCGATTGCTCAACAAAGGCATGCGTAGGAGGAAATGGAGATGGATTGATCGGGTAAACGTTGAGGAGGAGGCCATCGAATGAAATCGCGCTCAGTGCAGACCATCCATCACTCGAGTGGAATCCCAATGGGAAGCGACGACTCGGTCGTCACTGAGAGAGTGGCATGGAGGAGATGAGAGATTATGGGGAATCGTGTAGCTAGCCAGCTGAATAGGACTGCAGAAGATAGAAGAGAGTGAAGATGTGCTGTTGAAGCCAGCCCTATGTTCCATTCGGAATCCAAGAGAATAATAAATAAACAATAATAATAATTATCGGGAACTGACATCCTCTTCATGCATAATTCAACATAGAATCGTAAAGTGTTAGTTTGTAGCGATTTGTAAAAAAATTTGTAAAAAAACTTCGAATTTATCAGACATTGAGTTTCGTCCAGGTAGTTGAATGGTCAACAAAACTGCTTCGTAACCTGAAGGTCCTGAGTTCAATCCTGGCTTCGAACCCCCTAGTGATGGTTGCGTAGTGCTGAAGAGTCCCAAACTAGGACGAAACCACTGACAATCCAATACTCTGGTTTTCAATAGCTCTCTAACTGATATCAATGCATAATCCAACGGAATTAACGGATTTTGTAGCGATGAAGTTATTATTTAGCCAGTAGGATGACTTTATATTTGAGATCAGATTATTGACCGCGTTATATTATTATCTTGCAAAGTGGTAAAATGGTTGGAGTTCGGTCAAATGATCAACTGATACTCTGACAAAAGAAAAAATATAGTCATCACAGTAAATCGGTGGTTCAGTGGTGGAATACTCGCTACCCATGCCACCACCACACGTAATCCGGGGTTCAATCTCCGGCCAACGCACTCGGAAACCTCGTTTAGCCGTGCTAATAACCTTGGTAAAGAGAGAAGGTTGGGTATGAGGTTGGCAATAACTCCCTCTATAAAGCCAACACCACTGCTACTGGAACGTTAAAGCTCAAAGCTTGAAGTCATATGTTCCACACGCAGGATTTAAATAAAATAGTATTACTAATCAAGGACTTCATATTGCACAGAGTCATAGGTTCGCACTACTCAAAAGTATCAGAGTAGATGCTTTTAGTAGTTTTCTCACATATCAAGTGCTATCTATCGACTGTTATTTGAGTCACTCAGTCCATTTATCTGTCTATTCATGTCGAATCATCACAAAAAAAAACTGCATGGAATGACAGTAATACACACAGTGACACACAAATATGTGTCTAGACTATACACCATCATTAACACTGACACACACACACACATACATTGATTTAGTGCGAACAATTAAAACGTAAAATTGATTTATTAGATGGTTTTAAAGGCAACCGGCATGAAGCCTTGGCCGCACCTTCTCTTTTGAAATTCGAACCCAATCAAATTATCCATTATAGTCACTCCTACAAGAGATCAATAGTGAGCCTGAATAGCTCAGTGGTAACGTCTGTGACTGCAGCACTCACTGGATGACACGGATTCGAATCTCAGAACGGATATGAGTTCCTTCAAGGTGGTTGCAAATACGCCTTGCTGACTGACTGGTTAGTGCCACCTAGCACCAAACCTAGGTCAATCAGGACTTCCTGCCAATTGCCTCCAACCACCTAATACCAACAATTCACAGTGCAGTGCACCGTGATGGCGAGCCCACCTAGTGGTATGATGGCCACAATGCAAACTTGACTGACAGAAAGGAACTAACTAGTGTCCAATCAAAGTGAAATTGATTTTGTTTTCGTAACAGAGAGAAAGTAGAAGGGGCGGTGTTTGTGTGTGTGCATTGGGAGAGGAGGGGTGGTAGTGGTGGTGTAAAAATGACAATTCCTGGAATGTATTCAATAATCACAATAATCATTCTAATAATAACAGAATACAAATACCTTTTGTAGTTAGTTACCTGAAAAACGTTTTTCGGCATTTTATTAAAGACCTTTCATTGAAATTGATTGCCCTCTATTTATTGATTACGGTTAATATACGTGTTTCTCCGTGTGTGTATGTGTGTGCGTGTGTGTGCGCACATATGCAAATACACATAAAGAGTGATGTTCACAAGTAAAATTACGTTTATTATTATTATTATTACTATCGGTGTTTGTACAACAGGCTGCATTGCTATAAATTTAATTGAATTTAATTACTGTAAAACTTTTGGAAGACAGCCAAAATCCAATTCGCATATTTTATTATATATATATATATATAAATTTAGTGAAGTGAAAGTTTGTCTGTTTGTGTGTGTGTATGTGGCAGTGAAACACAAGGGGAAAAGTTCTCTTCTCATGCAAAATTATGCTAATGAAATTTATTAACTGGCGTATTTCTTTTTCCAATTGAAAAAGAGGCTATACAATGAGTGACGTAACAGTGAAGTGTTTTCAAGAAAAGCCATATTTTGATGTCTTATAAACACCTACAGTGAAGGATAGAACGCGAATAGCTGTGGTAAAAGACAGATAGCCTCGTCAGGTCTTTCAATTTCAACGGCTTACAGTCATTATTTATTTATTTTTATTTTATTCCTTTACGTCCCAAGTGGGACATAGGGCCCCAGTCTAGAGATTTGAAGTTTCGGTAGCAGTGGATTTATTGTTACGGGATGGGGTTGCTAGCCTCATGTCCAGCCTTCCCTCTTTACCAACCTTACTGCCGGTTTAGCAAGGTTGAGGAGTGCGTCTGTGGCCGAGGATAGAAACCCGGACAACGTGTGGTGGCGTGGTTGGCGAGCGCTCTACCGCTGAACCAAGGACGCGTTGTCATAAAGGAGGACAAAGTGAACTAATAAGCAGTAATGTGCTTCTGGTGTGTGTATGCCTAGTCAGTCCATCTTCATTTCTTTGCTGATTCACTGCCTACTAGACGTCCCTGTCGCTCATCTTTTCCAGTCAGCCATCTGATCTTCAGAATGGAGTAAAGGTAGTTGTTGTGAATGCTTTTGGTGATGAGCTTGACAAGTCTCTGAGCTATATATATGATTTGATATTAATGCAAAAATTCGGATCTTGTTCTCTGTGGTGTAGATCTCCACACTGATTTCACAGTAATGAACGCCCACTGATCTCGGTTGACTTTGACATCCTCATCTGTGCCGCCTGTTTGTAGCTGGAACGATATTGCCTGGTTAGGTAAATGAAGGAGACGTCTTCTTTTCTACTTTCCGCATTGATGGAGATTGGAACTTGTTGTTGTTATTGGTTGGCTGGTTGGTTATCTTTATCACTTCTGCCGAATTGTTGAGTTTGTGAGACACGAGATATGAATGAATATAATGGTATACTATTGCGTAATTTTAATATTGAATACAAAAAGTAATTAACATAGAATTCAAGATTTCCTAGTCTAGTCTATCGTTTACCGACGAAAGCAAATCGATATTGGACAAAAATGTGAATATATATTAGAGCACTTAATCAGAATTAAGAGATCAAGGTATACAGTGAGACCAGATCTAGGTGTATGTATTTTTACGCCACGCCAAATCACAGAAATTCTTCTATCGTCATTATTGGCCGTACTTGTGAGACTACGAATAAGTGCAAGCTGATAAAGACTGTAACGACAGAAGGCAAGAGTCAGGCAACAGATCATTTATTAAGGAAATCAACGCATATTTATATATGTTTTCATGTATATTACTATGGATATGTAAACAAACAAACACAGTCTTCCGATTGGTTACTTCTCACGACAAATCTTGGGAACGTAAATATTGACGTAAATTACTGTCTACCAATTTGGCTAGTAGACAGCTGTCACCATAGACAAGTTAACTGCATGTTACAGGATTGATCACGAGCTGTGACAAGTTGGAAAATCATTGGAAAAACAACTAGGCAGTACTGGACAGTTGTTTCATCCTAGTCTGGAACTCTTCATCAGTATGCACCCACCTACGTTCGAATCCAGGACCATCCAGTTAAGAAAAGAGGTTGTAGGCAATTCAGCCATTTGCACTCGAATCAGTAGCCCATTAAATTCCAACTTTTACCAACTGGCGATTTTAGCACGAATGATTATCCGGTTGATATCAATCAAGTGTCGGACTCCTAGAGGGGTCCATATATGGCAATTAAGAAAGCAAGCATAAATGCATGACGCTGTGTACTACTGACTGGCTGACTGATTGATTGATATGCGTACTTTTTATCCAGCTAGAACAGAGTGATTTAAACACACCGAAAAAGGCCGATACCAGCGAAACAGTCGTCTAGTTGTAGCATATTTCTTTTGGAGTCTTATCGCTTCAAGCGTTAAACAAAAATGACAAAGATTGTAATATCACCATTATTATTCTCTTAGATTTCAAGTGAGACATGGGGTCTCAACAACACGACTACATTTCATCCTGTTTATGAGAGTAGTCTTGAGCTAGCATTATATTTGCTCATAAACTCTCATCTCCTCCTCCTCCTTTTCACACAATCTACTCCGCGTTACCCTCAGCCAACCATTTGGGTTCCACTCAAAGTCACTCACTCGTTTTCTCAGTATGTGTTCGATCCATCTAGGTTTGCTTATTGGATAATGGGTTCATGGTTGATTCCCCGTTGCTAGTCTTTTCATGTTTATCATGACGCGTGAACCAATTCCCTGAATTATATCGAAAAACTGACTTGACAACAGTGTTGTAAATCAGAAACTTCTTCTTTATGCTAAGTACAGTAGATGATGTCCACATATTAATTTCGGAGAAATGAAGTTTCTATCTTGCCTTTCCAACTAGGCTTTCAAACATAAGTCGTCCACAAAGTCTACATTTTTTAGCGTCTTCACATCGGCACCACATTTTCTTGTCTTCTCTCTTCTCACACACAATCAGTTGAATGATCCAATCCACCATAATCAGGAATATCATCGTTAGTGATAGTAGACAGGCAGCCTTGTGTTTGACTCGTATCTTCACTTTAAGGGCACCGTTGAGATCTCATTTATGAATCGATCACTTGACAATGTGGCATCGGCAAAGATTTTATGCAAGTGATTTTGTTTTTGATTTTCTGGTAAACATACATAATATGACGTTCTTTTAAAATTTTTATTTATTTATGCATTTTGTCATTATTTTTACGCTTCTTCTGATACGCATAATTATACATACATTGATTGGCAATAAGGGGAAATAAAAAGAAAAAAAAACTCGTTTGACAGTTTAAATATGTCGGGAAAGATTTCTAGCCCTGAGATGGATGCTATTTGTTTGGTGTAGGCAGTTGTCTTCTCTGAGCTGAATAATGTTTATGTGCAAAATGCTTAATATGCATAATGTTGATTATTTTCTTCTTCTGGTAATCAAGTTGGAAAGTAGAAACTTTCAGTTTATGCATGGATAATTTATTCACCGAATTTACTCATTATTGAGAAAAACAGTGGATTGATTTATGCATTATTATTATACCCTTGGGTTCCGAGTGGAAGAGATACAGCTGACTTCAACAACACATCTCCACTTTATTCTATTTTCTACTATTTTCCTCAGCTTGCTGACTCCACGACATCCCATAATCTCTCATCTCCTCCTCTTCCAACTCGCATGATCTCCTCCATGTCACCCTCACACAGACAACCCACTCGTCGTTTCCCATTGAGATTCCACTCGAGTGATGGATGGTCTGCATTCAGTGCGATTTCATTCGATGGCCTCATCAACGTTTACCCGATCAATCCATCTCCATTTTCTCCTACATATGCCTTTGTTGAGCAATCGGCTATCGCCTGTTGGTTTGTTCCCAGCCAGCTAACCAGACAAACAGCCAGAGTTTCTTGTTGCTAATTCTTTCTGGCTGGCAGGTTGGTTGACTGACCATTTGATCTTCAGTATGGAGCGAGCCAGCGAAGTGGGCAGTTGTTGATAGAAGTCTGAAGCGGCTTATTGGAAATGCTTTTCGTGACACAATAGCCCTGTTTCTGACCCGTATAGAAGAAGTGACTGACTGACTTCATATTTGTGTTGAAAATGCGAATCTTGTTTCTTTATACTGGCTGGCTGAATTACTGGAGAGGATTTCCAAACTGGTTTCATGTTGGTTGATGAAGGCGTATCTTGCCTTGCCTTTCCGATTTTGGCTCGCTGGCTGGCTGACCTGCTTTGACATCTTAATCCATTCCGACTGCCTGTGGTTGAAACCGTGGTCCCTGACCAAATAGGTGAAGGAGGTAACCTGTGTCAACTCTCTTTCTGTGATGGTGATTGGTACTGGTTGTTGGTTGGTTATCCTCATCACCTCCGTCTTCTCTAAATTCAGCTGAAATCTGTCCTGTCTTCGTTGCCTGCCAGTTTGTTGGTTTCCGCCTGTAAGTCTTCGAGTTTGTATGTGTGTGTGACATAAACATAAATCATCCATTGACGAAATCCAGATCCTCCGGATGGAGTCTTCTTATTGGTGGTCCAACTTATTACTGTCTTCTCCCCCACCCCCCTCAGTCGGACAAATCCAAACAACGACAACAAGAGTAGATTGATTTATGTAATATGAATGAATAAGGGAATAACTTGGAAAACGGTTAACACGATACTTAGGAGAATTGGGCGTTAGTTTATTTATTGTTTATACTTTCTGTGCTTTGAAGACTCATGTAAATCAAAGCTGTCTAATGTCACTGATGCTATTCCGCTTTGTGATGTACTACATCCCACAACACAGTGGGGATTTAGAAGACAAATATATATCAGGCCGATGAATAGACTTTCGAAGATCTGAACTTTGTGGATGATTTATGTCTAATGTAGCATAAACTCGAAGATCTACTGGCAGAAGTAAACAAGCTAGTAGAAGAAGGAGCGGTAATTAAGGACGTTGGAGACAGTTTACTTTCTGCGTTAACTAAAGTATTAGACAACGTCTGGGAATCAGAGATAGTCCCGTTAGGCTGGGGTAAGGGAGACAAGCCTTCTTGTGATAATCACAAGGGGATCAGCTTGACTAATATGGTATCTAAAGTTCCAGGACCAATAATCATGCTTAAACTAAGTTGTGCTTGGGAAAAACAAACAAGAAAGAATCAGACAGGCTTTAGACCAGGAAGAGGGTGTATTAATCATATCTTCACTCTTCGACAGATTCTGGAACATAGGCAAACGTAACGGCGTCCATTATAGATGGACTAATGGACTTAACCCTATCTCACTTCAGCGACTCAAGGATTGACTTGTTACCAGTGCATAATCTTATTGACTTAGAATATGCAGTCCTTCTAGGTAAAGATGCTGTCAAAATGCAGAGTCTTCTGAACACACCTTGAGAAGCAGCAATCTTCGAGTGATTGGCATGCGATTCGCTTCCTCTGTCAAATGTAAGATGATGCTGTAACAGGATTAAACTAAATCGAATTCTAGATTAAAGAGAGGGAGTGAAGTGGTTGGTGGGGCGTGTTGAGCACTTCATCATTCATTTGGGGAGTTGCATCAGCCAACGCCAGCGGGTTGATCACTGACGAATTCTCATCACGGATACAGAAGGCTAGTGCGGCATTTACCAGCCAACTTACGCCATCTCTGGCTTAGGAGACGTGACGTCCGGCTGGCTATCAATCATAGAACGTGTGCACTGCTCAGCAGTTCGCTCCGTCCTTCTTTATGGCAGTCAGTGAGACATGGCCATCAAAAGTGGAAGACATGAATGTAAAGGCTAGCTGTCTTCGATCATAAGTGTCTGCGTTCCATCTCCCACGTTAAGTGGTATAATAGGGTGAGTAATATTGAGACTAGGAGTCGTCGGTCGAGTGCTAGGTAGGCGAGAAAATCAATCAACGAGGTTGTGAAGCAGCTGCATCGATTGAGATGGTTAGGACATGTGTTACGCATGCATGCCCAGCCATCGCCTTCCTCGACTGGCAACGTCGGCTAACATAGAATGGATCAGGTTGGAAAAGAACTAGTGGTGGTCAAACCAAAACGTGGCTTCATCAGCAAATGAAATCCATGACAATTTCTTTAAGCCACTCACGTTTGGATGGGCGGACTGACTTGATGGTTGGGGTCCTCGGGATGATAAGAACCAATGAATGCTGGAGATAATTTGTGATATGGCTCGAAATCTTCTCAATGGCTGGCGCAGATGCATTCACTGTTTGTGATTTATCCTATCCAATAAAACTCTATTGTTTTTCCATACTACTATTCTTCTTCCCTCACACTTCTGATTATTACTCGACCGCTTTGCTTTGTGTGCTCTACATGAAGAGTGGTAACTCGAACTCTTGAACGTCTGTGCAAAGTTCTGTGTTGAAAACAGTCAGTTAGGCAGACGAAAACCAACATCAACAAGAGAAGCCTACAAGAAGTCATCTCCTCCACTTACTTCAACTATGCAGCATCACTTCAGCTGCAGCTGGAACTGATTAGGATATCGAAAGAAGGATTCATTAATGTGAAATCGGTTTGGAGGATAAGTGCACTCAGCATAACGAACAAGGTGTACATTTACGATACTGATGTGAAGTAGCTTAGTGATCCTATATAGTCGAGAGATTTGGCATGTTCACAATAACAGCTATTTGACTTCAATGATCAAGTAAGGAAGTTATGCCAGACTGAGAAGTATGTAGGTGGTACTTACGGAGTTCTCTGCAGACAAACTGATCACGGTGATCGTCTTCTACAGTTCTGTTCAGATAGTCGTCTGTTCCTAGTCACCAGTAATTTTAGGCACAAAGAGAGACCTTGCCTGACCTAACGACATCCATCATCAAATCAACGTTGGACTCAGATAGACCACATAGCGAAGGGTATCGTTGTCGAGGGTCAGCAGAAGAAGTCTGCAGTGACGAATAGAATGTTGAACGTCTTCGTCTTTGCAAAGAATGTCAGACATTTCCAGTGTATCGCGTAAATATTGGTCAAATATATATCACCACTTCTGTTTGCGGAACAGATCCTGAATGGATTCAGCATGATTAGATACCTTTCTAAAGTGTTTCAACGACAAGGAGGAACACCGTATCAATTGTATTTGAGGGTTTGCGAAGTTGATCAGCGCAGTTTACCACCAGGATCACAGTGAGCTTGTCTTTCTTTATTAGAGGATTGCTTCCGAAATACCAAGAAGCATTGAAATCTGAGAAGTTGAACTCAATTGCTGCTATTTTAGAACGTTGTCATACAGATGATGGTTCAGATACCAAGCATTTAAATGTCCAAATGAATATGAAACCGACATTCAATAAAACTTGCTACAATTGTATACGCAAAGGACATGTACAATGCGATTGTTCACAGTTGGTGCATGAACACGATATCTCTTTCTCTTGTACATATACCTGAGGTTACATTTTTTACTGCAAAAGTGGGCGTCATCAAGTTGAAACAGACAACCTAACAGTATAAATATAGTGTTAAACCTTGCATGGGTAACTGGAACTTAAGAGATACTTATTGTCAATTTGTGCTCATGTGCAAGCACTGTAACCGTTTTTCCTTACTAACATTCAAGCAGTATGTGTCACATTTTCGTCTTAATTTATCTATTGATTTATTTTCCGATCCTGAATCACATCCAGATGACCACAGTAATTCACGAAATCCGCAAACTTATATCAGCAGCCGGTTTCTTCGCTCGATAGTGAATACTAAATGATCGATCGACTAGGAAGGTGCAAGCACAAGAGACATGGTTGGCGAGTATTCTACCACTGTGCCACCGACGTACACTGTATTACAATTCCGCAAAAAATCTAATTGTTAATAAATAAAACCAGATAATTTAAGAAAGTTCATTTCAAAAATTACAACTTACAGAAATGCTGAACTAGAATTTTGTGATAACATTTTATTTGAATTTGTTGTTGGTTTCATCATCAAGTCATTAGTTTCTATGAAACCTGAATCAGTTTGATCCCGTAGCTGTTTACGTGTACGGCATACAATACGATTAGTTAAACTATGCTCAGTTCCCGATGATATTGATGACCATGAACGTACAGGAGAAGCTGGATCTGGTACAGACGCCGAACCACCGTGTGCGTAATAATACTGGGATTTTCGACGATGACATGAATGTGTACGAAGCATATTTTGAAATTTATTCGGATGAGATTTATACGAAGTAGGCTGTAAAAAAATAAAACAAAGAGGAAATAAAAATAATTGCATATCTCGATAAAGAAAGGAAGACGAAATTTGCAGTATAAAATGATATCATTCTATTTCACAGGTTCTCATCAGCTGCAGACTACCTGAAATTACAGGTAGAAGACAGAAGAATGAAAGGAGCAATAAATAGAAGCTTCCCGGCAGCAAAACTCATAACAGTATACAACACCACTCCTTCCATGATCAACTCAAAACTGGATAAATACCCTGCTGATGTCACCTCCAACTGCGTTTATGAATTTACGTGCACTTGCGGGAGCAAGTACATTGGAAGGACAGAAAGAAGGGCTTCTATCCGGTTTTCTGAACATATTCCAAGAAATCTATGCCTGAAAGGAAGCAAATATTCTCAGAGTGCAATTACCAGACATATTGTTGATACCGGACATCTCGTAGAGATCTCTAAGTCCTTCAAAATATTAAATAGACAAAGGACAGCAAATTTACTACGATTTGCCGAAGTAATCGCAATCAAACGATTTAAACCAGACTTATGCATACAGAAAGAGAGTGTGATTAACCTCTCACTCCCTTGGTAACTGAATTTTGATTTTGATTACAATAATTAGTCATCCAATTCAGTGATCTCAACTCACTGAGCAAATCTCAATCTTATAAACTGTAAATGCTTTTGTTTTTTGGAGTTGCCATGTGAACCTACAAGCTAACACTGTTTCTGTTAATCAATTTTTCTGTTTTCTGTCTTAACCCTCCCCCCCTCTTTTCAACTCTGAAAGTGTATAAATTGATGATGATAACTTAAACTAAAAATTGTAATGCTTTCATTCTTTTTTGGATGCGTCAATTTTATCTCTTCTCTACTACTAATCAAACATTAAAGTATGTTATTATCATTTATATAACCATTGTAATTTCAGGTAGTCTGCAGCTGATGAGAACCTGTGACATAGAATGATATCATTTTATACTGCAAATTTCATCTTCCTTTCTTTATCGAAATTTATCAAGGGAACCAGTTGTATGAAATTGTATATCTATCTGATGAATGTTTTAATGACGAGCTTAATATCATTAAACAGTTACTGAGTGCGAATAGTTATTATCCAGAGAAATTCATCGATATGAATATGAGAATCAAAAGTCAAGGCAGGTTAAAGCATCAACAGTTATGCAAAAGGAAGGCCATGTTCTTACAAGTTCATTTCCTCGGGGGATAATATCAGAGAGAGGGAGACAGTAATACAACGCCTAAGGAATACGGTGGTAAAAGCATCATTCAATGCCGCTGAAGTATTATACTGTCTCTTCAAAACCACCCCCGTATTTTGAGTTCGGGAGTTAAAGGTAAACTAACTACCTAATTTCGCCCTCTTCTATGTATATCTATCAATTTGACTGTTCCCTTCAGGAGGCAGTTAGTTCTATATAGGCCGACAAATTAGGCGTGTTTATCCTCAGACTTTTGAACACCATCCTGCATAGTGGTTAAATAAGGGACAAACAGAGTCCATTCATAGTTGTATATTATCTCATCTCGTGGATACAACAGAACACAAGATTGATGTTAACGAGGCGGCTTTCAAAGTCCTCTACCACTCATACCAAATAATCTTAACTAATATTAAGGAGCATCCGGTTAAAGGGACCGAATTATTTAAGCTCTTCAATCGCCAAATATCTGATTGACACAGGATACAGAGTAGATGTGCTGGAATCATTCAAAATAATTAACAGACAAAGTATCTCAAGTCTTGTCAGGTTTGCTGAAGCTATAGCAATAAAACAATTGAAGCCTGACTTATGTGTCCAAAAAAAATCCGTTGTTGGACTTCAATTACCCTGGTAACTCACGTCTTAGTAACTCTTTGTTTTCTAATTTTGTTAACTTATCTTTTCACCCCACCCCACCCCTTTATGTTTCTCTTGACTCTCTTAAGAGATACTTTTTCTTGATCTTCTGAGTTCTGCTCACTGTATTACATCATCAACTTCTCATATGACCTCATGTGCACCGTAATTTTAAAATTTCGATCTTATATAATTACGTAACTATTGCTAATTGTCTTTTGTTACCACCTTAACAACACAATTGTTAACTAATTTTTTCGAGAAACTTCTCTCTGCCAAGATATATATATATATATATACATATCGTGACACTTTAGACACCCTGTAAATCCCAATGCCTTATTTTACTATGACGCTCTGACACTATGCTTGCTAATGGACAAAGGTTTGTTAAAATTGTACAATTTATTTCGAATTAAAAAAATTCAGGTTGTACGCGGCTGATGAGAACCAACGGAATAAAATGGATCCAGATTATTCTGCACCAATGTTTCTTCTTCCTTTGTTCAAATTTATAAAAGGGAATCACTGTATGATAATCTTAACTTCACCTTAAGAGCTCATCTACTGCATATATTGCTGAGGCTGGCTGTTGAGATCCACATTAAAAATCCTAACTTATCTATTCAAAAGCAGAAGACACTGTCCTAAACCCCCTTGGCCATCAAGTTTTTAATGATGCTTAATTTTATTTTGATATTCTATTCACTATTACATTTTTATGCTTGTTATAACTTAAGTGTCTTTAATGGACTGCAATTCCATTGTGATCTTACTTAACAAATCGATAGTGTTTAGAGGAAAAACACCAATATTGTTAATGACGACTATTTTAGAATATTCTATGTATATAAACACACATATATATATATATATAAGTATAGAGCCAGAAGAAGAAATTATTGAAAAGGAATATGCTCTGCTCAAATTTTTCTTTGTCTTCTAGAAATAATCGTACTGGAGAACAGAAATATTTAAAAAAATAACTTTGAAAATAGGTAAAATATAAACTAATATTGTTTAACACACACAGGTTAAACCACAGGTAATATTATATAGGACGATTGCAACGAAGAAGCAAATTTTCTTTTCAATGAAGCCAACATCAACTAGATGCAAAGTTAAACTTTAAGCACCAGTAACTACCAATCAGCAAATGACTTCAAACGCACCAGTCACGTGGAGGAGGCATTTTTGTGTATGGAATACATACATTTATGAAAGAAACGCATAAAAACTGTATAAAAGTGTTACGGAGAGTACCTTCCTCTTATATGTGATAAAAATAGTTCTGTTTTAGATTGGAGCATCAACAGAGTATAATTCCATTGTGAGTAAAATTTATTTTTTTAAGATCACATAGAGTTAAACAATAATATTTAGTGAATAATAAATTGTGCTCAAAACGTCATCAGTTAATATTACTGTATAACACTGTGAGACTTTATCAAAATAAATTTTACTCACAATGGAATTATACTCTACCACAATGCACAAGTTCTATTCTTATATCAACAGAGTAATTTAACCACATTTTATGCATGTGATTATTTAGGTCTTCTAATCCTAACAATAACCTTAATTTTTCCTGAACCTAACCCTAACGTGAAAATATCCCTAAACTAAATGTAATCTAACTCAAACCAACCCTAATATCGCATTTATTAGGTTCGACTAACCCCAGTTTGTCCTTGGCTTAAACCGTAACTTAATCTTTCCCAAACCTAAGCTGAAACTTGCCAGATATCCCATTTAATAACATAACACTTCGATGATCATATTTTATTGGTAATGATAACATTATTTGACGAGTTTCACTAACTTGCTTCAGTGAGTGTTTCAAGGTCATTGGTGCGGTCGCACTCCATTGGTGGTTAGTGGTGCTTAAAGTTTAACTTGGCCAACTAGATAGCTGTACATTCGTGTATTTGTGTGATAAATGGGTGAGACAGTGCCAGAACTGTTTCCAGTCAAAGGGAAAATTTGATAAAATTGCAAAGTGTAATAAACAAGAAGATCGGATAAGAGACATAGTAGGATGACAATTACTGGAAAAATTGACTGTTTTTATTCAATTAGGGATAAATACACAGAAATAACAAAATAGACAGGAAGTTCGGTTGCAAAAGCATAGTGATGCGAATAGGGATTAAAACACATAAAAATAATGGAAATATACAGGAAGATAGGATAAGAAAGGCGTAATAGGATAATCATTATTGGTGGGACCGGCTTTTCATGATGGCCACGTTAGGGACAATGGTTGGAAGTATTTCCTTTGAACACATAGCGTGGGCTTGAACATTTGGATCGCTAGTGCTACAGCTATTCCCAGCCAGATGCCTTGATTCCACTCCTTTTGAGAGGTTTGATCGGATCTTGTATATGACTTTGAATGTCTTTAATTTATCAGATGTTCCGTTACCAAACTATACATAGCCTTGAGTTCTCCCTTTGCTAATCATGCTGAATATTGTTCCCGGGGGTGTTTTACAACCGGACACATGATACAAGCAATATACTCAGCTCCATACAAGTAAGTGAACTGGCCAAATGAGACAGTTTTTCTTTCACTTGCTGGTTGAATAGTTCTTTTTGCAGGAAAAGTTTACCCGTAGACTGGCGGTGAAGTATGTTTTATTGAGAGATTTTGAAAGCTGCCTAAGAGAAAATTTCTGCCTCTGAATCACTTTTAATTTCAAGATTGGGAAGCGACTTGGACCTTTACAGACGTTTTCTTTGGTTTAAGATTCATGTCTATGAATCTGGGTGGGAAACCATTCTCTAACAAGGCTTCCCAAAGGTCCCGTAATTCTTCGTGAATTGATTCCTCAGCGCATATTTTCGGAATCCTCCAGGGAAGAGAGTATATAAGGTTCCTCTTTCTGCTTAGATGAACACAACTCTGAAATTCAAGTATTGGTTTGTAGGGATTTGGTTGATCGGTTACAGGATTTCATCATGAGCTGACATTGGTTACAGAACCCCGGTGGGTGCATACTGATAAAGAGTCCCAAACTAGAACGAGACAGCTGTCCAGTACTCCCAGCTGGTTTTCCAATGGTTCTCTAACCAATGTCAGCACATGATGAAATCCTCCATGCAATCAAACAAAATCCTTACAAAACCAATACTTGAATATCAATCAGATGCTCACTGGCGACTGGCCTTATTCAGGTAGGTAGTTACCTGGGGTTCTAGTGGGAAGTCGTGACCAGTAGGGTCTAGCAGGTCGGGTGTGAGGACAAATACTCGTCGAAGACATTGGCTAGCGGTTGCGCTATGCCATGAGTTGACTGGTAGAAGTTAGAATTCATGAGTTGGCCATTGGATTGGGTCCCAGTGGCTTAATGGTCTACGAGCTAGCTTGCCTTGTAATCAGAAGGTCCTGGGTTCGAACCCCGGTGTGTGCGTACTGATGAAGAGTCCCAAACTAGGACGAAACACCTGTCGAGTACTCCCAGGTTTTCCAATGTCAGCTCATGATGAAATCCTGTAACAACTCTGAAAACTGATAATCGGTTCATTCAATTTAAACTTTTTGTAGATGGATCTTCTCAGCGAGTTATATGCATTTCTTCACAGTTGAACATTGAAGAAATGAAACAGCGAATCAGATTCGACAACTTATGGATTAAATTTGATATTTGGTAGGTGGGCGTATTAGTTAATATGATGATGACATTACCACATCGGTAGTTCAGCGGTGAAACACTCGCTAACCACTCTCACATGGTTGAAGTTCAATTCTCAATCGACCCTCTTCCTAAACCCCGTATATGAACGGTAGGAAGCCTGGTAAAGAGGGAGGTTAAAAACCCCACGCCAGAAAAAAACAACACCAACACTTCAAAGGTCAAGATTGAAGTTTAGGTGTTCCACTAGGGAAAGCAAACTTGACATTTACCATCAAGAAGTCGGTTGGAGTGAAGAGGTAGTTTAATTCGATTTTCTGTATGAACTGAAATCATCATGATACAAAATAGGAGAGTGATGTCGAATACAGTAGGTGGAACAATATTTCAAAACTTGAACCATTTTGATCCTCTAGAAGATCAACGGTGTATTTTGATACAGAAAGACAGTATCTACAATATTTAAATAGCAATATCATTCTATTTTACAGGTTCTCATCAGCTGCAACCACCACTTGAAATTACAATGGTTACATAGGAGAATGACAATAAAATACTTCAGTGTTTCAGTGGTAGTAGTATAGAGAATGTTATGCGAATTAATGCATCTGAAATGTAGAGCACTACCTTTTTTAAAGCGTAAGTTACCATCAATTTAAATGCTTTCTAAATAGAAAAGGAGGATGGGTGTGATAGGAGAAGGCAGAGGAATCTAATGAACAGTGTTAGGCTGAAAGTTCGCATTCCATATTAGCTTGTTTATTAGATGGATATATCACACAGTGAAACAGTATTATTTACTGGACGATACAGTTTAGAACAAAATTCATCGTTCATAATCATATCAATTGTAATCACGCGACTTTGAAAATTGAGTTTCACAGTTTTCTTTGTCTTCTCCTATTTGTCGTCGTTGGGGTAGTAGAATTTACCAGATATCTGGGTGGACAGGTGTTGAATCATTCCTATTAAACGTGTTGCCAGTTGATTTGATAAACAAAGCTGAGCTATTCTCTAGATTTCTTATCTTATTCACGTTAACTAATCTAGATTTTGCTGGGTTTTTATACTCGGCTAGTCTGACTCCCCCTGTTCTACTAGATTGACCTGTGTATTTGACCTGACAATCATTACAGGTAGAGTATTAGATAAACTTAATTGTTTTGCTTTAAAGGCTCCACAGGATCCTCTAACCGACAAAGCTTGTTTCTAATTGAGTTTGTGGGTGGTTTGAATGCCACTTTTATTCCTACTTTGTTAAGAATTCTGCGTAAGGTTTCAGAGATTCCTTCCTTGTATGGAATTACTACTGATGATTTAGATTCCTTACTGTTGGTGTTGTCTTGCGCATATTTGACATGGATGTCGTCATTATTATTATTATTATTATTATCACTACTAACATTATTTTATTTTTACATTTCCCTACACACTTTCTGACTAATTTATCAGGGTAATTATTAAGTTTCAAAGCTTCTCCCCTTACATGCCTCACTTCCTGTCTTAGATTTTTCTTGGTACTACTTAGTTTTTGTGTTCTGTCGCTTAAACATTTCACCAATCCTATTTTAACTGACATAGAATTGGTATGACTATGAACAATAAATTTTGTTTGAAACGGCATCCAGTAAATAATACTGTATAACACTGTATGATAAATCTAATAAACAAACTAATATGGAATTACTTACTACCACAGTGCCCAAGTTTTACACATATATTAATGTAAGTTCGCATGTTGACTCAATAAGGTTATAGTTTCTAAGAGGAGAAACTTGATCAGTGTTTCTTTCATTTTGAAAAAGAGAATAAACCGTTTATTTGTCTGCCATTCACAAAGGAGAAGCAATATCACGAAGAATTGACAGAAGAATGAAAGGAGCAATAAAAAGATGCTTCCCTGAAGAGAAGCTCTTAACACTATACAGCACCACATATGCCAATATGCCAATCTAAACTGCTTAAGTGTCCTGCTGATTTCACCTCCTCCAACTGCATTTATAAGTTTATGTGCACTTGCAGGAGCATTTACATTGGCAGAACAGAAAGAATAGCTTCTATCTGGTTTTCTGAGGATATTCCAAGAAATGTACGCCTAAATAGAAGTAGATATTTCGCATAGTGCAATTACCAGACACCATGTAGATACTGAACATGTCATAGAGATTCCTAAATCATTCAAAGTGTTAAAAATTTGAAAGGGACAGCAAATTTACTACGATTTACTGCTGAAGCAACTGCAGTCAAACATTTCAAAAACAAGCTTAGGCATACAGAAAGAGAGTGTAATCAAGCTCTCTCTCTCTCCCCCTTGGTAATAGTATTTCTGATAACATTGATTAGTCCTCCATGTTGGTGATTTCAGCTCACTGAGCTACTACATTATTGAGTTACCATGAGAACTTACAGCCTAACACTGTTCATTAGATTCCTCTGTCTTCTCCTATCACACCCATCCTCCTTTTCTACTTTGAAAGCATATAAACTGATGGTAACTTAAACTCAAAATTATAATACTTATATTTCGGACCCGTTGATCATATAGTGTTTTCTCTACTACTATTCAAACATTGAAGTATGTATTTAATTGAATTTTAGATTATCCCGTAGACGAAATGAGCATCCTGGATTTCACTTTTAGTCACCATCCACCAGTTCAATTGAAGTATGTAATTGTAATTCCATCGCGCGTCAGGCCCTCAAGTGGAACCCGAAAGGGAAGCGGCGAGTGGGACGTCAGTGCAAGGGTGACATGGAGGAGATCGCGTGAAGAGGAGTTGAAACGGTATGGATTAACATGGATGCAGGTGAAAAGTACAGCAGAAGACAGAAGCAAGTGGAGACGTGTAGTTGAAGCCTTATGTTCCACTAGGAATTCAAGGGAATAATAATAATAATAATTGTAATTCCCCTTAATAACGATTGTAATTTCAAGTAGCGGTGTGCAGATGATGAGAACCTGTGAAATAGAATGATGATGTCATATTTATACTGTAGATTTTGTCTTTCTTTCATTTTTTGTCGAAATTTATCAAGGGAATCCAAGTGAACTGAGAATTGACGGTGTCCACATTGTATAATTTTCGTCAATTATGTAATGACTCACACGGTGGCTTGTTTTAACTCTTTGGACTCTTCGACAAAATGAACCACAATTACTCTACTTTATATTTCAGTTCAACCATCGAATTGAAATGGCACGTCCATTTTGTTTCGAAGAGATTTCAACCTACTACTAGTGTGAATTCTTCGAGGGAAACAGAGTGTGGGGAGGATGTGCAACTGGAGAATGTTTCACATGAAACAATATTACTTTAAATCATAGTGTAAGGGTAGAAGACAAAAGACTTGGTAACAACGGAATGTTTATTGGTAATTTGATATCTCTCTCTCTCTATATATATAGAAATTATGTACCCCTTATCTCCAAATCGTCATTTGTTCACAGCTCTTGCATGTTATTTTGCGACTTCTGCCCTTCCTTCATATTGTGTTTCTTTGTCTTCTTCTTTTCGTGTCTATCATGTTTTCCCGCAATACGGGTTCATTTCCTCTCTCTTTGACGTCAAATCTCTCTCTCTTCGCTATTTGATATTTTTCTGCTGATCGGATTGATGAAGGTCTCTTTATATATTACTGATAAAACTTGTCAGTAGCATACGCCACAGCATAATTATCGATTATTATTGCTATTTTACATGCAGATTCTATACATGGAGGAGAAAATATTCTGCGACTAGTACCCGCTGAGAAATGTACATTTTTGCACGATAAAGCTATCACATTATTGATCCTAATAGGTATATATATTATACGTATCATAGGTAGAGAGATGAAGCATCATGCTGAAATTTAATCCTAACATTCTCTAAATTAGAACAGTAAGGCTTCAGACTACGTAAATACCACAGCGCGGTGGAGGGGAGGGGAGGGAGGGGGGAAAGAATAATCAATGTTTCTTAAACAAATTCCAAGTACATTGACAAATTGACAAATCTCCATATAACTTTTCGTTTAATATCGTTTTGAGTTTTACGCAGTAAGATTGTAACGACAGAAGGCAAGTGTCAGGCAACAGATCATCTATTAAGGAAATCAACGCATATTTATATATTTTCATGTACATTACTATGGATATTTAATCAAACAAACACAGTCTTCCGATTGGTTGTTTCTCACGTAAAGTTAATCTTTCATCTATTTGTGACTGTTTCTTGAATGTCAAATCCTCTATATGTTAACTGCATCCGCCTACGCAAAGTTTGCTGTGGTCGGTTTTGAATCAATCTTTGTTCACATTTTCTGACGACAAATCTTGGGAACGTAAATATTGACGTAAATTACTGTCTACCAATTTGGCTAGTAGACAGCTCTCACCACAAGATTCAATAAACTCAATAAAGATTTTAAACATAACCGGTTCTCTTTATCAGTTTGAATAAAGAAGCAACGAACGAACATATTTGCACACAGTAATAATACGAACTCGTTTAATCTCACGGATTCTCTTCAACTGTTTACATCCTAAACCATACCAAATTAAAAGTTACAAAATAGATTCTGAACATACTTTTGCTTATAACGACTTCGAGTTATAGATAGAAAATATAAGCGCAACATAATCTCCAAAAATGATGTATGCAGACGAATTATTCAGTGTTGCAAGGGTAACTGTTTATAGTATAATTAGACAAGAGTGGGGGCGGGGAGGAGGCAGAGTAGAATTCAGATTTCTCTTGGAAACAAGAATAGACTAGAGACAAAATACAGAATAGAACAACACAGTGAGTTTATACATATTATGATGGAGAGTTCAGGTGGGTGGAGGTGAATAGTAAAAGTGAATTTATAAGATAGACAAAATAATTAAGTAACTTTAGAAACGTAATAGTGAGTTCAACTGATCAGTAAGTGCAAATCAAAATCAAGATTGAGTCGAATGTTATGCAACAGAACAAAACAAAACATAATAGCACACGAACAAAACAATTACGGTTACCAGCTAGGGTAGTGAGAGAGATTAGTCAAACTCTCTTTCTGTATGCATAGGTAGGTTATGAATCTTTTGATAGCAGTGGCTTCTACCAACTGAAGTAACCATGGCTTTTTCTGTGCTTCTATTGATTATTTTCAAAGAAAGCCTGACTGGCTAATTTCCACTGAGTGTCGCGTGTCAATTAGGTGTCTGACAACTGCATTTGCTATCTTTTATACGGAGACTTTGAAGGTTCGTTCACTATAGAGTTTCCGAATTTACCTAACTGTCTTATCTACCTTATAATTTCACTTTACTATTCACTCCTACCTTCTTGAACTCTTCATCGAGATTCAAGTCAACAATCATCGACTGCTGCCACCAATACTTGAATACAAAATCAAATATCCACGAACACCTAACAGAGCGGCACCGAGAAGAATTAAAACAGTTGAGAGATGACAAGGATCTGCTATGACTCGTCCCGACAAGGGTGCCGGTGTAGTACTTCTGGATCGAAAAGACTACATCGAGAAAATGAACGACATACTGTCGGATGAAGATAAATTTCCCCAACCTTCCAATGAAAGAAACAAAACGGAACAGATTGAGAAGCAGCTCACAGACGTCTTGAAGAGAATGAAGGCCAGTCAACTAATCAGTGGCGGTCAACAGGTTCAATAATACCAAGACTTTATGGTCTACCAAAGGTACACAAGGTTGGTCTCTCACTTTGTTCAATTCTGGATATGTCAGGTTCCCCTTATCACTCTATTGCAAAATGGCTGGCAGATATTCTGGAACCTGTAGGGAAACAATTATGTACGCACTCGCTCCGTGACACCTAGTTCATCCACTGCATACAAGACCTGAATGTATCTAACAAAATTATGCTGTCCTTCGACATTGAGTAACTTTTCACCAATGTTCCACTCACGAAAACGGCCTGCTTCATATGCAAATATATAGACGACAACCATCTCAATATTGGAATAACAACAGCATGTTTAAAGGAATTACCACTGCGATGCACTCTGAACGTCCAATTCACTTTCAACGATACCATCTACAGACAAAAAGATGGTATTGCAATGGGATCTCCAATGGGTCCACTACTATCAGACTGCTTTGTGGCAAGCCTCGAGAAAGGCCCACTAAAGCTGAAGCTCTGGCCATTCACATAGAAAAACCGGAGCTATGCATACAAAAGAGAATTAATCAACCACTTCTACTGTCATGGTAACAACTTTGTTGATTTTGATGACTTAATTTTGTTTGTTTGCCTGTTCTTTAATTGCTTATAATTCTTCTATTCATTTAGAACTCTTACGTAATTTCGTGTTCTCTACTTTGTTCCTACGTGTATCCTGAGTCAAACTCAGTCATCAAACTATTCATATTATTACACAACTTCCTTTTAACAACTCATCATCTTTGTTACTACCCTAATATCATTAACACCTAATTTTCTTGACTGATTTTGTATTACGTAACTCCAATTACCAATCTTCACCTGTCTAGTTAAAATAACCATAATCAATTGTATTTTTGCTTGACAAACTTAGTGTACACATGCATACAAAATAACCTATATATATATATATATATATTTGCGATTGTACAGCTAAGATGGAAAATGAATTCGCCGCCGAAAAGAGACTCTTCGCTGAACTACGTGTTTTGTTTTCATTAAATTCAATCGATCTTATATATTTTGTCTCTATTCAATCCTTGTTTCCGCCTTGTCTAGTTATTATACAAGCAACTACTCTTTAAACACTGAATTATTTATCTACTTACATAATCTTTGGAATTATGTTGCTTATACTTTTTATTTCTAACTCGAAGTTACTGTGGGAGACGTATGTTCAGACACCATTTTGTAACTTATTTGGTTTAGGATGTGGGTAGTTGAACAGAATCCATGAGATAAAACGAACTGGTATTATACTGTGTGCAAATATGTTAGTTCGTTCGTTCTTTATTCAAACAGTAAGAGTTGATTAGACATGTTTGACGCTGTTTATTAGAAAGGTTAAAAATTAAGTTTACTCCAGTGCCATTATTTTGGTTTACCGTCGTTAGCCTCACTCATCCCATGGTTTTATATTGTTGCAATCTGTGAATGTTTGGCGTGCGATCCGCTTTCACCAAATATAAGATGATGCTAGAGGACTGGACTACATTGACTCCTAGCTTGAAGTGGTTGGTGGAGCGTGTTGACCACTTCACTTATTATTTGGGAAGTTGCGTCAGCCAACGCCAGCGGGTTGATCGCTGAAGAAATCTCAGCACGGATACAGAAGGCTAGTGCGGCATTTACCAGCCAACTTACGTCATCTCTCGCGAAGAAGTAATATCCGGCTATCGACTAAAGGACGTGTGTACTATTCAGCAGTTCACTCCGTCCCCCTTCATGGCTGTGAGACCTGGCCATTGAGAGTGGAAGACATGAAGAGATTAGCTGTCTTTGATCGTAGGTGCCTGCGTTCTATCTTCCGTGTGAAGTGGTATAATAGGGTGAGTAATATGAGGTAAGGCATCGGTTGAGTGCTAGGTGAAGAGGGGAAATCGATAGATGAGGCTGTGAAGTTACATCGATTGAGGTGGTTAGGACATGTGTTACGCATGCATGCCAAGCCTTCGCCTTCCTCGACAATGTGCAATGTTAGCTGACATAGGATGGATCAGGTTGGAAACGAGCCAGTGGTAGTCAAACCAAAACATGGCTTCATCAGTCAATGAAATCCACACAACAAGTTTAAGTCAGCCACGTAGGGAGGTGTAGACTTTCTGGTTGGGGTCATCGGGACGGTAAAAATCAATGAAGGCTGAAAACAATTGCAGATATGGCTCAAAATCTTTCTCCATGGATGGCAGAGATGCATGCTCTCCTTGTGACTTATAATTTCCAATAAAGTTATATGGTTCTTTTCACCTAATATCCCTGTTTACTGTCTCTATTTTGCATTTCTTTTTACTTTCCTCTCTGGCTTTGTGTGCTACATGGAGTGTGGAAATTCGAACTGCTACAGATCGGTGCAAAGTTCTATGTGGAAACCAGTCAGTCAGTCAGTTAATCAACAATCTAGCTAGGAAGCAATAATACTTGATTTGTGTTTTCAATTCTCATCATGTTTTTTGCATTCCGAGTGAAACACAGAGCTCCAAGCTTTGTTTCTGAAGGTTGAGTAGTAATAGTATTGTTGGTTATACGGGGATGCAGTTACTAGCCTCATGATGAATCTTGCTTCTTTTCCGGGTTTACTGTAGGCTAGTCAACTAACCGCCAGTTTGGGGATGCGTCAACCGAATATCGAACCTTGACCTTCTGTATTGCTGGTGAGTATTCAACCAATGAACCTCCAACTTACCATATCAATTCATTGGTGCATACTATCTCGCTATGTCTACATTTGTTTATAAAGATAACAAAGTACGCGTCGGTTAGAGGACCACTAGAGGACCTGGGTGTACTAGACAGCTGTTTTCTTCCAATTTCGGGATTCTTCATCAGTACGTATCCATCGGGGTTAGAAACCATAACCTTGCGGTTACAAGGGACCCGATCCAATAGCCAGAGCATGAATCCAAACTTCTACCTATTCACGAGCCACTGCATCGTTTCTCAAGGGCTAAGTGGTCTACGAGCTTGACATGTAACCTGAAGGTGGTGGCTTCGAAACCTAGCGGTGGCTGCGTACTGTTGGAGAGTGCCAAAGTAAGAGGAAGAAACAACTAACCAGTACTTTCAGGTATTCCAATGGTTCTCTAACCGATGTCAGTCAGCTCTTGATGAAATCTTAAACTATTATCATTTTTAATTGCGCTTTGAGTTCCAAGTGAAACACAAGACTTTAAGCTTCAGCTTCAAAGTTTCAGTAAAGATGGTGGTATCGGCTTTTACCAGGTAGGATTGTTAGACTCACACTCAACCTTCCCTCGCTTTGCCCGGCTTACTAATGGTTAAATGTGAGATTTAGAAGTGTATCGGCTGGAATTCGAACCTGGACGACGATCATGACTGGTGAGAATCCGACGACTGAAACACAGGACAGACAGCTAAATTATACCCGTAATTTATAACGGGAAAAGGACTACAACGAAGCAAACAAGGGGTAAGGTCACACATATTCCACAAAGGATAAACTTAAACATACCATTGAATGTAGTCGTGCCAGCAATTGATTCATTGTATCTGAATTTCGAACAGCATTGGTTGTCATTGTTGTCGGCGTTGTTGTAGTAGCCGTTGTCATTACAGCATAATTACTATAATTATTATTATTCATCACAGATTGTACACCGTCAATAACTGTATGATCTCGTTTACTGACATTTATATTCTCTGGAAGTTTTACATTCTGATTACCACTACCCCGATCACCACCACCACAGTCACCACAAGTAGATGGAATCATAATAATATTAGTAGTACTATTATGCATAGATTTTGAATATTCATGAGATTCAGAATTTCTGCGTTTCATATGATGATGATGATACGATGATGAAAGCGACTCATCATTACTGTTTAAATTATGCATTAAAAGGTAACGTTCAATATCCTATGAATAAATAAATAAATAAATAATAAAGAGAAATAGAAGCTTCGGTATTTCTTTTTCTTTTTGCTTTCTTTATTACTGAGATGATTAACAAACACTTTTTCAAAGTTGATTACGTAATACGTTTGAAACGATAAGAAGAAAGAGAATAAACTATACCAGTTATATTTTGAAGGCAGTGTTGACCACGGAGTAATTTGGAGACTATATCAACACTGTGGAACTCAGTGCCACGAATCTTTATCAACCTTATTCAAGTGTTGCTTTGTAGGGATTTGAATGATTGGTTACAGGATTTCATCATGAGCTGACATTAGTTAGAGAACCATTGGAAAACCACCAGGGAGTACTGGACAGCTGTTTTGTCCTAGTTTGGGACTCTTCATCAGTATGAACCCATCGGGAATTCATGGGCCTTTGGATCGGGTTCCAGTGGTTTAATGATCTACGAGCTCGACATCTAACTAGAAGGTCCTGAGTTCAAATCCCGGTGGGTGCGTACTGATGAAGAGTCCCAAACTAGGACGAAACAGCTGTCCAGTACTCCATGGGGGTTTTCCAATGCTCCTCTAACCGATGTCAGCTCATGATGAAATCCTGTAACTTTATCAACCTTATTTAACAGATATATGATAATGCCACAAGTCAAGTGATTTATAATGGAAAAAATCAGTGAAGTCTTTGCGGTGAAGACAGGAGTAGGACAAAGCTGTGAAACAATCATCGGTGATATTTTTGACTGTTGTTCAAGTGGTGGTTCGCAGGGATTTGATTCGATTGGTTACAGGATTTCACATCATGAACTGACATCGGTTAGAGGACCATTGGAAAACCAACTGGGGAGTACTAGACATTTGTTTCGTCAGTCTAGTTTGAAACTCTTCATCTGTACGTGCACAACACCAAAGTTAGAACCCACCACCTTCCAGTTACAAGGCAAGCTTCCACCACACCATTAAGCCACTGGGACCTAATCCAATGGTCAGAACATGAATTCCAACTTCTGCCAATTCACGATATAGCCCGACTGGCACTAGCCAATGAATGTCATCAGTGGCGAGTATTTGTGCTCACATCCGACCTGCTGCACTCTGCTGTAATGGAATGGATCATGCAACTGACAGTGGGGAGCGAAAAGACATGAGTATGTTGAATCGATAAGAAGACTCTAGAAGATTTGGACTCCGTGGGTAATTTATGTCTAATGTCGCACAAACTCGAAGATCAAAAGTTGAAACAAGAATCAGCAAAGATACAACTTTAAGTGAACTCAGCATGAATAACAAGATTAGGAAATTTCAACACCAAATGTTAAGTCAGTTAGTTCTTCTATACAGATCATAAATTCGGCTTACACGTCACGCAAATCATTTGCAACATCTGCCTTCGTTGGCCGGATATCGGTCAACAAGTATTCCGGAGAATATGGAAATGGATTAACCACACAAGCTAAGGGGACCGATGTAATGTAATAAGTTGTATTCCGCATCGCCAGACCTTAACTTCATCGGCTTTGAAAGCGTCTTCAACAGTGTTGACCGTGAAGTAGTTTGGAAATTGATTTAACGCCACAGAGTGTGTGTTCCAAATCTTCATCATTCTCATTCAATAGCTATATGACAGATAATTCCACATGTCAAGTGATCTACAGTGAAGACAGGAGTGAGAAAAAAGCTGGCTGCCCGCTATCATCGATGACATTACTGATTGTGGCAGACTGGATTATATACGGTACACTGTACTTGGGAGTGAGAAGACAGGAATAAGTGGGACCAATAAGAAGACTCTAGAAGATCTGGAAATTGCAGACAATTTATTTCTGATGTCATAAATTCGAAGACTTACAGGCGAAAACGAACAGTTTGACACACGAATCAGTAGAGGACACGACGACTTCAAGTGAACACACAGAAGATAGAGGGGATGAAGATAATCAGCCAGCAGCAACAACAGCAAGCACCAGTCACTACCAACGAAAGAAATTTGAAAGAGGTCACTTCCTTCACTTACGTAGGAAGCATCATTTTAACTACAGACGGAAAAGATGGGACTGCGGAAATCTGCTGCAATTGGATTTTCAATACCAATGTAGAATCAGCGCTCCTATATGGCTCAGAAACTTGGAGAGCATGTCACGAAAAGCATTTCTAACAGCCAGCTGCAGACTTTTGCCAACAGTTATCTCGCTGAAGATCAGAAGGTTAAAAATGATACCCACTCAGGGAACTCTGGGAACGAACCAACCAACAATCTATTGTCCAACAAGTAAGCCGAAAAAAATCGCGATGAGTCGGACACACAGCCAGGCGACCGTTGAGTGGCATCATGAGCCAGGCCACTGCTCAAGTGGGACCCGAGTGGGAAACAACGAACTGGGGGGTGTGTCCGAGAGTGACATGGAGGCGGTCGTGTGAGGAGGAAACGACAGCTGATGGGCAGTCGGAATGCCAGCTAAAGAAGTCTGTGGAGAACAGTATGAAATGGAGATGTGCTGTTGATGCCCAATGTTCCACACCGAACCAAAGACAATAATAATAATAATAATAATAATAATGCAACTGTGCCCATTGAGTTTACTGAAGACAGTGAGAAAAACTATTTCGGGTAAGTGATCATTTTGTATTTGAATTGGATCAAGAACCAACTGATTGCATAAAGTATCTATAACAAAAATTGGATTTTCAACTGCTGGTTTACCAGAATTCAACTGTACTCGAGATAGATCACAGACTGACAGGAGTTAGAAAACCACCATTGAAAACCACAGAGTACCAGACAGCTGTTTCATCTTATTTTAAGATAGTTCAGCTAATGAGGAAAAAACTTAAAAATTGAAAGCAATCAAATCTCTACATACCAAGACATGAAATTTAATAATAATAATATCTTTATTCTGGACAGTAGTATTTCTAAAATGTACAGAATATTCAGAGGAGTTTATTGCATGATGCTATCCAGTCGTATAATATCTTCAAGTAAAATATTAATTCATTGACGGTTTATCCTTCCTGTGACACAATGTTCACTGAGATGAAGCATAAACCATCTTGTTATTATATAACTATCTGCTTTGTCTCCTTCCTTCATGAAATCCACGATATCTAGTTGAAAGCCAATTGTAAGATGTTCAAAAGTACATTTTGAGACTCAAGGACATAACTGACGAACAATTATCTCTCATGTTGTATTGGAACACGTTGTCACCCCCACAATCACACCTTTTCTAATGTTTATTAGGAATTTATGAATCAGGCAGAAGCTTTAAAACATCTTAAATACACACAAGAGTATATAATACCATAAGTAGAGGTCATATCATAATCGATTAAAACAAACCAAGCGGGAGAAAAATATACGCAATAGAGAGATGAAAGTTTTTGGTGGCCCAAGTTTTAAGTAGGCCACCACTCGTAGAATGTGATTTATTACTCACTAGTGGCCGAATATGTAATCGATTTTCATGGAATTCTCATGAAAAGTCATGACTGGTGCTACCCACCAAGTTGCATGTGATACCAAATACAAAATAACAATACTTGATGGTCCTGCAATATACTCCTTAGCAGTAGAGTCACATGTGAGTACTGTCGATGAGCCAACCTAAATATAGAGGCGAAGCAGCTATCTATCTAGTAATAATAATAATAATCTATGTTCTTCCAAAAACAGTACTTATAATACAGAATGGAATTCTCAGCATTTCTCACAATATTCCATCTGATTTACTCAGAAAATATAAATAAAATAAAAAATTAAAACAAAATTAATTAGAGGAATTTGTCCACATTTACGATATAAGGTCAAAAATATTCGAAGTACGAATTGAGAATATTAAATATAATAATAATAATAACAGTGAGTTTGTTTCAAACAGTATCGGCGACCCAGTTTGAACATTTTAGCATGTTATCGATTATTGAATCTAATATTCTGTTGATATAGCAGCATGGTGAGGGGAAATACAAAATTAACAGTTATAATACAGCTTAAATGATGTTCACACTTATGAAAAAAAACACAAATTATAACAGAAAATTGAGAGGATTATAAACATAAGAAGAAGAATAACAATATAGGTTGATGTTGTAAGGATGGAGGAAAAATGGTTTATTTAGTAGTACAATGAAGGTTAGTTAGTTCATGCCTAACACTATTTTCATCACATAAACTGCGTACCACGAAATATGGTATAGTGGAGTTTTTATACTGAAATGTACGTGCATAAAGTCTTCTGAAAAGACTCCTTGTTTTACCTGAGGAGGAGACACAAAGTTGAAGCTGTGGGTGCTGCAGTGGATGCTCAGAGTCTGACAAAATTCCTTTAGCGAATTTGTTGCATGACATCAATTACCTATCAGTGACAATGTCAACGATATGGCCCAATGGGATAACAATCGCCCTTCTGACAGCCAGTCTTCAGAGTTCTACGAAGTATGACATAGTCTTTTTTAAGCAATCCAGAAAGAATAAGGGTGAACAGTAAAGAAAAATGGGTAAAATACATGAGTTGATAAACTGTAAGAGGAGGGGTTGGTTATGCCTGAGTGCCTTAACTTCTTAATGTAAAAAGTCAAACGAAATATTCTTTTAGAATTCGCTAAGACATGGGAGGATCAGGATAGGTCAGAAGAGAGAATAATTCCAAGAAACTTAACTTCAGACTTGATTTCTATATCAGTATCATCGATTTTGCAAGAGTCATTTAACTTTCGTTCACATCGGAAACTAAAATTAACAGTCTGACATTTGGAAGGATTTAGTTTAAAGCCGTTAGACGAAGACCATCTGCTAACTGTTGCTAGAAAGCTGTTCATTTTAGTACAGTCTAGCTGGGAGTTAACAGACATTGAAATAGTTAGATCATCGGCATACTTAACAAAGTTCATTTGATCATCAGAGTGAGGCAAGTCGCGCAAGAAGAAAGAAAACAGAAAAGGAGAAAAGACAGCGTACACCAGCCTCAGTAAGCAATGAAGTGGACGACTTTCCCTGACATACAGTGTACTATGCTCTCCTCTCTAACTGATGTATCAATTTATTATGATTTCACTTGAACAATTCAACTGTCAAGATCACAAAGTATACAATAAAGAGACAATAAGTATCACACCTCCACCTCTTTTGAATTTGAAAATAAAAGGGAAGGGGAAAAAAGTAAAAAGTAAAATAATAAAAGTTCTCCTTCATATTTTCTTCCACATGAATAAACTTTATTTGTCTTATTTTATTTTGTTCACAAAATAAAGAAAAAGAATTACTGAGATTGAAATGCCGACAACAGAAATCAAGATGGCTGGCTGGCTGACTGGCTTACAAGCATTCTGACTGACTGACTGTGTTACATAAAACTGTTACAACAAATAACAGAGAGGGAAAAGAGATTTAAGACTAGTACAGTGTGAATTCATTAAAAAACTCCTTTCTTCTTCTTTTTCGCTTTTAAGACAAGAGATGAGATGTAGTTATGAAATGTCAAAAAAAACAGTATATGGGGGAGATAGCTTTTTTCTTCTTACCATTTCGTCGTCCTCTTTCAAAATTCACACTTCAACAAGTCAGAGCACAAATCCCTCCTCAAATACACAATGGAAACAAAAAATAAGGCGAAATAAATTAAGATACGCGAACAGAAAACACACACTTCAGGAGATTAAATTTTGAAATCAAAACAAGAAATTTCTCCAGTAATATAGACTGACAGAAGAATATAAATGAAGTTAGCTGGATATACGGAGAATTATCTCTCCGGATAATTCGGATGGGAGATGGAGGGTACTTTTACTTATTTTATTCCTTCGAGTTTCGAGTGGAACATAGCGCCACAAACTTAAGCCGGTTTTTAATTTTCACGAGGTGATATTGCCAGCTTCACACCTAGCTTCACCTCCACTTTCTCACTCAGCTAGCCTATCGGCTAAGCGAGGTGGATTGAGGAGTGTATCAGACGAAGGTCCAGCCCCGGATGACGTGGGTGGCTGGTGAGTACCACTGTACCACCGACGAATGTAAAGGATTATTTTTCTAAACAATCCGGGAGATGAGAGTGGGGAAATGAATTTCATCAGTAGTATTAAGCTTCCTCTATACAATTCCTTACATCACTAAAAAGTCTTTAATTTCTCCAGACGACATACTTATTTTGTGATTCAGTGAACATAAAATATTAATTCGACTAGTTTTTGATGTGGTTGTGTTCTCTGAGCTGGATAGTTAATTTGCGAAGCTTTCATCGCCCTACTAGGCGACATCTTTAGCGCATACTTCAATTTGAAGTGAAGAAGAATTAGAGAAATACCTGTTGCATAACATATTTACTTTATATCCAGTCCTAAAAGTTTTGACTTCAATCATGAATTGACCTCAGTTAGAAACAGAGGTGTATTAGACAGCTATTTCGTCCCAATCTTGAACTCTTCATCAATGCATCTTTGGTGTGGAGACTGAATTCTATCAGTCAGTCAAGTTTGCAATGTGGTCACGATTGTCACAAGGTGGCTCGCGCCACCACGGTGCACTTCGAATTCTTGATACTAATATGGTTGGAGGCGATCGGCTACAGGAAGCCTTGGCTACACCAAGGTTTCTGCACCAAGTAAAGGACTAGACGCGCGCACACACACATCACACTAGTGTTGCTGACTAGTGTCCAATCAATATTGTCTTTACCAGAAGAAACAAACAACCCCTTGGAAGATATAAAAATCTCACCTGTTTATCAAATCCTTCGAGTAATTCTCTTGTTTTCTTCAAAATATTATTTGTATATGAAGATGATGGAGTAGACGGAGTATTTGAAGATGAAGATGATGTTGCTGACGAAGAAAGATCAGGTAGTTTTAAACCGACAACAGAAGAGGTTTGTTGTGAATGACCATCATTTGTGCACGCTTTATCCATTGTAAACGGGAGTATATGCGAGAGAAAAAGAACAATAAAAAGAGGTGAACGCGATTATAACATAATAATAGTATAATGTGATAATAAAGATAATAATCTGTCACAGAAACCATTCCCAACAGGCTACTGGAGCCTTTCATCAAGAGATATCCCCGTCCCTGGATGCTTAAGATCAGATGTCCAGGAAGAATAAATAATAAGGAACTCTAGCAGTGCAACAAACTAACCAAAAACACAATACCCAGGAAATTATTATTGTTATTAATGTTCCCTTGGGTTCCTAGTGGAAAATAGGACTTCAACAGAGCGTCACCACTTCATTCTGTCCTCTGCATCCGGCCCCACGAGTACCTATAGGCTGTCATCTCATCTTCGCACGATCTACTCCATTTGACCCTCGCATCGACGACCCACTCATAGTTTCCTAATGAGATTCCACTCCGGCGATGGTCTGGGGAAGGTCACTCGACGGCCTCCTCAGTATGTGCCCAACCCATCTCCATTTTTTCTACATATTTGTTGAGCAATACGTTTCTCGTCGGTTTGCTCCCAGCCAGTCGCTCCCAGTAGCCTACTACCGTTATACCATATAAGCAAGGGACATCTGAGGCCCTACGTAGGATTCTCAATAAAGCAGGAATTAGGGTGGCAATCAAACCTACAAACTCACTCACGTAAGACAAGCTCTGTAGGTTAAAGTACCCTGTCGGTGGACCCAATTAAACAAAATAATATAATTTACAAAATACCTCCCAATGACTGTGAGTGAGGTCAACTACATAGGTCAAACTAGTAGGTAGGGGGTGGTCAGATTGTCGGAACATAAGAATTTAGCTAAGCTTAGAATGATTGACCTCACCTGCGAAGATAATTAATTTAGAAAAAAGCACGCAGCACTACACTGCACTGCATGCATTGATACACAACCACACAATAGCATGGTGGGAGAGGGTTAAGATTCTAAGAAGCAATCTAGATAGGTGGAGAGAGAGGTTGATTACTGAATCCAGCCAGGTTCATCGAGTCTACACCCAACACATGCAACAGAAATGACTCAATGCAAATACCAGAGATATGCACGGAAGATATAATTACCACCAGTCAGTCAAATCAGAGGAGGACAATAAATAATCTCAAAATTCTATTTCAATTCAATTCACGTACATCACAACATTCCAACAAGTTACTTATTATGACTATACAAACAATCCTCTTATTTCTCATCTGACTGTACTTGGTTGATAACACTAGTTTTATTATTTCTGAATGTACACTATCTTATACTGATTTTTATTCAAATGTCTAATCAGCTTTTCACTCATGTATATAAATGCAGTAAGAAAGTTGTGTGAGTGAGTAGTGACTTGATATGATTATGAGTAGTGATAGTTTGTGCTCGAAAGATGTTCATCAGTTAATATTACTGCGTAACACTGTGAGACTTATCAAAGTAAAGTCTTATCTTTAGTGGAGCTATACTCTACCAACACAGTGTCCAAGTTTTATACTTATATCAATGACGCCATGTTGCTTTATCTGAATCAACATTCAATCCTTAACGATATTTTTCCTTTTCTTTCGTTTGAGAAGTGCACAGAATTGGAGTGAGTATCTAAGATACAGCCAAAGAAAGGAACTGGTGGTACTTTCGTTTTAAAAAATAACTTAAACAGGGGGAACGGAGGCGATCACTAACGATTTGAATTTCCTCAGTTAGTTGGTCGTAAGTGATTTTGCCTAGAGGAATGCTGTAATCATATCAGATGTTACTTTTTGGTGTCGTTGTCTTTAGATAATGAAGATACCATGGCCGGCTTCTTAAGAAGACGGAGAAATAAAGAGTTTTTTGAGGGATTTCGATATCGTCTCTGAGTAAGTGGGCGTCAAAGATGAGACGGCGAAGGCAGTTGTGTTGAAGACGCTGATGAGAGGTCGAGATAATGTCGAGTACGATAGTTTGGAGCAGCCAGGTGATGAAGAGACCTGGAGGGTGTTGGTTGAACGATTAGTGGCGGAGTTCAACAACCCGACGGGCAGTCACCTTGTAATACAGCAGTTCCGTGCCGTGAGGCTGATGAGATAAAGCATGAAATCCCAATAACCCGCATAGCCAGTTACTAAGTGTCATGTCTGCTTCCGTTACACGCCTAACTTTCCTTTTTCGTCGAGCCGCCTACAACCGGCTGAGGGAGGTTAAGGTGTGCGCTGGTTGGGAATCGAACTCTGGACCACATGAAGAGTGGTCGGCAAGTACTCTACCGCAGAACCACCGACATACAGAATAAAACTATTATTATTATTACTAAAGAAATACAGAAGAATCTAATATATACTATGCTGGAATAGAAATTTAGAGGAACCTCTGTGATTAAGGCAGGCTGCTGTTGACTGCGTACTCACTCATACATTCATGTAACTCATATAACTCAGTAGTTCTTTCTTATTCTCATAAATACATTGAATTTTGAAATTCTACTCGAGAATAAACATGACAGTTTTCCTTAAAACAAAAAACACAACAACATGATTTTGACATAATTCAAATTGAACGAAAGGGAGATCATGATCAGTTGAAATTACAGAAGCAATAAAAAATATTTTTAGATAAAATTAAAAAGATTTAAACAAAAGCAATAAAAACATAGAACATTTCCTCTTGTATTGTAAAACAACACTTTTTCAAAACAACCAAAGGGGGTGGAAGACATTCAACATACAACAATCTTCATCTAACGGGAGGAAAACAGTTTCCCATTCAACATACTGTTTGTAACAAAATCAACAAAAGATGTTATAATACAAGGAAACTGATTTGGACTAATAAAACTTATAGAGAAAACAGAAGTCTATAAATGTATCTATATGGCCTCATGAACGTAGAGCCCCGGATCCCATGGCTGAATAGTCTATGGATTTGATTTGAGAGAGAGAGAGAGGAAGTTACTGGGTTCGAACCCTGATGGCAGGTGCATATTGCTGATGAGTTCAAAGCACTAGGACGAAACAGCTGACTATCCAGTACTCCTTGAGCTTCCCCGAGTTCCATCCTTGATGGGATAGTGAGTAAGCACTTATGAAGAGTCGTGAGCTAGGACGAAACAACTGAGCGGTGATACTCTGCTTGCAGGTTGTAAAATTATTCTGGTTGAAATTTGTCTACAAACAGATTTGTTGATAGTATTTTATAAACTATGTGATACTTTGACAACATGATAGTAGAGATTTGTAGCTTGAGTGGATGTAGTTGGGTTCGTTGACTTGGGCATGATTTAACTGAGAAGCCTTCATTATCTTCCTAGACAATACCTTCAGTGCAAACTTCGAAAATAGTCTGTTGGTTTGATACATTGAATTTCCTGGTTGTTGGTTGGTAGGATTTTGATTATTTTTAAATTACACCATGGAGAACCAGTGAGTGTACTGGGCAACTATTTCATTCTAGTTAGGGACTAGTCGATGGCATTTGGCTGGCGGTTGAGCTATAAATCACGAAATGACAAAAGTGAAGCTTTATTGGTCCTGTTATAGTGGCCTCATATAAACTGAAGGTGCTGGATTCGATTCTAGACAAGAGGGGTGTTTCCTTGAAGAGTGGCAAAGCGAGACGAAACCACTGTCCAGTACTCCCTTGTTTTCAGTAGTTCTCTAACTAATGTCAATCCGTGACCTAAGAATGAATTCACTTGATAAACTAAAAACACGATATTTACAGTGTATTTATCGATATCGTTTTATCTCATGGGTTCCAACTTAGTCTGTAGACTGTCTGCAACTAGAGTTAATATACAAATTAAAAAATAACACATTAATGTGATATTGCAAAATGTTTAGTGGATTTTGGTAATTAAAGACATATCATGCGTCGGTGGCACAGCGTCGGTAGAATGCCCACCGACCACGCCTCATTTGGTCCGGGGTTCGATCCCCGGAAACAAACGTACTCCTTTACCTCGTTAAGCCAGTAATAAGACTGGGCATGAGGCTAGCAACCTCATCCCGTAAAAACAAACATCACTGCTACAGAAACTTCAAGTCCCTACCTTGAAGCCCTTTATTCCACTGGGAACGTGAAGGAATAAAATAAAGACATATCGAGTCAGTGCTTCTATATGTATGATTCACAGACTTGGGGTACACGCGTCACCAAAAATCAGTTCTAACGGACCACTGCAAAGTTTCATGACGAGTAGCATTTGCTTGAGATACTGAAGATAAGATGGCCAGCCAACGAGAAAGGATAAGCGACAAGCAACCTTGTGACAGTGCGGATTCGATATATGCCTACGAGATATTCAAGTGACACCACATACCAGAGTAGAAGCTGAATAGGAATTGAACATCGGTTCGATGATGAGATTCAAGAGATTACGACAATAAACACAAAGGTGGCATCTAGGCAATCTTAGAGGCAGTTGAAAGGGATGGCAGAGAATTGAGGGGGATGTCGATGTACTGATGAAGCCTAGTTTTCGACTCAGAACACGAGGAATAAATATGGGAATAATAACAACGGTGAAATTAAGCGAACAAACAAGCAAACAAACTGGGATACAGTCATTGGGAAAACAACTTATTACCACATTCTTTATTTGAAATGATATAAGCCATCCAATTTAAGTGTTTAACAGATTCATTGGAACTAACTTGGAAAATGCATTTATCATGAATATTGAAGTACTACAAGAAACTTAAGTGCGTCGGTGGTATAGCGGTTAGGATGCTCGCCGACCATGAAAATGGTCCGGGGTTCGACCCCCGGCCGACGCACTCCTTTACCTCGCTGAGCCAGAAATAATGCTGGTAAAGAGGAAAGGTTGGGCATGAGGCTAGCAACCCCATCCTGTAAAATAAACACTGCTACAGAAACTTCAAGCCAATTAGCTTGAAGCCCTATGTTCCACTGGGAACGTGAAGGAAAAAAAAAACAAGAAACTTAAACTTCTAGATTTTAATGTGTAACGATGAAAATAATAATACGACCAATATAACCGGCCATAGACTTAACATGATCTTGACTACAAACTCTGTTACTTTATCACAACTATAAGCAAGGATAAGACGAGATGCACTTTTTTGCATAACCAGAAAACCCTTATCACTGAATATTATCTGAATTATCTGTCTGGTTTCAACATAGAACTTAACACCGATGTGCAGCAGCCCCTCAAGTTGCCACAATTCACTCAACACACACAAAGCAAGAAAAAATAGTAAAAAGAGATACAAAATAGAGACAGTAAACAGGGATATGAGACAAAAGGAATAGTAATGTGGAAGAACAACATACTTTTATTGGAAATTATAAGTCTGCCATCCATTGAGAACGATTTTCAGCCATATCACCACAATTGTCTCCAGTCTTCATTGGTGTTTACCGTCTCAAGGACCCCAACTAGTCAAGAAGTGTACACCTTCCTAACCGACTTAAATTAACTGTTATTTCATTTCATTGAGTGATGAAGCCATGTTCTGGTTTGACCACCACCACTAGCTGTCTCTTTTCCAACCTGATCCATCCTATGTCAGCTAACATTGCCCACTGTCGAGGGAGAAGATGGCTAGGCATACCTAACACATGTCATAACCATTGGCAACAGAATTCTATGTATGTATATTTGAACATTCTATTTCATGTCGTTTGATGTAAACCTGTGATGAGAGCTGGTGACTAGCCCAAGTTGGTAGCCAGTAATTGACGTCAATGTTTATGTCCCCAATATTGGTGGTGAGAAAATGAGAACAAAGGCTTTGCGTAGGCGGATACAGTTGGCATATGGATGATCTGACACAGCCACAAAGAGATGCAAGATTAACTTTCTGTGAGAAACAACCAATCAACAGACTGTATTTTCTACTGGCAATAATCTACAATAATGTACATTAAAATCTAAAAATATGTGTTGATTTTCCTTAATAAACGATCGGTTGCCTGGCCCTTGTCTTCTGTTGTTAGAAACCGAAATCACACACAGAGATTGGTTAAAGTATATATAAAACTGTACAGATATAAACAGTGGTTTGGTCAATGAAAAATATATACCTTAACTCCTGAGTCTTGCCTTTTATCGTTACATAGTTACTAATTAGTGTCCAATCAAAGTACCACTGAAACATTAACAGCAACACAGAACATATCACATTCAAATACCACTTATCCAATTATGATAAGTAATGTCGACTTTCAACATTCTTAACGTCAATCAACAACAACAACAAAAACAAGAGTGGAGAATACATTCAAAGCAATCACATAAATGTAGGTCAGTCTCCTCACCATTCATGTAATAGTTATAATAATAATAATAGTAATAATCATAGGGGACAAAAGTAATATCACTGACAAAAACCCATTATGTAAAGATAAGCATCTAGGCATGGACAAACACATATGTGTGAATATATATATATATATATATATACATTAACGCAGTTAAAGCTGATGATAACAAAGTAGAACAGAACAGAACAGAAAGTTCAAATGCAAATTAAGCAGGAAAATGGGATCACTACACTAAGCCTCGTCTTCTTCTTCTTCTATCACATTATCATTTATACAATCAAAAAGAAAAGAAGAAAAAAAACAGGACAAGGGGGGGGGCGGGGAAAGAAACACAACATTGACAGAAAAGCAAAACAACTACTCTACTGCTATCTACAACAATAACTCCTATTTATGAGAGAAGAGATGACTTTCATTTTCATATTACAAACTTGTGAGATAAAAATTGGATTTTTTAAAAGTCTACTTGATTAATGAAGGAAAACAAACCAAACTAAAACGGAACGAAAGGACATAAATCCCTTCAAAAAAATAAAATAAAAGATAAAATAATGTGATGGAAAAAAAGTTATTCAGCATAGTACTCTAACTGACTGACTGGTTTCAATGTAGAATTTTGCACAGATGTGCAACACTTCGAGTTGCCACTCTTCTTCTTCTCTGTAGCGCATAAAACATGCGAAGGCAGTACAGATAGATTCAAAAGAGAGATAATAAAAATAAGTGTGAGTAAGGGAAAAAGAAGAGTAATGTGGAAGAACAATAGAGTTATGATAAATCACTAAGAGCGATTGCATCTGCACCAGCCATTGAGGATGATTTTGAGTCGTATCACCAATTCTCTGTAGCCTTCGTTGGTTTTCACCATCCCGAAGACCCCAATCAGGGATTCTACACGTCCCTATGTGGCTGACTAGTTTAAACTAACTGTTATGGATTTCATTGACTGATGAAGCCATGTTCTGGTTTGATCACCACCACTAGCTCTTTTCCAGCCTCATCGATCCTATGTCAGCTAGCGTTTCCCGTCGAGGAAGATGAAAGCTAGACATGCATGCGTAACACATGTCCTAGCCATATCAATCGATGCAGCTGCTTCACAACCTCTTCGATTGATTTCCCTTCCTTATCTAACACTCAGCCTAACCTCAATATCACTCACCCTAATATGCCACCTAACACGGGAGGTAGATAGAACGCAGACACCTATGATCAAAGACAGCTAGTCAGGCGTTTCATGTCTTCCACTTTCAATGGCAATGTCTCACTGACTGCTATAAAGAAGGACACGGTGAACTGCTGAGCAGTACGCACGACGTTTGGTCGATAGCCAGCTGAATAACACGTCTAACTAAGCCAGAGATGGCGTAATTTGACATATGCGAAACTAGCCTTCTGTATCCGTGATGAGATTTCGTCAGGGATGAAGCCGCTGGCGTAGGCTGACGCAACTCCCAAAATAAATGATGAAGTGGTTCAACACGCTCCACCAACCAATTCACTCCCTACCATAGAGCATGTATAATATGCTCTATAGAGAAATTAGAGGAAGAATTTGAGTTTCTTGAAAAGAAATTGAAGAGCAATCGGTACCCCCAAAGGTTCATCAACAAGTATGGAAGATCTAAAGTCACAAATGTAAAACAAACCACAGTGGCTAAAAAGCCAATATACTTTCAGCTTGATTATAAAGGTGAAAACATTGCAGCAATGATCAACAGAAGGCTGAGTACATCACTGGCCATAGCCTATCCTGCAGCTAAGCTCGTTCCCGTCTACCGAACAACTTGCTCTTTGCTGCAATCAAAAATCGATAGATATCCTTCTCATGTTAACAACTCCAACTGTATATACAAATTTACATGTATCTGCGGGAGCAGTTACATTGGAAGGACAGAAAGAAGAAGGGCATACCTCCGATCTTCTGAACATGTACCAAAAAGCTCACGTCCAAAGGGAACAAATGCTTTGAACAGTGCCATCGCCAGGCATCTCCTCGACACGGATCATGAGATGGACGTCGAAAAGTCGTTCAAAATTATCAATAGGCAAAAGAGCTCAATTTTCCTCAAGTTTGCTGAAGCCATTTCCATCAAACGCCTGATACCTGATTTATGCGTCCAGTAAGAAGCGGTTATCATTCTTTCTATGCCCTGCCTGGTAACTGGATATTTTCATCCTCTCTTTCATCTGATTACGTAATGTTGAAGGTTCCCATTGTGTTACTGTTGCTTGGGATAAAGTGTTTATTATTATTGTTATATATATTATTAGTGTATGTGCATATTGATCGATTGATTTTTGTTTAAAATGAACTCTGTGCAAGTATGTTAAAATTGTTTTTGTAGATATATTTAATAATGTGTTTGCCCTGTAAGCAGCTGACGAGAAGGCAACGAAATAAAAGATGGTGTCATTTTATTTTGCTTAAACTGTAGTTCTCGCTTTGTTCAAATAAAGCAACTTGCTTAACTGCTGCTTGCCTAACTAACTAACTAGCTGACTGACGGACTGATTGACTGCTTATCTAGCTATCTGTGTAACAAAGAAATTATTCACTTATACAAGCGGTAATATACATTATTAGAGTTTATAGTACTCACAGCATGAAACTGTCAGTAAAATAAGAGCACTACTATCATAAGTCATTATATGATTTACAAATATATACTTGCAGTTGTATTTTATTGGTTTTGCTCTTTTGTTAAGCAAACAAGCGATCCATTCATTCATTCGTTCAGCTCATACTACATATAAAGCGCGCGAATAGTATGTATGTGATGTATACATATATGCTTTCCTTATCTTCACTAAATAACCAGATAATCGAATCCATGGGATATTACTACTATCATGCAGATAAGAGTAGTAGTAGTAGTAGTTGTTGTTGTATGGTAATGATTTTCTCTGTCAAAAACATACTGATGATAAGAAAAGTAAACATTGAATAGAAGGGAGAAGGAAGAAGAAAAAGATGAAACGCTGAACAATCTGTATACATGAACACATTCACAAACACACACACACACACACACGAAAATATCACTCGACATAAGGAAGAGGAAGAGGATGAGTCTGTTGATGACATAGTTGAAAATTATTTTCAATGATTCTTTTATGCGTTGATCACCTAGGTTCATCGAATTATCAAGAAAGCAAGTGCATAAATATATGATGCTTTATACTACTGATTCGTTGATATGAGTAGTGGTAGTAGTAGTAGTAATAGTGGTACTCATATTAGCTAAATCGAAATGGTCTAAACAAAGAACGGTCATTCCGGTCGCTTGGGAACAAGGGATGAAAGTAATCAAAAGAAATGCAAAATAGGGATAGTAAACAGGCATATAAGGCGAGAAGATAGTAATGTGGAAGAACCATATAGTTTTATTGGAAATTATAAGTCACAAGGAGTGGATGAATCTGACCTGTCATTGAGAACGATGATTTTGAGCCATATCACCAATTGTCTCCAGCTACTATTGGTTTTTACCGTCCCGAGGACCCCAACCAGTTAGCCATTCAGTCTACACCTACCTACGTGGCTAGCTGGCTTAAACTAGCTGCTGTGGATTTCATTGATTAATTCCATGTTGGTTTAAGTTTGACCGCCACTAGCTCTTTTCCTACCTGATTCATCCTAGGTCAGCTAACACTGCCCATTGTCGAAGAAGGCGATGGCTAGGAATGCGTGCGTAACAGGTTTCAAGCATATCAATCGATGAAGCTGCTTCACAACCTCGTCGATTGGTTTCCCTTCCCCACCTAGCACTTGACCGACGCCTAACCTCAATATTGCTCACCCTATTATACCACTTCACACGGGAGATAGAACGCAGACACCTATGGATCAAAGACAGCTAGCCGGCCTTTTCATGTCTTCAACTCTCAATGTTCAGGTCTCACAGCCATAAAGGAGGACGGAACGAACTGCTGAGCAATACACACGACCTTCGGTCGATAAGCAGGATACCACATCTACTAGGCCAGAGACAGCGTGCACTGGCATAGGTGAAACGAGCCTTCTGGATCTTACGACTAGCTAGTAAACTAGTAGCCTAATTCTAATCGCAAGGCCATCTAAACACACTTTCCTACCGTTGGAATCATCATCATTATCATCCCTTGACATTTCATATAAGTTTGTTAAACTCAATTGATTTCAGATAGCAATCACAGTAAGCGAAATTTCGTCGCAGGAATGTTGAATAGTGATTGCATAATGCATGGACGCTTTATGGGTCGTTGGTAATTTGTGTAGATCTTTATTTTAATGTCACCTTCATTCATATATTATTATTAACTTGAGTTCCTAGTGGGGTATAGGGGCGTAAGCATTACAATTTGATTTCTATTTAGTACCCTGTTGCCCTTTTCAGCTGTCTCGACGATATCCAATAATAAGTATTTGTAATTCCTCCTTACACGATCTCCTCCATATTACCATCAGATTTAAAGTGGAAGATAAGAAACGCCTGACTAGCTGTCTTTGATCATAGGTGCCTGCGTTCTATCTCCCGTGTGAAGTGGTATAGAAGGGTGAGCAATATTCAGGTTAGGCGTCTATTGAGTGCTAGGCAAGGAGGAGAATTCAATAGATGAGGCTGTGACGTTACGTCGATTGAGATGGTTGGGACATGTGTTACGTATGCATGCCTAGTCATCGCCTTCCTCGACAGTGGAAAGTGTTAGCTGACATAGGATGGATCAGGTAGGAAAAGAGCCAGAGGTGGTCAAACCAAAATCAACATGAAGTCAGTGAATGGAATCTATAAAAGTTAGTTTAAACCAGCCAGCCATGTAGGGAGGTGGAAATTTCCTTACTGGTTGGAGTCTTCAGGATGGTAAGAACCAGTGAAGGATGGAGACAATTGGTGACATGGCTCAAAATCTTTGTTCCCAATGACAGGTTCGATTCATCCACTCCTTGTGACTTATAATATCCAATAAAAGTATATGGTTCCTCCATATTACTATTCTTTTTGACTCATATCTGTGCTTACTGTCAATATTTTGCATTTCTTTTTAATTTCTCTTGCTTTTTGTGCTACGTGTAGGGAGTGTGGCGACTCGAAGTGCTGCTGCACATCAGTGGAAAAATCAATTTAAAACAATTAGTTCTATGTTGGAACCAGTCAGTCATTAGATTTCAGACCAGCTCGTCGTTTCTCGTTCAAAGACCTGGCGCACGATGTCATTTGACGGTCTCCTTATCGATTATATTCAGCTCCTATATATATATATATATATATATATATATATATATATATATATATATATCCATTTTCTTCTTTACACTTGTTGAGTGATAGTGTCTTCTTGGTTCACTAATTTAGGCCTACATTCATTCCTTTCGTTTCTGAGTGGAATATAGTTGATGTAAGCTTTGAAGTTTTAGTTACATAAGGAGATGAAAATAAACCAACCAACCAAGAGAAGCCAACTAACAAATAAAGAGATAGATGGATAGACAGACAAACAGACAGATAGACAGACGGACAGATAAAATGCTTACCACGCATAGTTGAATATTTCGTATCATTATTAAATGTACATGCTGATGCAATAACAATATCATTTTGTAAATTGTTCACTGGTGTATGACTAGTACTACTGGCTTGTGTTGTTGACTTGACAATACCACTCATATATTGTACTGGCGCATTTGTAGTATTCACCAACGGGATAGAACGTGTAGATTTCTTCCCGTGTATAATAGGCAATCCAGTGGATTTTGTTTGTGGTGATCGGGATTCCGATTCCTTTTGGAGAGGGAAAAAACACAGACCATATAATAGGGAAATCAACTACTATATATATAGATATTTACGTATAATTCTTGGAGAAATTAAACTCTAGACATCTAGGAGGCACGAACACACCAATGACTTTGGAACGCTCAATCAGAAGAAGGTAGTGAAACCAGTTAAGTGCCACCATATTTCTACTGGGGAATCGTGACCAGTGGGGGTACAGCAGGTCAGGTGTGAGAACAAGCACTCACCACCGATGGTATTCATTGGCTAGTGACATTCATGCCATGAATTGGCAGAAGTTGGAATTCATACACTGGCTATTGGATCGGATCCCAGTGGTTTGATGGTCTACGAGCTAGCTTTAACCGGAAGGTCCTGGGATTGAATCCTGGTGGGTTTCAGCTGCCAAAGAGTCCCAAACGAGGAGGATGAAACCGCTGCCCAGTATTCTGTGGTTTTCCATTGGTTCTCTAACCAATGTCAGCTCATGATGAGATCACATTCATGGACAGAAAAAAGTTTCAAATGAAGTGTAGGTTAGGAGAAGATGAAGGTTAGTTGCTCGAATTTCCTTTCTAGCACAGTTGTTCGTTCCAAAGTCATTGGTGCATTCCCGCACTCTTGCATGTCTAAAGATGAACTTTGCCTGATTAATGATAATACTAATAATAATTTTATAGCGATCAGTACTTTTGGTATGAATATGGAATTTTCAGCGTGTAGTACTACAATATTGCATCTAAATTTCTCATTATAGGGGCAATTATTAAAATAGGGCATTCACATTATTAATAATATTGTTCAATAAACATGTGAATATAAAATTAAATCAAGTGAAAATATCAACAACGATATAATAATGAGAAAATGGGCCATTTACTTAGAGTTCCTCAGTAAGTTGGTAATGTCCTGCCTTACACACATATCGCATCACACAAAATATGTGCCTGCCAAATAAGGTTTTGAAGAGTTTTTGTATTAGATGACTGTGCATACAGTCTTCTATAGTTGCTTCTAGTTCCCATAACTGAGACAAATGCAAGGAGAGAGTTGTGTTTGAGGAAGATGTCGAGAGTCTGACAAGATAATATTTGACAATTTCTTGCAGGAATCCATACGTCCACTATCTACTAACCCCACTCAGCCTGCTGACAGCTTTTAGTGCTCTACGCAGGATAAGAAGCTCTTTCTTAAGTAGTCTGGGAGAGACTAAGACGCGAGGAACAGTAAAGAAGGATAGGCAAAATACAAGAATTAACAAACACAAACGGTAACAGCAGAGACGGAATGATACCAGATCGTCTTAAATTCCTTACTTGCATAGAACGTCAAACGAAATACCTCTCTGGAAACTGACATGATGTGAGAAGACCATGGAAGGTGATCAGAGGAAAAACACGGTCCAAAGTATTTAACATTCGGTTTGGTTTCAACTTCAGTGCCACCTATGATAGTGCAGCCGTGTGAACTAACTAATTCACGTAAGTAAAACTTGCATCTGAAAGCGAAATAAACCACCTGACCATTTGATGACAAGAACCAGTGACTAATTTCTGATAAAAAGTTATTCATTTTGGAACAGTCTAACTGAGAAGTAACCACCGGCATAGAAACAGCCAAATCTTCGGCATACTTAACAAAATCGACTTCATCAGAATGGGGCAAGTCATGTAAGAAGAAGGAAAACAGAAGTGGGGACTAGTACTGACTGAGGAACACCAGGTAGAGTAAGCGTGAAGGAAGCAGTGGAGAACTTCCCACTGTAAACAGTGTACTGTTTCGTATCAGAAAAGCAGGAATGTAACCACTTACTGATCCAGCACTATGCTTGTGATGCAGCAAGCTTATCTAAGAAAAGAGGCCTAGGTACAGTGTCAAAGGCAGATATGTGATCTAGGAAGGCATACTAAACGTATTTGGCAGCTCTATCGAAACTAGCGACAATATTATGATATAAGGAAACACTGGCGTCTTAAGTACACCTACTATGTTAGAAGAAAATTTCTTAGGATTGTTAAAAGCTATCAATGAAGTTTCAGCGTTAAGTAAACGGAGGTTTTCCATTATTTTTAAAAAAAGGTGAAGTAATGGCAAAAGATCCACTTGATGATTTAGGCAGAGGAACAATTTGAATGTCCTTCCAAGAAGCAGGCACAGTGTTACTGGAAAATAATGATTCATTAAAAAAATACCAGTGAGAGGATGACATAAAATGTCAGCGCATTTATTGAGGATAAAATAACTGACACGCCATATGGACCAAGAAACTGATTAGGTTTCAGGGATTTGAGACACTTGAAGAATTACTTTACTTGATTTACTTGATTTGGTTGTGTTCTATGAGCTGGTCATCCATTGAAGTGCTAAGCTTTCGTTATCCTTCTAGGCAAAATCTTCCGTTGTAAGCTTTAATATGAAGTGAACCTTATTTGAATTCTCTATGAAGCATATAATTGACAAACTTTGTTGTGATTGGTTAATAATTTACATCTTTATTGATCGTTTTGATCATATCATTCATGCAGGATTCAAATAAGTTCACTTCATATTGAAGCTTACTCTGAAGATGTCATCTAGAAGGACAATGAAGGCTTCACAATTAAATCAATCAACTCAGAGAACATACAACCAAATAGGAATCATCCACCTGAGCAACAAACCTGCTTTATTATTTCTAGTCTGTATATGTTCACTATTCAAATTCACGAAATTCATTGTCAAAAAATTTGAGGTTGGCTTACTAAATCTTAACAAAAAAAACCACACACGTAAAACATTTTAACCTGATTTCAGCAATCTTCAAAAGTATTAGACTCATTCACAGTTTTACACGGGTAAGTAGTTAGGGTAGGAAGCAAATACTCTTTCTTCAAACTTGTTCAGCGTATGAAGCTTAACTTTCAATATTTTTACCTTTCAATTAGATCACCGGTTGGTCGGTCGGTCGGTTTTCGACATAGAACTTTGCACATATGTGCGGCAGTTCAAGTCGCCACACTCCCCACATGTAGCACACAAACCAAGAGAAGAAAGTAGGAGAAATGCATAATAGAGTCAGTAAACAGAGGTGTGAGACAAAGGAATAGTAATAACGGAGAACAAAACAGTTTGATTGGAAATCATAAGTCACAAGGAGTAGATGCATCTGCGCCATCACTGAAAACGATTTTGAGCTATGTCACCAATTGTTTCCAACCTTCATTGGCTTTTACCGTCCCGAGGACCCCAACCAGGAAGTCTACATCTTCCTACGTGGCTTAGACTAACTGTTGTGGATTTCATTGACTGGTGCCATGTTTTCATTTGATCGCCGCTAGCTCTTTTCCAGCCTGACCCTATATCAGCTAACATTGCCCATTGTCGAGGAAGGCGATGACTAGGCATACGTAGCACATGTCCTAACCATCTCAGTCGATGTAATTTCACAGTCTCGTCAACTGATTTCCCCGCCTTACCTAGCACTCGACGCCTAACCTGAATATTATTCACCTTATTATACCACTTCACGCGGGAGATAGAACGCAGGCACCTATGATCGAACACAGATAATCTTTTCATGTCTTCTGCTCTCAATGGCCAGATCTCACAGCCATAAAGGAGGACGGAGCGAACTGTTGAGCAGTACACACGCCCTTTGGTCGATAGTCGGATATCACGTCTACGCCAGAGACGGCGTAAACTGGCATATGCGAAACTAGCCCTCTGTATTTGTGCTGAGATTTCGTCAGAGATCAACCCATTGGGGCTGATGGTACTTCCCAAGTAAGTGAAGCGGTCAACGTGCTCTACCACTTCACTTCCTATTTCTAATCTAGGAGTCGGTGAAGTCCAATCCTGCAGCATCATCTTACATTTTACAGGGGCGAATCGCATGCCAAACATACGAAGATTGCAGCTCAAAGTGTTCAGAAGACTATGCTCTATTTTGTCAGCGTCCTCGCCTAGAAGGAATATATCGTCTGCATATTCTAAGTGAACGAGATTATTCCCTGGTAGCAGGTCAATCCCTGAGTCTCTGAAGTGAATTAGAGTTACGTCCATTAGTACATCTACGATGAAGTTGAATAGAAATGGGGATAGTAAATACAAAGTTATTCCTCTATAATACTTCTGTCGTGTATCTAATGTCCAAATGATTGGTTATTAATTGAGGCCAACAAACTTTTATTAAGTTTTGTCATATACTTCTGTGATATATAAGATCACAGAAATGAGCATAATTTTCCAGTTATTGTCTTTCAATTCAAGCCATCGGTCAAGTGAAATCCCAGTGGGAAGTGAAGAGTGGGTTTTCTGTGTGACGGTGAAATGGGAAGATTGTGCGAGCTGGAGGACATGAGAGATTATGGGAAATCGTGGAGCTAGCCAGCTGAAGAAGACAGGGGAAAACAGACCAAAGTGGAGATGTGGTATTAAAGTCCTATGTTGCACTCGGAACCCAAGGGAATATTAAGAATAATAATAATAATGATAATAATCAGATCATCATCCATGGCTGACTGACTGACTTAGTTTCAACACAGAACTTTGTACAGAAATGCAGCAGTTCAAATTGCCACATTCCATGTAGCACATAAAGGTAGACAAAGGAGATTCAATAGGACTTTAATAATAATAAGCAGGAATGTGCAAGAGAAAGAATAGTAACATGGAAAAACACGATGGTTTGATCAATATGAGCGAATGCATCTATGCCATCACCTATTGGTAGGCAAGATGGCAAGAGTGATACAATCACTCCTACACACACCACTAACAAGGTAAAATAACGCTGTAAATCTGTCAGCTGCCGGCTAGACTACCGATTTTTTCCCATTCATCAAAATGCATCATATTTCTACTGCATTTCATATTGTTTTGACCATTCAACTGCCTTCATGAATCTCAAACTTATTATCACGTACCTTTTCAAAAAAATTTCAATTTGGTCTTAGATGCCTGGAGGCAATCGGCCACAGGAACCCTGCTTGACTTAGGTTTCGAGCTAATTGGCGCTCACACTAGTCAGTCAGCAAGGCGTATCTGCAACCTTGAAGGGACTTATTCATGTGTTTTCTGAGGTTCAAACTGCGGTCACCCAGTGAGTGCTGCAGTCAGAGAGAGAGAGAGACATTACCACTGATCAGTTATCCGGGCCCACGATTTACCTCCTGTAGGACTGCATTGGATATAAACCATTGAATTCAGTATGCACCAAAGATAGGACTAGATACATTACACTAGTTACTGACTTGTGTCCAATCAAAAGGTTTCAACTTATTGAGAAGAATTTTTTTCGAAGGGAATGAAAGAAAAAAGACTTCACGGAGTTAATTCAGGAGGCTTTATACAGAACAACATTGTTTTAAGTGATGCATTATGGAAGAACTCGTTTGAGAAGGATAAACTTAGCAATTATACAAGTTGAAAATTCGGCACTACGTTTAGAACAAAAGTTTTCAGAATGAAGCTGTTACAATCAATTATAATGATTAAAAAGTTTCAGTTTCATATGACTAATTCCCTTAGTGTGACTGTATTTGTCATAAGAGATAGTGAAAATAGTGGACAATGGACAAATTATAAGTATATTATTCAATGTACAATGAAATTAATGTATGCACTACTATACGACAGAGCTTTGTTCAAATAATCTATAGCATAAGTCTAGTATATGGATGAACCAATGAAAAGTGAGTGCGTGGGTGGACGATTAAGTCAGTGAATGAGTGACGAATCAATGTGACGAAAATAAAGACATTATTTTATTCATACAGGCACCATCATCTAATTAGTGCAAATCTATGGTAAATTCCAGAGAAAACAAAAAGATGGAAACTCGAAACTTTAACGAAAAAAATATATACCAATTCAACTCCATTATAGACAAGATTTTATATTGATAAAGTCACACAGTGTGCGTATACAGTAATATTTACTGATGAGAACGTTTCGAGCACAAATTATTACTACTGCTTATAATCATATCAAGACCTTAGTCACTCACACAACTTTTTTGCTTCATTTATATGCATCAGCAAAAATTGATGTGATTAGACATTTGAATAAAATCAATATGTGATGATAAAGTACATTCCGAAATAATAATATTAGTGTTATCAATCAAATACAATCAGACGGGAAGGGAAATAAGATGTTTTTATAGTAAAATAAATAAATAACTTGTTAGAATGTGAATTGAATTGAAATACATTTTTACATTATTTATTATCCTCCTTTGATTTGACTAGTGGTAATAATATCTTCCATTCATATTTCTGGTATTTGCATTGAGTCATTTCTGTTGCATGCGTTGTGTACGGTGTAGACTCGACGAACCAGGCAGGATTCAGTAATCAATCTCTCTCTCTCTCTCCACCTACATAGATTACTTCTTAGAATCTTAGCCCTCTCCCACACTATTGTGTGGTTTTGTGTTAATATATGTAGTGCAATTGCTGAGGTTTTTTTCTAAATTACTTATCTTCGCGGTTGGGGTCAATCATTCTTACCCTAGCTAAATTTTTATGTTCCTACAATCTGATTACCCCCGATCTATTAGTTTAACCTATGTAGTTGACCTCACAGTCATTGTAAGGTATTTTGTAAATTATATTATTTTGTTTAACTGGGTCCACCGACAGGGTCTTTTAGCCTACAGAGCTTGTCCCGTCTGAGTGAGTTTGTAGGTTTAAATGCCACCAGCCTAATTCCTGCTTTATTGAAAATCCTACGTAGGGAAGGTTTCAAATGTCCCCTCCCTATATGGTAGAATTGTAGATGCCTTATATTCTTTCCTATTTATGTTGTCATTATTATCACTATTAGTTTCACCATTATTTTTATTTTGCTTTTCACCTCTTTTGATATTCCTAATGAATTTTATAGGATAGTTATTTAACACTAACGCTTCTTCTTCTATCTGTTTTATTTCGTCATTGAGGCTTTTTGTTGTACTACTGAGTACTGAGTACTATTGCTCGGTTTTTTAGACACTTATCTAAGCCCGTCTTTACAGACAATGACGGATGAAATGAAATAAAGAGGTCTAAATATCTATATCTATATACATATATATATATTTCACTGCAACTGTCAGAGCAAAGCAGGAAACACTACGTGGCATCACTGAGGAATCATCTGTGGAAGACCATTGGAACTCTCTGAAGGTAATTTTCAACGAAACGTGTTCAACGGTTTTAGGAAGAAAGAAGAAACAAGACAAAGAATGGCTCTCAACGGACACTTGCAAGCTAATAGAGGAGAGGAGAATGGTGAAAGAGAAAATGATTCAATGCAAAGATGGACAAGAGAAAGAGACGCTGAGCTCAACTTACACAGCACTGGACAAAGAAGTGAAGAAGAGTGCCACGAAGGACAAAAGACAATTCTACGACAATCTGGCTACTGAAGCTGAGAAGGCAGCAGGCAAAAGGAACCTAAGAACACTATATCAGATAACCAAGTCCCTATCCGGGAAGAGATGAACACAAGTGAAACCTATAAAAGACAGCCAAGGGAACCCAATTACCAAGGAAGAAAGACAGATTAAACAATGGGCGGACTACTTCAAAGGACTCTTGAACCGACCACCACCTACAACCCGTCCAGAAATACCAACAACAGCACGTACACAACTGCAAGTTGACACCAATCCTCCAACGGAAACTGAAGTCATGAATGCACTCAAGCTTCTGAAAGCTGGAAAAGCAGCTGGACCAGATGGAATACCCCCGGAAGCACTGAAAGCGGACCCAGAAACGACAGCAGATATGCTGACTCCATTATTGCAAAACATCTGGAAAGAGGAAAAGGTGCCTACTGACTGGAGGAAAGGTTACCTAGTGAAACTACCAAAGAAGGGCGACCTAGGACTCTGCAAGAACTGGCGACGAATCATGCTCCTGTCGACGCCAAGTAAAATCCTGAGTCGCATCATCCTGGAGAGAATAAAGGACGCACTGGATACAGAACTCCGCCAACCAGAACAAGCTGGATTCAGGAAAGGCAAATCATGTTCTGACCAAATTGCAACTCTACACATCATCATCGAACAAAGCATGGAATGGCAATCAAATCTCTACCTCAACTTTATAGACTTTGAGAAGGCCTTCGACAGCGTTGACCGTGAAGTAATTTGGAAACTACTCGAGTACTACGGCGTACCCCAAATATTCATCAATCTTATTCAACAGCTGTACGACAACGGCACATGTCAAGTGATCCACAACGGAAAACTCAGCGAATCGTTTGGAGTAAACACAGGAGTCAGACAAGGGTGCTTATTATCACCAATGATATTCCTAATTGTGGTGGACTGGATTATGCGTCAGACAGTGGGAAACGAAAAGACAGGGATATCCTGGACCGACGTGAAGAACCTAGAAGACCTGGATTTCGCGCGTGGATGATTTATATTTCATGTCACACAAAATCGAAGACTTACAAGCAAAAACCGACAAACTGGTCGAAGAAGCAGCAAAGACAGGACTCCAGGTGAACAGACAAGACGGAGGTTATGAAAATAACCAACCAACAACAACAACAGCAGCAGAAACATCCAGTGCCAATCACCATCAACGGGAGGGATTTGAAAGAGGTTACTTCTTTCACTTATCTGGGGAGCATTGTCTCAACCACAGGAGGAACGGACGAGGGCGTCAAATCGAGAATCGGGAAGGCGAGAAACACATTCATCAACCTGAAACCAATCTGGAAATCTTCGTCACTCAGCCTGCATCCACAACAAAATTCGAATTTTCAATACAAACGTTAGTCAAGTCAGTTCTTCTATGCGGATCAGAAACTTAGCAGCGGATCACAAAGAATTGTTCCAACAGCCTGTTGCAGACCTTTATCAACAACTGTCTTCGTTCTATACTGAAGGTCAGATGGCCGGAAAGAATCACAAACAAGAAGCTATAGGAACAAACAAAACAGGAACCAATCGCCCAACAAATATGCAGGAGAAAGTGGAGATGGATTGGACACTCGCTGAAGAGGCCGCTGGGTGACATCGCACGTCAGGCCATAGCTCGAGTGGAACCCGAAAGGGAAGCGGCGAGTGGGACGTCCAAGGGTGACATGGAGGAGATCGTGTGATGAGGAACTGAAACAGTATGGATTAACATGGATGCAAGTGAAAGTACAGCAGAAGACAGAAGCAAGTGGAGGCATGCAGTTGAAGCCCTATGTTCCACTAGGAACCCAAGAGAACATCTATTAGCACATTGCGTTGACTTTTTATAAATGCTAGTGTCTAGTTTGCCTTCTTCTATTCATTTTATTTAACAATCTAACATCATGGCTAATTCTTCTTGTTCATTTTGCTATTCAAATGTGAATTTTATTCCCTCTACTAGTGAGTTTATATGTGTGTCAAGGAGCTAGACTGTGATATGTTCTGTTTTTAACACTGTGAAGGTGTCATCCACATATCTCCACCATATTATCTTTGGAGTAGGATTAAATGTATTGAGAGCAATATTTTCCAAGCTGTCCATAAATATATATCCGCCACGATAGGGGATATTGGTGATCCCATCGCTACACCGTCTGGAATTTAAAGATGGTAGATATAAGGCATAAATGAATTCCTAAAATAGTTTTCTCAATGAATGAGTTCGGGATCTGTAGTTAGTTCTCTTTTAACCGCTTCTAAGGCTGCCATATTGATTGGTATATTAGTGTACAGACTAGTTATATTAAAACTGACCACTATTTTTCATTATTCTCTAATTGAATGTTATTTAGTTTCCTTTTCATTTCATATGAATTGGTGAGGCTGTAGTTTGAATGATTTCTAATCGGAGATAGTATTTACGCTAAGTGTTTTGATAATTCATACGTCAGCGTATTTCTGAAATCTACTATTGATCATATGGGGTAACCTGGTTCATATTTTTCTATAATACCAGACATTCTACTAGCGTTGTTAGTTTTAGGCCTAAAATTAAACCATTTAGACTCGCCCAGTATTGCAAAGCAATTATTACTGAAATTTTTTGGTTATTAAGAGCAATAATGACAATTTTAACCGGAAATGCTTAATTCCAGTTTTTTCTGATACACATAATATCAGATGAACTTCTCCCTAATAATACTGATCAACAGAGCTCTGGGTATACGAGGCTATAAGCCAAATTTTACTGCGTGTGTCAGAGAGAGATATATAGAGAGCAGTTGATAATATCCAGTTGTTCATACTGAAATATACATGGATGGCGCTTAGAACTCCAGAACCAATTGTCTGTAAGTCAAGTGTTGAGCAATGGATGAACAGACTAAACTGGTGAAAATTGAATTTTATTCTGCAAAGCTACATGTACGATGAAGTAATCATTGATTTTCAAATCTTATCAATAGTTCATCGACCTACTGGTTTAAGAACTCGACATTTAGCCATTAGTGGGTCCTGAGGACGAATCCCGCTCCACCTCATTCAACTTGGTTAACCTACTAGGTAGTATCATCAGCCCTCACATAATGATTGCGTGGCTTATAGGCTGAAAAATGGAACGGAACTGAATTCAAACAAAACAAATCTATAAGCAATAACCACAAATATATAGTAGCATCGTAGAAAGATATTCATCACATATACTTGATGGATATACCATTTGAATAGCTACAACAATAATTAGGTAGATTCTTGTGACTTTGAAAAGAGAAAAATGGTAGGATTACATAATCGATTCTCATCTAAATATGGTATTTCCTTCTTGTGATACAGTGTACCTATTATTGCATCTTGTAGTATCTACCAATACAACTGCTCATGTGGAGCCAGTTAGGAACTTAATTTTCTTGCTCAGGAACACCTACCAGTGTGGCCATAATAGAGGTGTAATTAAACTGTAACGACAGAAGACAAGGGCCAGGCAACAGATCGTTTATTGAAGAAGTCAAGAGATATACATTTTTATGTACATTGCTGTCAGCGGAGAAGCAGAGTCTTTTGATTGGTTGTTTTCTTGCTGAAGGTTATTCTGTACTGCTCAAGAGCAAATCCTGTTTGCACAAGTTAAGTCTGCTGTGATTGGTTGTTGAGTACCTCAAGGTTAAGCTTTGTTCTTGTTTATTCTTGTGACCCCTATTCGGGACGTAACACTGACGTAAATTGTTGTCTACAGATTCGTCAACACAAAACTACCAACACTTCTACATTCGATCACTTCATCCAAACAGGCCACAAAGGTAGCTACTAACATTGTAGAGTCATTCTCTATCATAATTCGATTATCGAATAAATTAACAAACGCCTTGAAATACCAAAAACTTCAAACAGCAGAGGCCATTGCAACTTTTTTTACAAACATTGTAGAACTCTGCATGCAAAAGAAACAAGCCCAGCGACAGTTGCTACCCTGACCTGTTATGCAACCAATAAATTCATATATTCTGTATCATTTCATTTGAGCGATCTGATGTTTAGTGTTAGTGTCATATGAATGCAATGCATGTGATGTAACAGTTCGATTCCCAGATGACGTAATCCCAAGTCTTGATAGTAGTAGCAAGCCCAGAAACACAGGGAAGGTAGTATGTGCGTGCGTGTGTGTGTGAGTGGCTGTAAAAGGAATGACTGGTTCCAACGTAGAACTTTGCACACATGTACAGCAGTTCGAGTCGCCACTCTCCCTCCAGGTAGTACACAAAGCAAGAGAAGAGAGTAAAGAGAGGTTCAAAAGAGAGATAATAAACAGAAGTGTGAGGTAGAAAGAATAATAATAATAGAATTTTATTAAGTATGATAAATCACAAGGTGTGAATGCATCTCCGCCATCACTTAGAACGATTTTGAGTCATAGCACCAATTCTCTAAAGCTTTCATTGGTTCTTGCCATCCCGAGGACCCCAACTCAGGGCGTCTACACCTCCTTAAGTGGCTGTCGAAGGGCAGCATCACAGCTTTAAAAGAGAATGAAGCCCTATATTCTACTCAACAACAAAAAATCAAAAGTAATTAGATAATTTTATGACCGATCGTTACAACTAATGATGGAATACGACAACTCTGTACATATCAAAATGTTTGAGAACCATTGGAAAACCAGCTGGGAGCACTGGACAGCTGTTTCGTCCTAGTTCTGGACTCTTCAGCAGTATGTACCCACCGGGGTTAGAACCCAGTACCTTCTGGTTACAACTCCTTCGAACCCCAGTGGGTGCGCACTGGTGAAGAGTCCCAAACTAGGCTGACGAAACAGCTGTCCAGTACTCCCAGTTGGTTTTCCAATGGTTCTCTAACCAACGTCAGCTCATGATGAAATTCTGTAACCAATCAATCAAATCCCTACAAACCAACACTTGAATATCAAAATGTATTTAACTTAATCGAAAATGGTAATGCAATTAACTAAATAAATGTCAAGTTCTGAAAAAAGGAACACTATTTCTATCAAAAGAATAACGTTTACCACTGAATTTGATTTATGAAGATTGATTTTAAGAAAATGACAACAGCAAAAAAATTCAGACAACCACAACAACAACAACGACAAAAAATCAAAGTAGATTTGACAAATAAAGAAAAAGCAGCAGCGGGGGGTAAGGCTACTTAATAAAGTAAGTTAGGATGTCCTATGAGTATATTGAGATATAATTTTGAGTAACACAATCAATTGTGCTCAATACATCCTTACGCAGCTATTATATGGCACAATATCACCGTGCGTGTGTGTGCATGTACGTGTGAATCTTATAATACCAAATAAACTTGTGCAATATGAATGAATATATGAATGCCTTCAGTTTATATATCATATGAATTGCCATCTCCAATTCGCAGGTATAATTAACACAAACAGTAAAATAGAAGAGTCATTCATATTTTTTATTCCTTCACGTTCCCAGTGGAATACAGGTGGCTTCAAGCCAGAGGCTTGAAGTTTCTATAGCAGTGTTGTTTATTTTTCCAGGATGGCGTTGCTAGCCTCATGACCAACCTTCTCTGTTTACCAGTCTTATTACTACCTTAGGGAGGTAAAGGAGTGTGTCAGAAGGCCGGGAATCAAACCCCGTACCGTATGCGTGGTCGGTGAGCATTCTACGTTTGTGCCACCGACGCACGAAAGCCCACCATCTCCGGCGAGGCGGATCATGAACGATACAACATCATAGTGAATGAGGGGATCTAACATCGCCACGATACTTCCATGATATCCAACGATGTTTACTGGGAATTACAAAAGATCACTAGTCACGGTCTATAATAATTATTATGATAGTAGTAATAATAAAAACAATAGCTTTATTCCAAACAGTACTTTTGGTACGAATATGGAATTTTCAGCGTGTAGTAGTACAATATTGAATCTAATTTACCCATTACAGGGCCATAATCAAAATAGAGCATTCATATTATTAATTAAAAAAATATTAATAATAACCTAAATTAATAATATTGATCAATAAGAAATGAAGTATAAAATTAAATCAAGTGTAAATACTAACGACAGTGTAAAAATGCGAACAAAATACAAAACAGTTTATTAAGAGTTCCGCAGTTATTTGGCTATTGCCTTTCTTACACTTTTCTTATCACATAAAATGTTTGCCTGCCAAATAACGCACCGTAGAGCTCTTCTACTCAATCGTCCGAGCATACAGTCTTCTATAGTTGCTTCTAGTTCCCCTAAATGATGAGACAGATGCTAGGAGAGAGTTGTGTATGGGGAAGATGTTGAGAGTCTGACAGGATAATATTTGACTATTTCTTGCAGGAATCCATGTGTCTACTATCTACAACAGTTTTGACAAGTTGGTTTAGCAACACTCCACTCACCCTACTGACGGCTTTTAGTGCTACGCAGGATAACAAAGTCTTTCTTAAGTAGTCTAGGAGAGATTAAGACAGCGGGGAACAGTAAAAAAGGATAGGCAGAATACAAGAATTAACAAACACAAACGGTAACAGTAGAGACGCAGTGATACCAGATCATCTTAACTTCTTTACTTACATAGAACGTCAAACGAAATACCTCTCTGGAAACTGACATGATGTGAGGAGACCATGGAAGGTGATCAGAGGAAATACACAGTCCAAGGTATTTAACCTTCGATTTGGTTTCAACTTCAGTGCCACCTATGACAGTGGAATCGTGTGAACTAACCAGTTCACGTAAGTCGCAAGTGCATCTGAAAGCGAAATGAACCACCTGACTGACATTTGGAGGGATTTATCTTAAGACTATTTGATGACGAGGACCACTGACTAATTTATGACAAAAAATATTCATTTTGGAACAGGAATGCAACCACTTGGTAATCCAGAACTATGCTTGTCATGCAGAAAGCTTGTCTATACTCATATCCTCTGAACCTTTCTTTTCCCTTCCATATATCCCGAATGGATGATGAGGGCTTCAACCTTGAAGCTGTGAAGTCTTACTCGCCACAGTGGTCTTATTTCTCTCTCTCTCAACAGTCGACCTCCTCTCTTTTCAGGGTTTAGGGGTATATCGTCCAGGAATCGAACCCGAGCCACGTAGGCTGTTGGTAGGCATTCTACTGTTGAACCATTGTCTCACCTGTCAACTTCGTCTGTCAACGAAATACTATTTAGACACTGAGGCAACTGAAAGAGGCTAGAAGACAAACAACTATAAAGTTGTTTAATCAAAGGATTGAACTGTTAGGATCGACGGGGAGGTGTGGCAGTGCGGGCAAAGACTACTTCATAATCTTCACACATCACGTACATGAGAATGATATAGAGTACTTACAAAATCAGTATGCTAAGATGACTACACCATCTATTAAACAACCAAACAGCGAGAACAAAAAGAAAATACTTCCTAATTATAATAACACACAGAGATGATACAGAGTATTCATAATTAGATGACGACATTTTAAGCACAATTTATCACTACTCATAAATAATATCAATAGGTATTTTAAACAACTTATGAATTTGCTTTACACTCCCTCCTATTTGTATTTGTATGGTGGCTTTGCAAGTATTTGCCGGATATGCCTTGAGTCCTTCCCTACAGCAAGTGTGTTTGGTGTTGATTCAATGAACAATGATTCGGTGATTATCGTCTCTCTCTCTCTCTCGATGTACCTATACTACTTTTTTCATACTTTTAGCCATTGTACGCGGTTGTGTGATTACGCGTAAGTGAATGCACCACAATGGTTGAGGTTATTTTTTATAGATTATCATTAAGTCAATCAGTTTAAATCTAGTTAAATGTCTATCTTCTGATAAACCTTTATTGATCTCGATCTACTAAGTCGATCCATGTTACTGACCTCATAATTATTAAGTGATAATTTGGTAAATTATACATAGTTAATTTTCTAATTGTATCTATCGGATGCTTAAGGTGACAGAGTATATATCTGAAGGAGTTCATCGGTGTAACTAACACTCTAATTCCAGGCTAATATATTAAGAAATCCAACGGAGAGCTTTTAATATTCCTTCCTTATATGATGATAGTAGTACTATCAAGGCTTTGGCTTCTTTGTTTTCATACTGAGCGGTTACAACACTGCTAATCGATAAAGTAAGGGTACTCGTAAGAAGTGGCTTGCGCAGATTCAAAGTCTGTACAATACTCGAGGTAAGGTCAGCAAAGATATTCAGATTATACAAGAAACTAGAAGATGTGGGACAGATGTATTAGGAAAGCGGTTGAAATGTATATAAACTCTTTAAATTGATAACTGGGGAGTCAGTCATCTACACCCATATGACAACTATGAACACACTGAAGAGGCTATCATAATAATAATAATCCTAATATCATCGTATTTTCTAAAATTTTACTCCATATGTTTTCCTAGTTGGATATAATTGGACTATGAAGTTTTGAAGCGATTTGTGTTATTTTTACGGAATGAGGTTACCAGTCGCATGCCCAACCTTCCCCCTTTACCATACTGCATACTGCATACTGCCTACGAGGCACAAACATAGTCTTAGGCTTTCATGAAATCGGAATCAAGCTCTTCCAGGATCATGATAGAAAGATTAAAATCAAAAGGAAGAGAAATTAAAACTATACATTGCTGCGCGCCTAATATTAAGGCGGTTCATGAGAAGATGAAGGAATTCTTTAGACAACTACAAGCAGATGTTGACATCAAAATACATTGGGTAGAAAACACAAGAATAGAACTAACTCATCATGAGTCAAGAAATGCTGAGTGGGAAAATAAAAACAGATGATACTCTGGGCTGATCACTTCAAAAGCTTCCTGAACCTACCACGACAGCTAACTCTTGAAGAGATACCACCGGCAAGGATAGAAATGCCAGTGAAAGTCGAAGTCTTGAAGACTGTAAAGTTACTGTGATCTTGAAAGGTTGTAGGATCAGGTGGAATGAATTCAGAAGCTCTGTATACGGACCAAGTGACCTCAGCTAACAAGCTCATGATATCATATCAGGAAATTTGGTGGAAGAGATTCTAAGTGCCTGATGACTGGATGGCTGAATATGATAAGCAACCAGCCCCAAGTCTGGTAACTAATCAGCCAAATTCCTAATGAAAGTGGAAACTATGAAAGATTAAGGTAATATAAAGCCAGCTATATATATATATATATATATATATATATATATATGTATGTCACCATCGACATAAGACATTTTGGAAACTACATAAAATTTCATGCAGCCGTTTCCATTTATTAGTTTAAATAAAGAAAAAATGAACGTATTTGCAGACAGTATAATAGGAGCTGATTTTTTTATCTCATGAATTCCCTTCGCCAACTGCGTACATCCTAAACAAAATCAATAATAGGCTACAAAATAGAGCATCTGAACAAACTTTTGCTCACAATGACTTCGAGTTAGAGATAGGAAGTATAGGCAAGATAATTCCAAAATTGATGTAAGCAGACAAATTATTCAATGTTAAAAAAAGTAACTATTTATATAATAATTGACGTCTAATTGACACGGGACATACAGTGAAAATTAGTCAGCCTTTTAAAAAAAATCAATACACAGAATAAGCCATGGTTAATCCGGTTGGCGGAAGCCAAAAGACTTTGACCCAACCTATGCCTACAGAAAGAGAGTGTGACTAATCTCTCTCTCACTACCCTACCTGGTAACCGTAATTTTACTGTTCGTGTTGAATAACTATCCTATTAAATTTATTAGGAATATCAAAATAGGTCAAAAGCAAAATAAAAATAATTGTGAAACTAATAATGATAACATAAATGTGGTAAGAAAGAACATAAGGCCTCTAAAGTTTTATCATGTAAGGAGGGGACATCTGAGACCCTACGTCGGATTCGTAATAAAGCAGGAATTAGGGTGACATTCAAACCTACAAACTCAGGTTGGACAAGCTCTGTAGGCTAAACGATCCTGTTGGTTGACGCAATTAAAAAAAATTATATAATTTACAAAATACTTTGCAATGACTGTGAATTAAGTCAACTACATAGGTCAAACTAGTAGATCAGGAGTAGTGAGATTATCAGGACATAAGAATTTAGCTAAGGTTAGAATGGTTGCCCCACCCATGAGGATAAGTAATTGAGAAAAAATCAATCAGCAATTGCATTGCACGCATCAACACACAACCACACAATACGGTGGGTGGGACATAGTCGAAATTCTCAAAAGTAATATAGGTAGGTGGAGAGAGGAAGATATAGAGATTGATTTCTGAATCCTGACTGGTTCATCGAGTCTACACCCAACACATGCAACAGAAATGACTCAACGCAAATACCAGAGATATGGAAGATATTAATACCACCAGTCAATCAAATCAGAGGAGGATAATAAATAATACTGTTAAAATGTATTCAATTCACGTACGTTATAACATTCTAACAAGTTACTTATTTTTACTATAAAAGATCTTGTTTCCCATCTGATTCTATTTGATTGATAACACTCATATTATTATTTCTGAATGTACTTTATCTTATATTGATTTTATCCAAATGTCTAATCGTTAATTTTATTCATGTATATAAATGAAGCAAGAAAGTTGTGTGAGTGAGTACGTTGATATGATTATGAGCAGCAATAAATTGTGCTTCGAAACGTGGTCATCTAATAATATTACTGCATAACACTGTGTGATTTTATCAAAATAATTTTTTATCCATAACGGAGTTAAGCTCTACCACAGTGATCAAGTTTTATACTTATATCAAGAATAGAATAGAATACGACAACAGTGAAGTTTACTCTACCATTTATGTAGAATATCTCTGAAATAACAGTAAGAACACTAAAACCCTCTGAAATAAACACAGCAGACTAGCCGACACAATCACTTCATTCGATATTGTGCAGACCGAAAGATCCAACGGAAAAAGAAGATCAATACCATTTACAAAATAAATTGCGTGCATGAACTGCGATAAACAATACAGTGGTCAAAGTGAGTGTCCGCCTTGACTCAGAATCCAAGATTAGAAATTAGCTAGCTGTGAAAAGGCACGATATGTATTCGTGTTTCATATCGATGTATGTGGACAATTACGGACGCCAATTTGATTGGGATGTGCGTCGGTGGCACAACAGTAGAATCCTCGCCGCCAACCACGCCTCAAGTTGTTCTGGGTTCGATCCTCGACCGCAGACGCACTCCTTCAAATCACTAAGCCAGTAATAAGAAGACCGATAAAGAGGGGAGGTTTGGCATAAGGCTAGCATACTCATTCCGTAAAAACCAGAAGACCACTGCTACCGAAACTTCAAAAAATGCTCCAGCTTTCAGCCCCATGTTCCAATGGGAACGTAAAGAAAAAAATAAAATATAAATTTGATTGGGAGAATGTAGAAATCGTAAATAGAGGAAACACCAAAATTCCTAGAAGCTCACTAGTATTCAAATGAATCAGCCAGCGATTAACAAACACGTTTCTACTATAGACCGAATTTTCCCACTATTAAGGAAAAAATCCACATGACAAGATAGTTCAAATTCCAAGTCAATAAAAATAGGATCAATGTAAATTGATAATCAATCAATCATAGCAATAGTTTATCAAGAGGTACAATTATATCATCATTCATGGAAAAATTCAAATAAATTCACTTTATGTTAATTAAAGATTGCACTGAAGATGTCTCGAAAGACACTGAAAGCTTCTCAGCTCAGAAAATACAACTAAGTATAAATAATCACATGAATGACTGGTTCCAAGATAGATCTTTGCAGCGATGTGCAGCAGTTCAAGTTGCACACAAAGCAAAGGTAGAAAGTAAAAAGAAATGCAAACTAGTGACAGTAAACAGAGATATCAGGCAAAAAAATAATAATACCGAAGAACAACATAGTTTTATTGGATATTATAAGTCACAAAGAGTGAATGCATTAGTCATTGAGAAAGATTTTGAGCCATATCACCAATTGTCTCCAGCCTTCATCGGTTTTTAACGTCCTGAGGACCCTAACCAGGAAGTCTTCACCTTTCTACATGACTGGCTGGCTTAAACTAACTGTTGTGTATTTCACTGACTGATGAAGCCTTGTTCTGGTTTGACCACCTCTGGCTCTTTTCCAACCTGATCCATCCTATGTCAGCTAACACTGCCCATTGTCGAGGGAAGCGATAGCTAGGCATACGTGCGTAACACATGTCCTAACCATCTCAATCAATGAAGCTGCTTCACAACCTCGTCGATTGATTTCCCCTCCCTCCTAACCTAGCATTCGACCGAAGCCTAACCTCAATATTGCTCATCCTATTATAACACTTCACACGGGAGATAGAACGCAGACACCTATAATCAAAGACAGCCTAGCCGGCCTTTTCATGTCTTCCACTCTCAATGGCCAGGTCTCACAGTCAGCCATAAAGGAGGACGGAGCGGACTGCATATATCTCCTTATACATTTTTTATAGCACGTCTATATGCTGAGGAAGTTTAATCGAAATCTCATGAATTCATTAAATCCCGATTTACTAATTAATATATTTATTGTTCATGTAGACCCCCCTACTGTAATGACACATAAAAGATAACACATAAATAAATAAATAAATCGCCTCAATAAAAATGGAGAAAATTTGAGCTGTTTAGTGCGTTAATTATCATTTTGAATGCTGCCAACGCATCTGCTCCATGTCCTGTGTTTATCAAAAGTATTTAGTAATAAGCGATAAGTTCAAACTATTCGGGGAATCTGAAATGCAAAGAGATTTTGCTCTAAAAACATTCTGTTTGGTTTATTTATTTTTATTCCTTGACGTTCCCAGTGGAACATATGGCTTCCAACTGGAGATCTGAAGTTTCGGTAGTAGTGGTTTTAGGATTTTCATCATGAGCTGACATTAGTTAGAGAACCATTGGGAAACCTGGGAGTACTGGACAGTTGTTTCGTCCTAGTTTGGGACTCTTCAGCAGTACGTACCCACCGGGATTCGAACCCAGGACCTTCTGGTTACAAGGCGAGCTCGTATACCATTAAGCCACTGGGACCCGGTTTTACGGGATGGGGTTGCTAGCCGCATGCCCGTCCTTCCTCCTTTTACGGTCCTTGCTACCGGCTTAGTGAGGTAAGGGAGTGTATCGGCCGGTAATGGAACCCCAAACCACGTGGTTAGTTGGCGGGTATTCTACCCCTGGACCACCATCATGTTCGCTGACATAGTCAAAAATCCAAATTTCTTTAAATTTTATCATTTTTCTCCCCGTCCCTCCTTCCCACCACTATTTTCCTACTCTTCAATATCTTAACTTGACCCTTTTTCAGCTTTAGTTGATCTCTGTTCAATTTCCTTAATTATCTTGGAACATGCAATCTTTTCATTTGATTTTATTTTCAAGTTGTTGTCGGTGTTACATAATTGTTATCAAAAACTTACAAACTTTGATGATACATTTTGGAAAACATTTTTTTGTTGCTACGAAAATGTACTACTTATATGTACATGATTGTACAGTTTGAGAATGATATTGCTGAAAATACCGACTGTTACCTGAATATGGCTATATTTTATTTAATATTCACGTTAAAATAAATATCACCAAGGCCATTTATTTTGGACACATGAACTACAGTCCAGCTTAATAAATTTGCAACTTATGAGACAGCAGCTTCTTTAAGTAACAACTAGATTATTATATTACTATTATTATTTCCTTGGATTCCGAGTGGAACATAGGGCTGGCTTCAACAACACATATCTACCTTCTTCTATTTTATGCTTTGCTTTTCAGCTGGCTAGCTCCACAATTCCCCATAATGTCTCCTCCTCCTCCTCCAACTCTCACGACCTCCTCCATATCACCATCGCACTAACGACCCATTCGTCGGTTCCCATTGGGATTCCACTCGATAGCCTGGAGCACAATGTCATTCGACGGCGTCCTCAATGTGTGCTTGATCAATCCATCTCCATTTTCTCCTACATATGGTAGCAATCACCAAAGTGACTATTAAATGCATATAACTATACAATGAAATATAGCAGTAGTGTAGTGGCGATATTGTAATGCATCATTGAAACTGTACCCAGAGATTATTTCAGAAGTCAGTAACAGCTCATTCAACTACTCTGTAGGTAACTGGAATCTTTCTTTTCGATACTGCTAGTAGAAATAATTCAAAGTCTAGTGGTACCGTGCATAGCTTCGTTAAATATCATCCTCCATGAAGGAACTTATGTTATGATGTACACTGAATGTTTATTTCTTATTCAATAAGGAATACTATAGACAAAATGATGGTATGGCCATGGGTTCACCATTAGGTCCAATTCTAACTGATATTTTCCTCGCTAAGTTAGAGAATAGACCAGTGAAAGGAGTATTTATAGAGTTGGATTTCTACTGTCCATATATGGATGATAGATATATTTCTGGTTATGAAAGACGAGAATAAAGCCATGAACATCCTTGACAAGTTCAATGATGCGCATTCAGCAATAAACTTTACCACAGAGAAAGAAAGTAATGACATTCTTTTGATTTTTTAGGGTTAATGCACATTGTGCTCGAACCTCTTCTGCTGTTGTTTTATCTATTGAACCTAGTGCTACTTCTATGTTAGGAATGACATCCTCTGGTTTCAATATATTAATTGTTACGTTGAAATTTAGTCCTTTCTCCAGTACTTTTATCTCACTGGAGCTTAGTTCCCTTGATGAAACGTTGATCATCCACTTTGTTTTGTCGATAGAGGATGAAGCATTGACATCAATTTCATTTGCTATGTTCTTTTCTTCAATAAGTTTGTTGAATTTTTTGATTTGTGTGTTTTTTGATTTTCTTAATGCAGATTCTCTAGCTTTTTTGGATGTTTCAAGAGTAATCGTATAATCTTTGTCATTGATCATATCTTTGAGTTTTATTCTTATATCAAAGTAATGACAGTATCTCATTCCTGGGTGTCTTCCTGACCAGGAAAGAAGATGGCACACTAAAAAGGAGTGTGTATACAAAACCTACAACAGCAGGTCAGGACTCTCTTTTTTTGAGTTTTACACCTTTGAAATATAAACGTAACTTGATAGAGCGTCTGGTTCATAGAGCTAGGTTAATCTGTTCAGACGACTGCCTTAATAAGCAGCTTAGGAGTATTAGAGAATTACTTAGCAAAAAATGGTTATCCAGATAAATTCATTGAGAAAAATATGAATTTAGCGCCTAGGAGAGTCAGTATGGCAGCACCTTTAAAAATAATCAATATTCATAAAACTGCAGTTCCTCGAAGACAACATCAGCGAAATAATAACACAGCGCCTGAAGAATGCAGTTAAAAGAGCTTTCAATGCACCAGAGGTATGTTGTCTCTTCACGACTACTCCTATTTTACGTTCGAGCAATAAGGAGAGATCACCTAATTTTACCTCCTTAATGTGTATCCACCTAATTGACTTCATCTACAGAGCCAACTACATTGGGCAGGTTCATCATCGTATCTCCGAACATCATCCAGAATGGTTAAGCAAGGGACAAAGAAGATCTAGACGTAGCTAGCTCTGTTTTAGCACACCTTGTAGATAGTGAGCATAAAGTTGGTGTTAATGCAGCATTTAAAGTTAGTTATAGATTTCCTACTAATCTTAATTTTGCTTTATGAGTTTGTCTTCTACGCATACTGAGCTGAAGCCATCGGAATCCATCTGAAGAAGCCAAACCTGTGTATGTATATTCAGAAGAAATTCGTACAGCCACTTTCCTTACCTTGGTCATGATTACATGAATGTATAAACTGGACTACTTCGCTGTTCCCCATTCCTGTTAAATCTTTGAAATTAAAATTGTCCAAAATTATTTTATTACTTTTGCTGACTAATTCATCTTTAATTACATGCTATCATTGTTGTAATCAATTTCTACCCTTTAATTGTTTAAATATATCTCCAACAAGTATTTTAGCTATTGACTAATATTCATTACAACAATAAAACGACTCCACATTTTATCTAACTTCAAGACGGAGGTGATGAAGATAACCAACTAATCAACCAACAACAACAACAACAACCAGCACCAATCACCATCAAAGGGAGCGATTTGACAAAGGTTACTTTTATATGTCCAAACCAAGTTCACTTTTAACAGTTTGAAAAAATTTGGGCATTGGGTATATGATAATCATTATAATAAAGGTTTTTGTATTTCCCAATGAATGAAAAACAAAACGATGTTGTTTTTACTGACGTTTCGCTATTTAATGCTAATAGCTTTATCAAAGTATTATTAAACCGGAATTTACAAAATCTCAGCATGCTATAGAATCAGGTCACAAAATTGATTTTGACAATATTGAAATAATCCAGAAAAACTTCAGAAATCATAAAGAACGCCTAATATCAGCAACACTTCATATCAAGTGGAATCCAAATTGCCTGAATAGGAATGATGGACAAAAACAGAATCTCACCTGGTTACAACACCTCCCTCCCCCATCAAGTGACAACATCAAAACGAATGTGATATGCAAGTTTACTATGTAAACACACACTAATTTTATAATTTTAAACACTGATCAAATCCAACAATCTACACTTGATTTTGTTATCTTTACCAAATGACCAACTTGACAACGGAAAATGACCCCAGACTGACGAACGATGATCAAATTAGTAAACTTTATTTTGATATCATAACAGATGTACCATTACTTTTTTTATTTGGTTTAGTGATTTTCATTGGTATTTTAACTTTCAATATGTCCTTTTAACTTGACCTAAGTCTATTTTCTCACCCCTTAACTCTTTGCTATATATATGCTGAGATTTTGTAAATTTCGGTTTGAAAATGCTTTGATAAAGCTAATAGCTTTATATAGCGAAACGTCAGTAAAAACAATATCGTTTTGTTTTTCATTCATTGGGAAATACAAAAACCTTTATCATGATGAAAGGTTACTTACTTCACTTATATAGGAAGCGTCGTTTCAACTACAGGCTAGTGGAACGGATGAAGATGTCAAAGTCAGAATCGGAAAGGTAAGATACGCCTTCATCAACCTGAAACCAGTTTGGAAATCTTCTGTACTCAGGCAGCATAAGGAACAAGATTCGCATTTTCACCACCAAAGAGGAAATCGGTTCTACTATACTGGTTAGAAAGTTAGCCAGCATGTCACGAAAAGGATTTCCAACAGGCCACTTCAGACTTTCATCAACAGCTATTCTCTTCACTGGCTCCATTTTGAAGATCAAATGGCCAGAAAGAATAAGTAACAAGAAACTATGGGAACAAACCAACAGGTGAGAACCGATCACTCAACAAATATGTAGGAGAAAATGGAGATGGATAGGGCACACGTTGAGGAGACCGTCGAATGAGATCGCGCACCAGGCCATCGCTCGAGTGGAATCCCAATGGGAAACGACAAGTGGGTCGTTGGTGTGAGGCTGACATGGAGGAGATCATGTGACGGAGAGAAGATGAGAGATTGTGCACAATTGTGGTTCAAGCTGAACAGGACTGCAGAAATTAGGACAAAGTGGAGATGTGTTGTTGAAGCCATCCCCATGTTTCACTCGGAACTCAAGGATATAATAATGATACATTTCATCTTTGGCGCAAAATGACATTTATAAATGACTGAATGCAGTTTGATATTCTATCCTTAGGAGAACAGAAATAAAGAGTCTATATGGTCAGATTGTTTGAACATGTCTAAAGAAAAAGGAAGAGCCTTTTCGATTAAGGCAGTCGAATCGTTTGAACCCATACACCGTGAACGATAGACACAGGGGACATCGAGTAGACACACACACACGTTGAATGCATTCGAAATAATAAAACACATGAACACATGAATAGGTAAAATGGGCGGGAAAACTTACAGATGTACGACGATTCGACAGAAATCTAAGAATTCCTGTAAAATCCATATTTGAGTAAAATTCGAAATGGTCTATTTATACATAACTATGTCTCGCATTAGATAAAAAACAAACAAACATGACAACTGACAAGTCTGTATTTCTCCAACAGTACACATAAATCATTGTGTCTGACAGAAGAAGAAGGAGCAGTAGCTGTGATCATTGTAAGTTCCAAATACAGTGATATTTCCGCTTCATATGAAAAGCAATCTAGTGTAAAGATATATGTTGTTATCCCACAAAGGAATAATAATGAGGCGGGTTGTTCTTTTCCTTCTTACAAAAAATACAAACAGACATTGAGAATATGGAGCAGAAAAAGAAACCTGAGGAAAACCTCTACATATGCATATATGTTTGTATGTATGCATGTAAGTGCGTGTGTGTATATAAGAAACAGATAGTAGATACTATTGGTTAGCTAGCGCCAACTTGCTTCATGGGATTGACTTATGAGAAAAAAATGTAAGAATTCATTAAAATAACTCAATGAATTAACCAATCAGATAAAGGAACACTGAGTGAAGAGAATGATAGAAGAAAAAGATGCACAACATGACAGAACCTTTGACAATCCAGAAGAGACTATATATATATATATATATATATGTTATGTAAGATAATAGACATACAAGCAATGTCCAAGTATTGGTTGGCAGGGATTCGATTGGTTACAGAATTTCATCATGATGAGCTGACACATTGGTTAGAGAACAATTGAAAAACCTGGGAATATTGCAAGGCTGTTTCCACCTAGTTTGGGACTCCTCGACAGCATGCACCTACCAGGAGAGGTTAGAACCTGAGGCCTTCTGGCTAAAAGGCTAGTGGTCGCGCTATGTCCTGAATTGGCATAAGTTGGGATTCATGGGTCACTGGGTCGAGTCTCAGTGACTTAATCTTATGGTATGAGCTCACCTTGTAACCGGACGGACAGTCCTGGGTTCGAACCCCACTCGGTGGGTGCGTACTGATGAAGAGTCCCAGGCACTAGGCCGAAACAGCTGTTCAGTATAACCTGCAGGTTTTCCAATGGTTCTCTAACCGATGTTAGTTCATGATGAAATCCTGTAACCAATAACATGCTCATTGTAGATACTCAGTAGTTACATATAAAAGTTATTTCAGGTGATATAGAACTTATTACTATTATTATTAGTAGTAGTATCCACTTGGGTACTCAGTGGGACATAAGCTTTCAACAGCACATCTCCATTTTGCCCTGTTCTCTTCAGTCCTATCACACTGGCCCCACTATTGCCTACTGTCTCTCATTTCCCCTATGTCAGCCTCGGACCCACGACCAACTCATTATTTCCCATTCGGGTTACACTAGAGTGATGGCCTACATTGCGCGTGATGTTATTTGACGGTCTCCTAAGCATGTGTCAGATACATCTCAATTTTCTTCGGAATATTTCTCCAACGATAGGTTCTTAGCTAGTTTGTTCCCATTGCTTCTTGTTGGTTACCCTTCCTGTCTGGTAGTGTGATCTTCAATATGGAGCCAGCGAAGTGGGCAGCTGTTGATGAAATTCTGTAGCTGGCCTTTGGAAATGCCATTAGTGAAGCGCTAGACAAGTTTCTCACCCGTATAGAAGAACTGATTTAATTGTCCAACAAATACGCAGAAGCACCCAACGCCAGGGTTCAAAACTCAGGACTTTCTGGTTACAACGAGAGCTCGTATTTCATCCACTAGGTCACTGGGATTCGATCCAATGGCTAACCCATGAATTGCTAATTCTGCCAGTCAATTCACGATATACCGTGACTGGCGCTAACCAATATCATCGGTGGTGAGCATTTGTCCTTACACTCGACCTGCTGTACCCATTGGTCACGACTTCTCACTAGAACCCAAGTAACTTACTGCCTGAATAGGGCCAGTCGCTAGCGAGCATCAGATTAATATTCACTTGTTGGTTTGCAGGGATTTGATTGGTTACAGGGCTTCACTGGAAAATCTAGGAGTATGGGACAGCTGTGTCGTCCTAGTTTGACGCTCTTCACCACCTCCTGGCTTCGAACCCCACCCGGTGAGTGCATGCAGCCGATGAGTCCCAAAATAGGCTGACGAAACAGCTGTCCACCAGTACTCCCCGGTGGTGCAACCAAGTAGCTCATGAATTCTAACTTCTGCCAAACCACGATATATACAACGCCACTGCTAGAATTCAAGAACCATTGTATTCTATTAAGTTCACTCACCTCATAACTTGATTATCCTGACTCCCATCCCCGATATAGTCACGGCTGAGTATTGTTGAAGAGTCTCAAACAACAGTGAAATAACTCTTAAATTTCCAAACAGACATAAAAAATATTCCCATAAAAAAAACAACTGAATATTAAATTACTCAATAAACTCACTGAAAATGATGAATCGACAGCACTATTTGTTGCAAGAAATTGAACAGGCGATGGAAGTAATTTATACGTGTCTTCAAATTCCGCTCTTAACGATTCCATAGCAAAATGTGCATCTAATTCAGTGTCACATTTATTCAACACTTCATATTGTCTATTATTATGATTATTATTATTACTTTCAGGAAATTGTGATGAAAATACATTTCCGTGTATTTCATTCGATGCAACAACTAACAATCTATCCTCGTCATTATTGCTGTCTTCTTCAGTCTCTACAACATCCCATAATTTCTCCTTAATATTAGGACTACCTCTGGGAGTGATAGTTTCAGCAGTCTGCGTTCTTATCGATTCAGGACAATAACTGCTAGTTAAACCGGAATCAGTAGTTATTGAAGTTGACGCTTTCTCACTGCTAGAAATAACAACCGGAAGGATACCACCTTGTGCAGCTAATGTCTCATCCATATCTAAGACATAAGTACCCGTGTGCGATGGTGTAAGGCTGACCGATGAAGCACCGAAAACATCACTATCCTCTAAACTATTCCTCCTCCTTCTCCCGCCTCTGACATGAGAAGTATCATCCAGTTTTTCGCTAAGGCAAACTGTTGAACTAGCCTGTACAAGGTGTAGAGATTTGTCAACTGTTTGAGATTGATGCAAATCTGTTGAAGATGAAATCACTTCATGATCTGAATTGATTCTTTTTTTACGTGTTGTAGGCTGGAAAAGTTTTGATGACGGCAAATGGGTTTGTATTTGATCCACTGAAGATGACATGGAATTCTAGAGTGAATAACAAAAAAGAAAAAAAAATTAATCGTAAAAGAAAAATAGTTTGATACTGAAGATTTGTTGTTTAATCGGTTGGAGGATTTCATCATGAGCTGATATCAGTTAGAGAACTATTGGTAAACCAACGGGGAATACTAGTGGACAGCTCTGTTTCGTCAGCCAAATTTGGGACTCTACATCAGTACGTACCCACTTGGCAAGGTTCGAAGTTAGGACCTTCTGGTTACAAGGCGAGCTAGCTCGTAGACCACTAAACCACTTATTGAGCAACAAACAACAACACTAGGTAGAAAGAAATGGAGATGGATTGGATATAGGCTGAAGAGATAATTGGATAAAATCACACTTTGGGCAGGGCATCGAGTCTAACCCTCTAATGAGAAACGATGAGTTGAGCTTGGTTACGAAGGCATCAGTTGAAGGCAGCGAAGAAATGTATATCACAAATTGACAAAGATAGAATTCACTCCACACTATATTCTTGCCGATGTGGTTGGGAAGTTAATGGTTTCGGTTTTGTAGTTTGAAGGTCTCGGATTCGCTCCCTAACGGTAGGGTAGTAGTAGTCAGAGTGGACTGATGAAGAGTCCTAGACAAGGACGAAACAGGTTCCCACTACTCCTTGGTTTTAAATTATCTCTCATTCTCATTGAAATACATACATATATTCGATGTAAAACAGTATTTGTCTGGTTTAATTACTGATTGTATGCGCATTCCCAATTCTACTGCTGCTCACCATCAAATAAAATTAATATTATCATAATCTCTTTAGACATAGTCAAAGTGTCCGTATCAGAAGCTGATCCATATACTAAGTAGCATTAACTCCACATTGGAGTTGAAAATCCGCGTCTTATTTTCATTTTCATGCTGAGCAGTGCTGTTGATATCCCAAACTATTACCTAACAAATATGTAGTAGAAGATGGAGATGGATTTGGCGTACACTGAGGAGGCTGTCGAATGACATTGCGCTCTAGGTCATAGCTCGAGTGGAACTGGAATAAGAAACGATGAGTTTTGCGTTAATCCGAGAGTGACATGGAGATCATGTGACGAGGAGATCAGAGACTGTCGGCAGTCGTGGGGCCAGTTATTGAGGGCCGCAAATAATAGGAAAAAGTGGAGCTGACTGCTGTTGAAGGTCTATGTTTCACTCGGAACCCAAGGGGACAACAATAATAATACAATATAATATTAAGTTCTAACCTACTTTTATTTAACTCTTCAGTTTATGTATCGACTGAATTAAATCCAGAAACAAGGGCTTTCATGCAGTAGTACATTTGTCAAACTTGTGATTGTATGATGGCCGACAGTACTTCCCAACTGTTCAGTCTGAAATATATTGATCGCTAATATGAACAAGAGATTCACTGGTTGAAAACCGAGCACTTTAGTCAGTGACGTACATCTCCCCACCTTGAAATAATTTGATGGATGATGACTAGCATTAGGATGCAGGATGTTAATTTCATCGTAATTAGGACTTGTCAGATAGGTGAAACTTCATTATTCCTCAGTGAGTGAGTATTCCCACTAGGGCTAGAATCCAGTATCCATAGTTTCAAACGCCAAAGCGTTATCCACTAGGCCACTCGGGCCGGGCTAGTTGTTGTTGTTGCTGGTTGTTTAGTTATCTACATCCCCTCCGTCTTCTCTATGTTCACCTGTAATCTGTCCTGTCTTCACTGCCTGCCAGCCTCTTCAGCCAGTATGTTGGTTTTCGCTTGCAAGTCTCTGTGACATTAAGCATTAGTCGTCTGCGAAATGTAGATCTTCTAGATGGAGTCTTCCTATCGACCCAACATATCCCCACTCACAGTCTGACGCGTAATCCAGTCCACCATCATTCAAAAATATCATCGATGATAGTAGGCAGTAGACTTGTCTAACTCCTGTATTCACTTCGAAAGCTTCGCAGAGTTTTCCCTTGTGGAATTACTTCAAGGTAATTCTCAGATATCATCGAAGCGTCCGTACTAGGAGCCGCCACGTCAGCAGACGTTGAACATTTCATTTATAGTCAATCGACGTGAAAATCTAAATTGGATTTTTAGAAAATACTAACTGATGCCCAAGAAGTGGCCTTTGCGGCCTAAGTGGTCTATTGGGAAGCGTTTAGGCGTTTGAAACGATAGGTTCTGGCCTCTATGAGGACACCACCTTTCACTGAGGTGGTAGGTACATCCAGTTGACGAGTCCCTAAACTCCACTGCTAATCACCATCATGCAAAATGGATGATAGGCTATTAAATTCACTACATGTATTCAGTATTAATTAGCCTTAGTATGTATAGTATACAATTCAGTTGAATATTTTCTCACACTTTAAGTCTTCAGTCTCGTGCATTATTTAGTTATGAATGTTGATGTGTATGTCTACAAACTACTTAAAGCATCACTATTACAAATAAATACGGTTATAGTTGATACTATTAGGCAATGCAGTGTACATAATTTAGAACAACAGACATAAATAACGTGAGAAATGTGTGCTCTGTGTGTATACAATGTCATAAAATAAAAATTAGTCTTAGCCTTAAATTAATTCAACTAAAACACACATAAGGTTAATTCAATTTTCATGAAAAGCCTGAATTCTTTGTCAATTTGCATGGATTATATTTACCTGGTGATGACTAGCAGTGTTTCATATGCATTTCATCCCAATTTGGAGCTCTTCAGTTAAGAAGTGTTGCGCAATGTTTCTCTACTGACAGTCGAACCCCACAGATCTGGTTTCAAACGCCACAGCATTATGGACTAGACGACTTTGGTCACGAAAGGCACCTCTTGTGCAAGGGGAGTCAGTTTCCACGGTTTGAGGATAAGCTTGAGGCAATTAGGCAATAGATGACTAGCAGTGAAATCCAGAACGATCATTTCGCCCTCTTTTGGGACTCGTCACTTGAATGTTCCTGCATTCCCAGTGAGTGATGGCGTTCCCACAGAGACTCGAAGCACCTAGCACCTTTCGTTTCAAATGCCAAAGTGCTATCGACCAGACCACTTGGGGATACTGGGTTCCAGCCAGTACACCATCACTCACTGGGGATTGTAGGTACAAAGAGGATGAAATGAGAATCCTGGATTCCACTACTTAGTCATCACCAATCACAAAAGTAATTCAAGATGGAGACATAGCTGATTGACTGAAGTACTCAGTTTTTAACCAGTGGATCTCTGGTTCATATAGCGCCCCATCTACTCCAACCTGGGCAACAGGGTAGTAACAACAACCATCACACACAATGAGTGTATTTGGGCATAATGGAGATCACCATTCATTGAGTGTTATCATCTAGAAAAGTGGGTTCCCGCGGCTTTGAAATGTGATACGAATTTCATCCCACAGGCTTCCATACCGGTTTTTGTTCTCTAGCCATGGGACGGGATGGAAAACGCGCAGAGAGGGTCACCTGATGACATGGAGTCGTGAAATGAAGGATATTTGTAACAGGTTAGCATCGCTTGATGGTATATAAAGACTCCCTGGTTGTTGTCCAAGAGATAGCTCGAACCGGTGACTCGAAACCGCCCAAATGAGAAACGACGAGTTGGAAATGTATCCGAGGGTGAAATGGAGGAGAGGGGCATTTAAGGACAATCGCGAAGTCAGCTTAAGAGAACTGCAGAGAACAGAACGAAGTGGAGATGTGCTGTTGAAGATCTATGTTCTCCTCCCCCCCCTCTAGGAACCCAAGAGGATAATACTACAACCTATTCAAGTATTGGTTTGTAGGGATTCTGTTGATTAATTACAGGATTTCATCATGAGCTGACATTGGCTAGAGAACCATTGGTAAACCTGGGATTACTGGACAGCTGTTTCGTCCTATTTTAAGACTCTTCATCAGTACGCACCCGCCGGGGTTCAAACTCAGGACCTCCTGGTTACTTCTGAAGAGTCCCAACCTAGGACAAAACAGCTGTCCAATAATCCCAGGTTTTCCTATGGTTCTGTAACCAATGTCAGCTCATGATGAAATCCGGTAACCAATACAACCTAATTTAATGTATACAAGCTTCTCACCTCAAACCCCTTTGGAAGCCTTCTAGACTGTTGATTTGTTGAGTGACCTCCAGGCAAGCGTTTTAAGTGTTCATTATTTTCATTTCCATCTGAAGGACTACCACCACGAGGTGTTAATAAATCGGATTCTTTACGTGGATACAAGTCTTTGTCGTCTGAATGCTGTGATAAACACTGATCAACCCCAGCAGTTTCATCTCCCTCGATAACATAAGTACCTGTATGACTCGGTGTTAAACTAGTCACTGAAGTACTAACTAGCAATGATATATTCATCGATTTGATTGTCGGATCGATGACATCATCAGCATCATCATCATCATCAGCTTGGGCATCGTCAACAACTCCTCCACCATGAACTTTATTTTTATTATTTGATGATAATCCATGAGATTCCATTGGCCTTTGAATATCACTCGGGAGAATTGTGCTGCTATTCGAGTCTTTTTGACCTTTACGTGGTTTCGATGTTGTCGATAGCTGAGAGTTCCCTTGTTCTAGCTGATTATGCCATACATTTGATGAAGTAGTGAGTTTTGAATCTGTTCGACAATTCAGTGTATCATATTCATCTGCGACATTATTCTCTGGTGAACCGAAGCACTGTAAGAAATTTCATCAAAATTTAAAATTAGAGTAAATTAAACAAATTGATCAATAATAAAAATAACAATAATAATAATAAAATTTTTCTGTGGTTTGGTTTGTAAGGGTTAGTTATATTTTTACGAGTTGATCACGCATTGGGGTAGCGCTAAATCACGAATTGGTAGAAGTTAGAATTCATGGGCTAGCCATTGAATTGGGTCCCAGTGGCTGAATGGTATATAAGCTAGCTTGTCTTGTAACCGGAAGGTCCTGGGTTTGAACCCCAGTGGGTGCGTACTGCCAATGATTCCCAAACTAGGGTGAAACAGCTGTTCAGTACTCCCTGGCTGGTTTTCAATGCTTCTCTAACTGATATCAATCCGTGATCAACTCGTAAAATAATAATAATAATAATAATAATAATAATAATAATAAGGTTAAGTATAATGAAATTGTAATCATGAGAAAATAAAGCCTAGAAAGAATCTAAGTAGGTGGGGAGAAGAAGGTGATTTTTCCTTGCAGCGTTAGTTTCGTGTGACCATAAAGCCCAGAGCGTTGGGGGGGGGGGTAACTGCTTAAGGTCGATCACTCATAAACTATTTGAAGTGGTTTTTTGGACTTGTGCCCGTAGTTAAATCTAACTGCCATCTGCTAATGGTCTCAGCTTAAATTAGGATGTACAATTTCCCGAGTCAACCATCTCTAACCTCGACCGCTCTCCAGAGGGGATGGGTAGTAGAGGCATACTGGTCATCTTAGGAAAATACCTTACTAATGTTACATCCTTATGCATCAACAGTACGACTTCTCTCATGGATACCAAACATAGTAAGAAACGATTAACAATTGAATGGTAACTGTTTTCAGTTCAACCGCTTTCGAAACAACCTTCCTAGCATGGTAGGGCCTGGAAAAATATCAGCACTAACCAGTATAGCTCATTGGGTCGAGGTTATATGCAAGGCCGACAACCACAACTATGTAGACAGCTATCGGTTGGGATCAAAGTTAATGTTAAGTTTCAGAATACTCAGGGTTCATAAATGATTGCCTACTTCACACTGATTCGCGTGCGTTTCTAAAATCTTAGGCTCAGTAATCATGCACAGACTAAGCCGAACTCGGGAGGAACAAACGAGAGAAAATCAAACAGACTTTAGACCAGGTAGATGGTGCATAGATAATATCTTCACTCTCCAACAGATCCTAGAACATAGACACACTTTTAGGCGTCCAACAATTGCCATATTTCTCTGCTTGAAGGCGACCTTCGACTCCGTGGATCGAGAGGTTCTATGGCAATGTTTGACTATGAAGGGAGTGCCAAGAAAGTACATTGCACTAATCAAGGCACTCTACTCAAACTCACGTAGCCGTGTAAGGGCTTATGGAGATCACAGATGTCTACGATCTCTTCCTCACGTTAGGTGGTATAATAATGTAAGTAATGTTGACGTCAGGCGTAGAGTGTTGGGCAAAGAGGGAAAATCAATCGACGAGGCTATAAAGTTACATAGATTGAGATGGATAGGTCACGTGGTGCGCATGCCTAACCATCGCCTCCCCCGACGGGCATTACTAGCTAGCTGATATAGGTGCAGGTTGGAAAAGAGTAAGTGGTGACCAAACAAAAACATGGCATCAATCCATGAAATCCCTGACAGTTAAACTGAGTCAGGTAGGGAGATGCAGACTTCCGGGTTGGGGCCCTCGGGACTCTAAGAATCAATGGCTGGAGACAGACAATAGGTGACATGGCTCAAAATCGTTGTCAATGGCGCAGATGTATTCAGTCTCTGTAATCTTTCATATCCCTTTCTACCATTACTCATTCTGTTTCACTCTTATACTTGTCAAAACTCTATTGATTCTCTTCACTCATCTTCTTGTCTACCTTTGTGTGCTATTTGGAACGTGGCAACTCGAACTGCTGCACTTCGGTGCTAAGTTCTATGTTGAATCCAGACAGACAGACTTCACACTGAGACTACTGTTGAGACGATAAGCACAGTGGATGCATGCTAAATACTATATGCTGCACAAAAATGTATGTATATATGATTGGAGATATTCTATAGACCACGTTAAAACGGGTTAATTTTATCAATCACAGCGGTAAGGACTCCCACTGACCAAGCACATGATCCGGGGTTCGATCCTCTGCCGACGCACACTTGATAGCAATGGTCAGTCTGCAAAATTTGGGCTACCGATATCACATGCTGAAAATTCCAAAGTTGTACCAAAAATACTGTGTGGTTTCAAGCTATAACCGAAATTTTAAAAAATTAGGCTGGTTTTACTCATCAGTCGGGTAAGATGATGACATTTTTTCGTTCTCCGTATACACGATTACTATTGTTCATCCCTTCGATTTCAAGTGGAATATAGGGGCCTGAAGCAGCACATAACCATTTCGCTCTGTCTTTTGTAGTCTGTTTTTTAGCTGACTTTACAAATACCTGTATGCTTTCATCTCCTCTCTTCTCCATGTCACCCCTCCAAGACTTTGTACCCAGGAACACCTACCGGTGTGGTTACACAAAGATACAGTAAAAGCCATCTAGTCCGAACAGGTCACAAAGTCAAAACATTGATGAAGCTTTTCCTGTCATCCCTATCAGGTACCAAATAAATCATCAAAAGACTCTAGGCACCGACCACTGCAAACAGCACAGGTAGTCGGCAAAAGAAACTGGTTAAACCATTTTAACTACCCTGGCCTGCTGCGGAATCTATAAATTCATACATTTTGCATTATTATTTTTCTTAATTTATTTGATGTATTCAGTTTAGTGTTATACTGATGCTTTTGAACTATAATCTATTGATCTTAAAGCATTATTGATGTAGTGAATGTAAGAATAATTTCAGGATTTCATCAGGAACTGACGTCGATTAGAGAATCATTGGAAAATTACCAGAGAGTACTGAACAGCTGTTTCATCCTAGTGCTTGGGACTCTTCATAGTACGCATCCACCACAAGGGTTCGAACCCAGGATCTTTTGGTTACGAGGCAAGCACTGGGACCCGACTCAATGGCTAACACATGAACTGCAAACTCTACCAGCCAATTCATGATTTGGCGCAACCATAAGCCAATAAATATCATCGGTGGTGAGTATTTATTCTCACACCCAACACCTGTTGTACCCCCAAAGGTCACGAATTCTCACCACTGAAACCCAGGTAACTAACTACCTGTATAGAGGCAGTCACACTAGTGAGCATCAAATTGATATTCAAATGTTGGATTGCAAGGATTAAATTGATTGGTTTCAGGATTTCATCATGAACTGACACCGATTAGAAGACCATTGGAAAACCAGCACTTGAGTATTGGACAGCTGTTTCGTCCTAGTTTTGGACTCTTCACAGTGTGATGAGAGCTGGCTGCTAGCCAAAAATTGGTAGACACTAATTTACGTCAATGTTCACCTCCCCAATATTGGTCGTGAGAAAAATAAGAACAAAGACTGACTCAACAATCAATCACAGCAGACTTTGCTTAGGCGGATACAATTTGTGGATAGATAATCTGAACTTCAATAAACAACCACAGAGAGATGAAAGGTTAACGGTCAGCGAGAAACCACCAATCAGAAGACTGTGTTTGTTTGCTTAAAATAATCTATAATAATGTACATGAGAATCTACAAATATCTGTTGATTTCCTAAATAAACGATTTGTTGCCCGGGCACTTGTCTTCTGTTATTACAACAGTACGCACCCACCGAGCGGTGTTCAAACGCAGGACTTTCTGGTTACAATGCTAGCGAGCTCGTAGACCATTAAGCTACTGGGACATGCATGATCCAAGGACGAAACGGCTGTCCAGTACTCCCTGGTTAGTCTTACGATGGTCCTCTAACCGATGTCAGTTCATGGTCAACCAACCAATCAATCAAATCCCTGCAAACCAACACTTGAATAAGAATAATTCTATAATACTTATGGAATAAAAGTGTTCTTTGTTTACTCCTCAGTCTACAAAATAAATTTTAAAAAACACATTCAGTAATTCACCTTATTTCGTCCATTGAAAGAATCATCCTTTGATAAATGTTTCATCTTCATCTGAGAAGTAGTCAGCAACCGTTCATCATCAGCATCAACACCAGCATCAGGATCAACATCATCATTATAAGCACTGGAATCAATATTCACCAGAGGTTTTGAATTCACTTCAGGAGATAAATCTTGAAAATTTGATGAATAAGATGAAAATGCCTGAAAGATACCATTTGTAGTACGTTCAGTTTCTTCACTACCTTGAAACATTCTATAGAATAAATAAGCCTTAGGATCATCATATGCTTCGATAGCAGCAACAACTGATGCTGTCAGATCCGAAATTCGTGATGATGACTTGTTAGAAGTTGAATACTGATCAATATTATCTGTAGACAATTTACGTCTAACAGTGCCAGCACCACCACCACCACGATTTTGACTTGTTCCACGACGAAGAAATGTACTTGTAATTGGCTTTTTATTACTATTACTTAGCGGTGATTCATAAATTCTGCGGGTATCATATTGAGGAGATGAAGAGATAGGACTTTCATTTGGTACAGATCGAATACATTCTCTGGCACGAACTTGTTTTGCATCTGAACTTGTTGTCGGTGTCATAAAACCACGAGTTGTACCACGTCGTTGTGTAGAAGCTGAAGAAAAGCGACAACAACAACAACAAAATGCAGAAAATTAAAGAATCTCCAAAAAATAGGAAATTGTGGCTATATATTATGCGTATATTATACTATTATATTCCAATGAGTTCTAAGTGGAACATAGGGCTTCAAATTAACATATCTCTATTTCAGACTGTTCTTCGCATACCTTCTCTTTAACTGGCTCCATCATTGCCGATAAGTTGTCATTGTCGCCGCATATGACCTCCGCCAGGTAACAATTGGACTCAGATCCAACCTGTCGTTTCCCACTCTAGGGCTTAACGCGGCGTGAAATATATCGCTCAAAGGTCTCCTCAAGAAGTGTCTAATCCATCTCCACTTCCTTCGACATATTTGTTAGGCGATAGATTCTTGGTTGGTTGGCTGAACTGCCAGAATCCCTTGTTGCTAATTCTTTCCGGGTGGGCCCTTTCAGTAATGTCCAACTCTAAGTCTTTGAACTCTAAAGAAGCACTGATTAACTTTTGACATAATACTGTTGAAAATCTCAATCTTGTTTCTTTATGCTGAGTGTAGCATATTTCCATACTGATTTCAGAGTAATGAAAAGTATCCGTCTTACTTTTCCAATCCTGACTGGCTTTGATATCCTCATCCATGCCAGCTACCTATCTACCTGGTAGTTGAAACGATGCTGTCTGGGTGAGGTAAGTGGAGGAGATAAATTCCTTTAGATTTTTCCTACTGATAGATAGTGAATGGTACTTGTTGTTCACTTGAATTCCTGTCATGGCTGCGTCCTTTGCCAACAGGTTGATTTCCGCCTGTAGATCTTTGCGATTGTATGACATTACACATAAATTATCCGCCAGGTATTGATCTCCTGGGGTCTTATAATCGGTTCAACCTATTCCTCTTTTCTTGTATCCTATGGTTTGGTGCATGATCTAGTCCACCACAAACAGGAGTACCATTAGTGATAATGGGCAGCATTGTCTTAGTATTTTCTTCACTTTAAAGGATTCACATGGAGTTTTCCGTTGTGGATCACTTGATATGTGGTAACCGTATATAGTATAGGTTATTTATTTTATTCCCTTGGGTTCCGAGTGGAACATACGGATGGCTTCAACAACACATCTCCACTTCCTTCTATTTTCTGCTATTCTTCAGCTGGATAGCTCCACGATTCCCCACGTATGTCCGATCAATCCATCTCCATTTTCTCCTACATATATACCTTTGTTGAGCAATCGGCGTTCGCCTGTTGGTTTGTTGCCAGCCAGTCAGCCAGTCCGAGTTTCTTGTGGCTAGTTCTTTCCGGCTGGCCATTTGATCTTCAGTTTGGAGCTAGCCAGCGAAGTGGGCAGCTGTTGATAAATGTCTGCAATAGCCTGTTGGAAATCCTTCTTGTGACACGCACTGCAAGTTTCTGACCTGTATAGAAGGAGTGACTGGCTGACTGAGTTAGTGTAGAAGATTTGCAAACTGGTTTCAGGTTGGTTGATGAATGCGTCTCTTGCGTTGCCTTTCCGATTCTGGCTAGCTGGCTGGGTTTGACATCTTCATCCGTGCCATGTGTCTCTGATTGAAGCCGTGCTTCCTGGCCAAATAAGTGTAGGAAGTAACCTTTATCGAATCTCTCCCTTTGGTGGTGATTGGTGTTGTTTGTTGTTGCTGTAGTTGTTCGTTGGTGGGTTTGCCGTCTTCATCACCACAGTCTTCTCTATGTTCAACTGGAGTGCTGCCTTTGCTGCCCGCTAGGTTCTTCAGCCAGTTTGTTGTTTTTCGCTTGTAAGTCTTGGTATTTGTGTGACACTAAACATAAATCATCCACGCTCGAAGTACCGATCTTCTAGAGTCAGTCTTCCTATCGGTCCAACGTATTCTTCTCTTCTCACTCCTGTCGCACAGTCTGAAGCATAAAAGTATCCATTAGGCTGTTGGAAATACTTTTAGAGTGTGCCAAGTCTGTAAACCATATAGGAGCACTGGGTGACTTGACAGTGGTGTTGAAAATCCGAATATTATTATTATATTATTATTATTTATGCTTCGCAAATAAACCATCCAGCTTAGAGAACACAACTACATCAAAATGTTCTTTATGCTAATAGCGTAGCAGATTTCCTCACTTAACGAATATTAAGCACAACAATAATGTTATCTGCAGGACAAAGTCACCTAGCTCAAAGAAGAAAATACATTTCTCATATATATATACATATATTCCTGTTCTGCTGCACAATCACGTTAACAACTGTAAAAAGCTAATTTTAAAATAACGTCATCAATTTAACCACTTTTCTCCACACACACACATACACAAATACGCATATACCTACTGTAAACACTCGACATTTGTACTATTAAATGTTTCGGACTAGTGGGCCACATGGTTCTATGAGATCTCATTGAACAAAACAGCACATCAATTATAACTCATCTAAACACACATACACGCACATACACACCACATGTGGTCGAATGCATATGACCTAATACATATTACATCATGTGTAGTTAATTAGATGCATACATGCTTTTTTCAAAGGCAAAGGACTTATTTAAATCACACACAAAAGAAGCTTAAAATATATACTTGATAAAATATCTCGGAGACAGAAAAAAAATGAAGAAAGAAAAATGTTAAAAAAGGTGAATAAACTAAAAGGTTAGGAAATCATTCTTTCTTGATCAAAATCAATGATTATGCTAACAGTTCAGGGGTGATGCACCTGTGATCTAGCATCGGTGGTTCAATGGTGTGGTGGTAGATTACTCGCCCAACAACCAGTCGGAAGGTTCAGAATCGATTCCCGGATGACATACTTCTAAACCTCACACGCCTAGTTTTATTAATTCGTAGGTAGTAAGACTGGAAAAGGGAGAGTTGGGCGTTGGGGCGAGCAACCTCACCACCACTGAAACCCTCCGAATTCTCCTGGAAACGCAAAGAAACCAAGTAGAAGGTAACAGTTGATGTAAAGGATCTGTGAGAGAATATTACAACTTACTGAAAAATAACTCGGTGCAATATGCTGGTGTAGATCAGGAGAAATAAAAAGTGAAAACATAAAATAATGTATAACTGCAACCGGGTAAGAGGAAAATTCTGACAACTATAATAATTCAACCTCGACGATAGGTTGATATTAATTAGCGTTATTGTTAGCAGAGAAGTAACGTCTTCTGATTGGTTGTTTTCTTGCTGAACGTTATTATATTATCTCTTTATGGCCGTTTCTCAGGAAATCGAGTCATATATCTGTGATTCATATTTCCACACTTTAACTCCTCTGTGATTGGCTGCTGATTTTCTCAAGGTTAAGCTTTGTTATTGTTTCTTTTTCTAATGACCCCGATTCGGGATGTGAACATTGAGGTAAATTGCTGTCTACAGTTTTAGCTTGCAGACAGCTTTCACCACAAGAGAACCACTGGAAAACCAACCAGGGAGTATTGGACAGCTGTTTCATAAGCGTAGTACTTGGGACTCATCGGCAGTACGCACCCACTGCCAGGGTTCGAAACCAGGACTTTCTAGTTTACAAGGCAAGCACATAGGTCATTCAACCAATGGGACGCGAATCAATGGCCAACCCATAAATTCCAGCTTCTACCAATTCGTGATTTTAGCGCCAATGTCATCGCAGGCGAGTGTATTTCCTCACACCCGACCCGGCTCACCCTACTACTGGTCACGACTTCAGACTAGAACGTTTTAGGCAACTTCGTCCTGTACCTAGTCACTCACTAGTGAGCACCAGATTAGCTTTCAAGAGTTAGTTTGGGTAGGAGTTTGCCTTTAAGGAACATCTGCACGTATCATCTTGAGTATAACTATTTTATCACACGATGAAGGAACGACTGTGACATTATGCAGATTGATAGGAAACAGCCAAAATTGGAATCAGAATTTTAAGTCAATGGCTGGCTGCAGTGGTAGAAGTATTTATTCCTCAAATCTCCATTCAGTTTACGTTGTGGACATAAAATAATCTCATTGGACAACTTTATTTAACCTTGGGCCAATTGTTAGCCAATCAAAACAATTTGCTGTCCGCTGTGATCTAGCCCACTTTTAATGTGGCCAAGAATGTATAAATATGATGTGTTGTTTTCCATAATAGAGGTCCGTTACCAAGTCTCTTTTCAGGATGAAAAAGATTGAATCTTACCTGCCTTTCATATACACTATAAACCGAAAGAGAATACAATCATATTGTAAAGGATTTTAAGGAATCTGATCTACCCTCGATTTTCTCTTTCATTCAGACTAGAAGGCTAGAAGAGTACGAAGGCTAAGCATAAACAATTTCTCTGTACATTACTGGTTGTTCTACCAAGTAATTAAGTAATAGAATCAACCTCCCTCCAGCTAGAACACGTGATATCCGCGTCTTTAATTGACTTATTCACAAGGGGAATACACAAATAAAGATACCTAAAAGGAAAGGCTCCAACTATTCCATTCTCATAACTGAGTCATATCACCAGCAGTCTGAAGCCCGATCAGGCTGTCTACACCTTCCTATTGATAGTCAAAGACTTGTGGCATTGATGGCAGGCTTTGATTTGACCACGCCCAACTGTTTTTCACTCCAATGGTATGTCAGTTAAATTTGCTCATGTGTCCTAGCGTCACAACCTCATTGGTTGATTTGTCACCGATTATTGTCTTTATGTTCAAAAGATAATCACACTTAATTTTCCAATATGTCAAATAAAGCTGATAACAGCAGCTAAAATAGAACAGATTTGTTCGGGAATGGAAAAAACCACTTCGTTTACGTTCAAATAGGCGTATACAATGCCGCCAGTCATCACAGATTAAGTTGCACACATATAATGTAGGGATAAAGTGATTTGATATGGTGGTCGGTTACAGGATTTCATCATGAGTTGACATCGGCTAGAGAACATTGGGAAAACCACCAGTGAGTACTGGACTGCTGTTCCATCCCAGTATTTGTCACTCTTCATAAGTACACACCTACCGAAGGGGTTCGAACCCAGGACCTTCTGGTTACGAGGCCACCTCGTAGACCTTAAAGACACTGGGACCCGATCCAATGGCGGCCAATGCATGAATTCTAACTTTCGCCAATTCACGACATTGCATAACCAATGCCAGCTCATGATGAAATCCTGTAACCAATCAATTAAGTCCCTACAAACCAATACTTGATATGGTGGTCAATCTCCAATCTGGAAATAAACCAATCAGAATTGGCCAAAGTAGAAAAACGCCCAATATTTTTTTGATCATGATTTCAGGCTAACTAAAATATCCCTGTGACTTCTCGTCTAAGTAGTGTGGGCTGGGGTAAAAACAGGTAGCTATTGTATACAATATTGTTGGTATAGTCCGGAGATAGTCACGATAGTCCAGTTCGGCGTCCTTATTTCAGTCTCGACGTATTGCGAAATATAAACATAAAGTGTCTTTGTCTCGTCACTACAATATAACTACATTAAACATTAGAAATGAACACAATAAATTTTTCTGACTAAAATGACAGATCAGAAATCTCAAAAGATCGATTACACTGAATAGAGAATATTCCCCTCGATAACTTCTTCATCAGCTCCGACTGTTATATATCCATAATAGGGAAACAATAGTTGTTATTGACAACATTTTTAATAATAATAAAGCCTTCTTCATGTTTATCATCGTTGCACTTCCAATATTCTGACAACAGTCGACGAACTACTTTCAAATTCTCAGTACCAACCAATTCAATTATTTAGTGGTTTTTTGCATTTCATAATTCATACACTTCAATTCTATCTCCTTAAAAGTCATGTGAATTATCTTTGTGAGTTTGTGGACTACACAGTAGGCCAGGGCAGTAGCAGTGTCTGGTTGGATCTGTTTCTTTTGTACACAGAGCACCGGTTGTTTTAGGCGAATTGCAATAACGTCTGCTGTCTGGAGTTTTTGCTACCTGGATGATTTTGGGGATTTATTTGGCACCCGGTAGATGATGGTAGTGAAGGACTCTTCAATGCTGGCTGACTTTGAACCAGATGGTCTAATATCGAAGTGTTGATGGTTTTCACCACACCTTTATTAAAGCGCTCTGGTAGGTGTTCCCTAGTGAGCAGGAAATATTGAATCCCTAGAGCAATGACCAATATATTCGCTCCACCACAAGCGCAGTTGAATCGGTAGATGGAATTAAAGGTGTCTAGTCTAGGTACTTCATCTTTCAATTGAGGAATCACAACAGGTTGTGTAGAAAATATGACCTATAGTTTATCAGCATTAAAAGTTCTCTGAATACATTTTCTGAACTGTTCAGTAATTATTTCACTCGGCACATCAACCTTGAACTGTAATCGTATAGGATATATAAAGTCTTCTCATTTACAGGTAGAGAATAGTCCTTTTCTACCTTTTTGATGATGAATTGCCTGATGAACTTTTCTGGATAGCTATTTTCATTTAACGTGTCATATACAATCAACCCTAAGTTCATCTTTAATTATGTCTTCTGAGCATATAGCTCAGACCCTGTAGTTGAGGGTCCTTATTAAATTTCGTTTGTACTGTGATTCTCCTAAAACAACCAGTGCTCTGTGTACAAAAGAAACAGATCCGACCAGACACTACTACTGTAACAACAGAAGACAAGGACCAGGCAACAGATCGTTTATTAAGGAAAATCAACACATATTTATAGATTTTAATGTACATTATTGTAGATTATTGCTAGTAGAAAATACAGTCTTTTGATTGGTTGTTTCTCACAAAAAGTTAACCTTGCATCTCTTTGTGGCTGTCTCCGATCATCCATATGCTGTGTCCGCCTACGCAAAGCCTTTGTTCTCATTTTCTCACCACCAATATTGGGGACATAAACGTTGACGCAGCCAGCTCTCACCACACTACTGCCCTGGCCTACTGTGTGGTCCACAAACTCACAAAGATAATTCACATGACTTTTAAGGAGATAGAATTGAAGTGTATGAATTATGAAATGCAAAAAAACCACTAAATAATTGAATTGGTTGGTACTGAGAATTTGAAAGTAGATCGTCGACTGTTGTCAGAATATCAGAAGACGCGACGATGAAAATCATGAAGAAGGCTTTATATATTATTATTATAAATGTTGTTAATATCAATAATTGTTTCCCTATTATGGATATATAACTGTCGGAGCTGATGAAGAAGTTATCGAGGGGAATATTCTCTATTCAGTGTAATCGACCTTTTAAACTGACCGAGTTTTCTAGTTGCAATTACTAGAAGATGGGGACCTACAGAATATGAAAATAAGGCAGGGGCCCATAAACACTTACCAGAATATCTACCGAAAAAAAGAACGCAGAACAGTCAGCAGGTCAATTCTGGAGTACATTATTACTTCTGGTTACACTACATCATCAGAGACTTCATTTACATATATATATATATATATATATATATATATATATATGTAAATGAAGTCTCTGATGATGTAGTGTAAACAGAAGTAATAATGTATTCCAGAATTGACCTGCTGAATGTTCTGCGTTCTTTTTTTCGGTAGATATTCTGGTAAGTGTTTATGTTTATATATATATATATATATAATATTATATATATTATATATATATATATATATATATATAGACCTCGCTACACTATACCAAACAACTAGGCACCTTTCGGGCAAAAGTTCGACACAGATTAAGCCAATAAAGGACGACAATGGAAAGTCAATCACCAAAGAGGTGGAACAGAGGAAGCACTGGGCTGAACACTTCAAAAGACTTCTAAATCGTCCGCCACCTACAACGCGTCCAACAATACCAACAACGGAAGCAGAACTACCAATGAACATCGACCCTCCGACGAAATCCGAAGTCCTGAATGCCATCAAGATGCTAAAAGCTGGGAAAGCGCCAGGACCAGATGGAATCCCAGCAGAAGCTTTGAAAATAGACCCAGAGACAACAGCGGACTTGATGACGCCACTACTAGAGAAGGTGTGGAAAGAGGGCAAAGTACCCGAGGATTGGAAGAACGGATACCTATTCAAACTGCCAAAGAAAGGAGATTTGAGTCAATGTAAAAACTGGCGTGGAATTATGCTTCTGTCCATTCCAAGCAAGATACTATGTCGCATCATCCTGGAGAGAATTAAACAAGCCCTAGATGAAAAACTTCGTCCGGAACAGGCCGGATTCAGGAGGAACAAGTCATGCATTGACCAAATCGCCACCCTACGGATTATCATTGAACAAAGTTTGGAATGGCAGTCACCTCTCTATCTCAACTTCATCGATTTTGAGAAAGCCTTCGACAGCGTCGATCGAGAGGTGATTTGGCAACTACTTCGCTACTACGGGGTGCCGCCGACAATTATTCATCTCATCCAACAGCTGTATGACAACGCTGCATGCCAAGTAATCCACAACGGGAGGCTCACGGAATCCTTCGAAGTGAGGACGGGAGTGAGACAAGGCTGTCTACTGTCACCAATGATCTTCCTGATTGCAGTAGATTGGATAATGCGGCAGACAACGGCAACCAACGAGGGAACAGGCATAAAATGGACCGACACAAAAGCCTTGGAGGATTTGGATTTCGCCGATGATATATGTCTGATTTCCCACAAACTGGAAGATATGCAAGTGAAAAGCAACAAATTGGCAGAAGAAGCAGCAAAGATAGGACTTCAAGTGAACATAGACAAAACAGAGGTAATGAAGATTCCTGGCCAACATCAACAGCAACAACCGACAACAATCAGCATAAATGGGAGGAACCTGAAGGAAACAACTTCTTTCACCTACCTGGGAAGCATCGTCTCAACTACAGGAGGAACTGACGAGGATATCAAAGCCAGAATCGGAAAAGCAAGACAAGTTTTCATTTCTCTCAGGTCTATGTGGAGGTCAACAGCATTCAGCGTCAAAAATAAGATCCGTATTTTCAACTCCAATGTGAAGTCAGTACTACTATACGGATCAGAGACTTGGCGTGTCACAAAGAGCAGCTCAAACAAGCTACAGACCTTCATTAACAAATGCCTTCGCTCAATACTCAAGATCAAATGGCCGGAGAGGATCAGCAACAAAGATCTCTGGGAGCGAACCAACCAGGAACCGATCGTGAAACAAATAGGCAGGAAGAAATGGAGATGGATTGGACACACTCTGAGGAAACCAGCAAGTGACATCACTAGACAAGCCATCGAGTGGAACCCGAAAGGGAAGCGACGAGTTGGTCGTCCAAGGGTGACCTGGAGGAGATCATGTGAAGAGGAATTGAAAGCGTGTGGGCAGACTTGGAGCCAGGTGAAAACTACAGCAGAAAACCGAACGCAATGGAGACGCATGGCTGAAGCCCTATGTTCCTCTAGGAATTAAAGGAAATAATAATAATAATAATATATTTATATATATATATATATACAATCAAGCCGTTCAAAAGGGAAAAGACCATTAATAAAAAGATGATAAAAATATAAAGGAATTGTAAAATATCGGCTTATTTTCATTTGACACTAGTAACTAGTGTGATGTGTCTACTCCTCCCTTTGGTGTAGACTGAATTCTATCGGTCAGTTAGATTTGCAATGTGGCCATCATTCTAGGTAGCTCGCCATCACGTTGCATATTGATTTGATGATATTAGATGCTTGAAGGCGATCGGCCACAGGAATCCTTGGATGCACCTAGGTTTCGTGCTAGTTGGCACTAGATGAGTCAATCGCGGGCCCGAATAGCTCCTCAGTGGTAATGTCTCTGACTGCAGCTCTCACTGGGTGACACGGGTTCGAATCTCAGAAGGGACATGAGTAAGTTCCTTCAAAGTTGCAGATACGCCTTTCTGACCAGTGAGTGCCAACTAGTACGAAACCTAGGTCCAAGGCTTCCTGTGGCCGATTGCCTCCAACCATCTAATATCATCAAAATATTGGCATAAAATAAGAGAACGTAATCCTAGAGTTCATGTCTACCTCATAAATTCCAATAGGCTACAATCGCTATCGGTTACGTGTTGCATCTATCCGTTAAGAGTAAAAGCTATATATATGGTGGTGAGTTAAAGCGAATAAATGTCAATTTAGTCAAATCCCGATGGGTGCGTACTGCAGATGAGTAACAAACACGGACGAAACAGCTATCCGGTTGGTTTTCTATGGTTCACTAACTTATATGAATGTGTAGTCAAACTTGAAACAAATCAAATACTTACAAAGTAGTTCTTGAAAATTAATCTGATGCTCACTAATGAGTGACTGGCTGCATAACGCGAAGTTGTTTGAAGTTCTAGTGAGAAGATTTTGTTCACTCCTTCACGTTCCCAGTGGGACATAGGGCACCTTCAAGCTAGAGGCTTCAAGTTTCTGTAGCAGTGTTGATTATTTTTACGGGATGTGGTTGCTAGCCTTATGCCCAACCTTCTCACTGTACCAGTCTTACTATTGGCTTAGCGAGGTAGAGGAGTGCGTCTGTGGCTGGGGATCGAACCCCGGACCGTATGCGTGGTCGGCGAGCATTCTACCGCTGTGCCACCGACGCACCTAGTGAGATGTCGTCCCCGGCAATAGGGTCCACCAGGTCGGGTGTGAGGACAAATACTCTCCAGTGGTGATATTGATTGGTGGTTGTGCTAAGAATCACAAATTGGTAGAAGTTAAAATTCATGGGCTGGCCATTGAGTTGGTTCTCACTGGTTGAATGATTTACGAGGTTGCCTTGAAATCGGGAGGTCCTGGATTCAAACCCTAGTGGATGCGTACTGGTGAAGAGCCTCAGACTACAACGAAATAACTGTTCAGTACTCCATGGTTGGTTTTCAATAGCTTTCTATAACTGACATCAATCCCTGGTCAAACTTGAAACAAGTAGAAATAACTCTTCAAAATGATTTCGTCTACATCTTCTTTATGCAGCCAAAGCTTTAGCAATCCATAAAGGAAAACCTCAACTTTATATTCAGGAACGTTCTTTCCAGACCTTTTTTTCTACTCTGACTTGAATAGTTGTAAAATAAACTTCACATAGTTCATTTTATTTTTGCAACTCATTTTCAAATGACTATTCATTCATCATTCCCCGAGGCGTTCAAAGTGAACAGAGGAGTAAGACAAGGCTGTCTGCCTATTATCACCGAAGATGATATTCTTAATTGTGGTGAACTGAATTATGCGGAAGACTATGCATGGGGATTGAGAAGACAGCAATACGCTGCATTGACCGATAAGAAGATTCTAGAAGATCTGAATTTCGTACGTGGATGATTTATGTTTAATGTCACTCACACAAACTCGAAGACTTGCATGCGAAAACCAACAAACTGGCTGAAGAGGCTGGCAGGCAGCGAAGACAGGATAGATTTCAGCTGAACGCAGAGAAGACGGAAGTGATGAAGATAACAAGCTAACCAACGAACAGCAACAACAAAACTTCCTTCACTTATCTGGCTAGGAAGCACGGTTTCAAGCATATGTCAGCGGAACGGATGAAGATGTCAAGAAGTCAGTCACTTTTTTTATATGGGTCAGAAACTTGCAGTGCGTATCACGTAAAACATTTCCAACAAACTACAGCAGACTTTTATCAACAACCGCCCACTTCGGTGGCTGGCTCCATACTGAAGATCAAATGGCCAGCCGGCCAGAAAGTATTAGCAAACAGAAACTCTGGCTGAGAACAAACCAACAATCTAGAGCCTATTGTCGAACAAATATGCAGCGGAAAATGGAGATGGATTGATCGGGCATACGTTGACGAGGCCGTCGAATGGAATTCCGCACAATGCAGGCCATTGCTCTAGTGGAATCTCAATGGGAGGCGATGACTGGGTTGCCACTACGAGGGTGGCATAGAAGAGCAGGAGGAGGGGGAGGAGGAGATGAGTGATTATGGGGAATCGTGGAGCTAGCCATCTGAAGAGGAGTATAGAAAAAAGAAGAAAGTGGAGATGTGTTATTGAAGCTATCCCTATGTACCACTCGGAACCCAAGGGAATAATAATAATAATCAATTCATCATCGGCTAACTAGTTACTCGTAAACTCTCTCTCTCTCGATGATTACGTAAGATTATTCACTATTTTTCACACATTGTTATTTCTCATGCATTTTCACTTATTTTATTACTAACTGACAATAACATGTGACCTTTATAACCAGTTAAAATTGCATGCATAAACCTCTGCACAACTGTACAGCTTTAAAAAGAGAAAGGTTGGTGGAATGACTTATGTTTTCTCAAAAGGCAAACAGTAGAAAAACAAAACTCCACCCACACCTTACCTTGTCTAGTTGCAGATGATGCTCCACGCAGGTAGGAACGAGAACTTGTCAAACCTGTACTTGTCGCTGGCGGCACTGAACCACGAGTCGGTGGTGATGATAGTTTAGATCGTTGCAACTGACTTGGAGCTGTATTCTGACTGGCTAAGGATGTAGCACCGGTTGAAATACGACGTCCACCAGCTGAAAATGGTGGCCTGGTATTTGTTCTACTTGTCTGTTGTGTTGATAGTGGTTCTGGATAACATTTGTTCGGGAATATTAGGGAAACAAAAAATACACATGGATAGTTAAAAAATTGAGTTCAGAGTGATAATAAACTATAAAAAATTTTAAAATGCTGATTAGTGAACAAAGAATATTCTTTACGACAACTTTCCCGACTCCAATTTCTACAGTTATATGCTACCTTGATAATTAAGGGATTATTGTCATTGTGATTTCATGTGTATCTCTGTTATTATTATTATTATTAGCTGTAGTAGTGTAACGACGGAAGACAAGGGCCAGGCAACAAATCGTTTATTTAGGAAATCAACAGATAATTATAGATTTTCATGTACATTATTATAGATTATTGTAAGCAAACAAACACAGTCTTCTGATTGGTGGTTTCTCGCTGACCACTAATCTTTCATCTTTTTGTGGTCGTTTATTGAAGTTCAGATTATCTATCTGCAAATTGTATCCGCCTACGCAAAGTCTGCTGTGATTGGTTGTTGAGTCAGTCTTTGTTCTTATTTTTCTCACGACCAATATTGGGGACGTAAACATTGACGTAAATTACTGTCTACCAATTTTTGGCTAGCAGCCAGCTCTCACCACAGTAGTAGGATTCCGTTGGGTTCCAAGTGGAACATAAGGTTTCAAGAAAACATCTCTTTGTCCTACTCTCTGCAGTCCTCTTTAGCCAGCCTCACAATTACCCATAGGGTCTCATCTCCTCCTCATACGATCTCTTCCATATCATCCTCAGACACACGTCCAACTCGTAGTTTCCCATTTGGGTTCCAACTTGAGCGATTGCCTGGGGGCGCGCGATTTCACCCAACGGTCGATCTCCTCAGCATGTTTCTTCAGCATATTTGTACAACAATAGGTTCATTGGTTAGCTCATTGTCAGAGTCCCTTGTTGTTAATTCTTTCTATCCGGCAGATGTTGTCAAAAAGTCTGCAGCTGAGTGTTGGAAATGCTTTTCGTGACACGCTGGTGCCAAGCTTCTGACCTATGTATCTATAAGAGAATTGACAGGTTTAAAATCGGTGTTGAAAATCCGAATTTTGTTCTATGTGCCGAGGGCAGAAGATTGCCAAACTGACTTCAGAGTGATGAAGAGCTGTCTTTGATATAAGAATAAAACTTGGGCACTGTGGTAGAGTGTAATTCCATTATGGGTAAATTTTATTTTGATAGAGTCTCACAGTGTTATACAGTAATATTTACTGATGACGTTTCGAGCACAATTTATTGCTCATAATCATATCAAGTTAATCACACGACTTCCTAAATTCATTTATATAGTTCCATTGTTTTTCACTTGATTGGATTGGTAGTATTATTTTCCATATTTCAGGGATGAGTGATGAAGAGCTGTCTTGCCTTTGCGATTCTGGTTTCGACATTCAGAGAGCACGCCTGTAGGTGAAGCGATGACCTATTTTAGATTTATTCCACCGACAGTGATTGGTGCGAAAACCTTATATATATATATATATATATATATATATATATATACATTGTTTACCACTGTGTCATGTAACTATTCTTCGGTGTTTGGGCTGAATAAATCACTGTCGGTCAGATGAATCTCCATCACCGTTGACTCTGAATTGATGTTAGACAGTTCGAGACGATCAGCAGGAAGCGCTGAACCAAGGCTTCACAGTTGTTGGCACTGGTCAGTAAGGTGTATATCTAACCCCTGACGCAACTGAGATCAGCAACAACACTAAGGACTAAAAGGATAATACAGGTCATTTCCCAATAATCAATCAGTGTATAAATCCACCATAATCCCACAAGAGGTCAATCATGAGTCCAGATAACTCAATGGTAATATCTTTGACTTCTACAGGTTCGAGTCGCAAAGGAGACATCAATCGCTTCACTGTTGCAGATATGTCTGGCCGACAAGTGCAAACAAACAAACAAACACCAAAGTGATTTAGAAAATGTTATTTAGTTTACAACTTTAAAAAATCTTGTTATTCTAAAAACAAAAAACACAACACAACAACGTTTCCCTGTTAGATAGTTGGAGGCAATTGGCCACAGGAAGCCTTGGCTGCACCTAGGTTTCGTGCTAGTTGGCACTCACACCAGTCAGTCAGAGAGGCGTATCTGCAACCACCTTGAAGGAACTTACTCACGTCCCTTCTGAGATTCTAACCTGCGTCACCCAGTGAGAGCTGCAGTCAGAGACGTTACCACTGAGGAGTTATTCGGGCTCGCAATTGACCTCCTGTAGGACTGTAGTGGGTAGTTTGATTGGACACTAGTAACTAGTGTGACGTGTTTAGGCTTCCTGTGGCCGATGGCCTCCAACTATCTAATATATCATCAAATCAATGTGCACCGTGAAGGGCGAGCTACTTAGTGAAATGGTGGCCACATTGCAAACCTAACTGACTGATAGAATTCAGTCTGCACCAAACAAAAAAAGGACTAGACACGTCACACTAGTTACTAGTAGTGTCCAATCAAAGGTTTAACTGTGTGTAATTTGTAAACTGGTGTATGTGTGTATCCTGAAATGAAACCAATGTAATAAAAGGACTAATTGCACTCTTCACTATACAAAACAGTCTCATTTTTAGCCATATACCTACCTCAAGGTAGAAGGGAGACAGTTATAAACTATTTCCGTTTGATTAGTAACAAATGTCTGTCTTTCAGGTTGTGAAAAGAATTTCGATTACATAACATGTAACTAGTTAACTTCACTTATGTGTGAATTACGTTGCTTAGATACACACAGACACACACACATACACAAACGCATATACCACATAGTTGTAGGTGAACTTAAAAACACAAAGAAAAGCGAAATTTTCAAGTCAATAAAATCTAAACTAATTGTAAGTGAATACACACAATATGAAGGTAGTTATTATATATTAGTCATTCTACAGAGGTATTGTATAACAGACTAACCAACTGTACCATGAGTAGAGAGTAGAGTAATTCAATTATATCTAAGCAAAAGTACACACACAGACATATTTCTCTAACACTATTAGACTAGATAATATAGATTATAAATTGTAGAATGTAATTTGTGCTAGTCGGGTAAAGTGAAAAATGAATAAAAAGATATGTACACATTATTATTATTATTTCCTTTAGTTCCTAGAGGAACATAGGGCTTCAGCCATGCGTCTCCATTGCGTTCCGTTCTCTGCTAGAGTTTTCACCTGGCTCCAAGTCTGCCCATACGCTTTCAATTCTTCTTCACATGATCTCCTCCAGGTCACCCTTGGACGACCAACTCGTCGCTTCCCTTTCGGGTTCCACTCAAACAATGGCTTGTCTAGTGATGTCACTTGATGGTTTCCTCAGAGTATGGCCTCCACCTCCACCTCCATTTCTTCCTGCCTATTTGTTTCACAATTGGTTCCTGGTTGGTTCGCTACAAGAGATCTCTGTTGCTGATCTCTTCTGGCCGGTCATCTGATCTTGAGTGGTATTGAGCGAAGACAACCGTTAATGAAGGTTTGTAGTTTGTTTGAGATGCTCTTTATGACGCACCAGCCAAGTCTCTGATCCGTATAGTAGCACTGACTGGCTTCACATTGGAGTTGAAAATCCGGATCTTATTTTTGATGCCGAGTGCTGTTAACCTCGTAGACACAGACTTGAGAGTAGTGAAAGCCTGTCTTGCTTTTCCGATCCTCACTTTGATATCCTCGTCAGTTCCCTCTGCCTGTAGTTGAAACGATGCTTCCAAGGTAGGTAAAAGAGGTTGTTTCTTTCAGGTTCCTTCCATTTATGCTGATTGCTGTCTGTTGTTGTTGCTGTGGCTGTTGGTGTTGGCCAGGAATCTTCATCACCTCCGTTTTCTCTATGTTCACCTGGAGTCCTATCTATGTACACATTGGATCATAGGAATTATTAAAAAGACGGTTGCAGCGAAGAAAATTCCCTTATCGACGAAGTCAGCGTCAACTAGGCTGTACATTCGTGTACTTATAAAAAATGGATGAGAAAGTTCCAGAATAATTTCCGGTTAAGGTTAAAATTGATAAAATTACAATTAGGAAAGTAAAATGCCGTAAGAAACAGGGGGCACAAATAAAACTCAAACAAAGTAGCATCATAATTACTGAGAAGATTGACATTGATTGTGCAATTGGGGGTCAGAAATGTAGAAATAACAAAAATAGACAGGATGTTTGGATAAAAATATCCAGTAGGATCATAACTAATGTGACGAATAACTGTTTATGCAGTTAGGGATTAAATATGTAGAAATAATAAAATGACAAAATAGACAGGAAGTTCAGATATGAAAATATGGTAGTGTAAAGAGGGATTAAGAAAAACTTAAAAATAACATGAATAAACAGGAAGTTTGGATAAGAAAGGCAATGGGAGTCAGTGGTTTAGCGGTAGAATGCTCGCCAACCACGCCAACACACGTAGTCCGGAGTTCGATCCCCAGCCGACGAGGCACTACTCCTGAAACTCGCTAAGCCGGTAGTAATGCTGGGAAAGAGGGATCGTTAAGCGTGAGGTTAGCAACCCCACCACGTAAAAATGAATACCACTGCTACTGAAACTTCAAAGCTCGAGCTTGAAGCCCTGTGTTCCGTTGGGAACGTATAGGAATAAAATAATAAATAAATAAATAGTAATGTTTCAGTTTAAATTTAGTCACCAATCAATATCAGTTAGAGATTCAATGAAAATCAGAGAACACTGGACAGCTGTTTCTTTCTAATTCAGGACTCTTCATCAGTGTGTGCCCACGACTCCACGACCAGGGATTGAATCCAGGACCTTCAAATTAGGAGACTAAGTCCATTGATCAGTCAGCCGCTTAAGCCGGAATTTATTTATCTAGGCGGCGTTTTTAGTGGAGTGTGCTACTGTTAAGATTTATCAGTAGTATATATGTGTATAAAGAGATGTTCATCGGCATAGAAAAACATCGAATAACAGGGAGATACATTTGATGTCAGAGAAAGCTCTATTCTAACCGAACCCTATGTCAGCTAACATTGTTCGATGAGGACGATGGTGGCTCGGTGGTATGCGCAACATGTGTCCTAGCCATCTCAAACGATCATTTGTCTTTTGCAAGTTGTTTCCCTAATGCGCCTAAATAGCTGTCTGGTATTACCTATCAACGATGTTTTTTCTATCTCTTCCGCTTTTGTGACCCACCAATATTTGCTGTCGTTGAGGAGACTTTTGCTTAGCTTGCATTTGAGCAGCTTTCGCTCCTCCTCCTTCTCGTTGTGTTCAAAGCTCACCCAAATCAGTCTTCTTAAATCATTCAGTTCGGATAAAGGGGACAGAAATCCACTGGTATTTACCAACTTTTGATTTTAGATTATCAATAGCCTTTAGCACTGTTTCTACAGCTGACTGGATATTATACAAGGCCTACTCAAGATCAGTCTTGCTGTCAATCTCAGATACGCATTTAGTTATTTCTTCTCAGAGTGTGAGGGCGGAGGAGGGGAAATCAAGTCGGTGGAGTAGCGGCTTCATAGCTGCTTGTTACTATTCATCAATAGAAAACAGAATATTTGTGATTTCGTTGAGACTTACGTTGTGAAGAAGATAATGGATTTTGGGATCCAATGAACATCAAGCGTGAAATTCACTTATATAACAGAATCATTCAAACGGTCAGTATATTATTGATGGAGATCAAGTTTTAAGAGGCAGGCAAGTAACCTACCTAGTTTGAGTTCCGTGATTTTGGTGTAACCACTACTCATTTAGAGTAAGACGTACTCAAAACCACCTTTATAGATCTAAATCCTAATAAGCTAGCGGTAGTATTAGAGAAAAGAGCAGTAACACATAGAAAAACGTGACGGTTTAATGGATATAGGCGATTATGAAGAAAACGATTTTGATTCATATCGCCAATAGTCTCCAATCATTGGTTCTTAGCATCCTCAAGGATCCCCACCAACCAGGCAGTTTACACACCTTCCTTAACCGAAGGAATATCACCACCCTCACCTCCCCTCTAAGCCATTACAATGTGAAAAGAAAACAATAGAAAGGATAATAAAAGTGGGTTTTTTTTTTCAAAACTGACCTCGAGAAGTACTATTTTGAATTGACATTCTACCTCTAGATCGATCGGTTAAATTCGATCTAGAAGCAGTATTACTATTCACAGTAAGATTCGACGCTGAGTCTATTCTTCTTCTTTGTGTTAATGAACTGGTTTTATTATTATTATTATTAATACTACTACTAGATCGATTTTCTACTCCCACAGCTGTTGCAGCTGATGTTCCAGATAATCGTGTAGTCTTGTTAGACGCTGCAGTTGATCGTATTGAATTCACAGTACTTGTTCTTGTTTTTGTTGTTGTTGATGTCGCTGTTTTGGCGGCAGCAGAAGCAGTGGCTGGAGTAGTTGTTGTACGTACTACTGTTGAAGATTTTGTAGATAAGGATAAGGCACCACGAGAATTAGACTTTGGAATTCCATTTACATTGGTAGCCGAACTTTTCCTTACTGTGGTTGTCGACGTCGTCATCGCTGTCGTCGTGGAGTAGGCTTAGACTTTACACTTGGTCCACTACTGGTTGTATTCTAAGCAAATATAAATAGAATTGTAAAAAGATAGAATACGAAAACAAAGTTGGAGGTCATACTGATACAATCTTAATCTGACTGTAATAATAAATTAGACTTAAATAAATAAATAAAAGTTTTTTTAAAGAATTATTTTGTGTATCTGATGAATAATACTCATTATTTATGAGATGATATAGATGGCTAACAGAGGTTGTTTACGCAAACAAATACCATGCTATATATATATATATATATAATAAAGAAAAATAAGGCTATTTACAACAGTCTGAAAGGTGAAGGACAATCATTTATATATAAAACAAGACATTTTATTCATTTCTCATTAAAAAAATAGATCGTTAAGGGGGTAGTCGGCAACAGGAAGAAGCCGTGGCTCAAACTAAGTTTCGTGCTTGTTGGCACTCGCTTAGCAAGGCGCGTCTGCAACCTTGGAGGGATTGATGCTGCCCCTACCCTACCTCACCCGCTAAAATTCAACATTTGCTTCACTCAGTCACATTACCACTAAGTTAAACGGGCTTACAACTGACCTCCTCTGTGTAGGACTGTAATGGTCATTGGGAAGTAACCAATGTCATACACGTCTTGCCATTTGGTGTAGGTCTCAAAAGACTCATTTTATGGAAATTATTATTTTTCAATTTTGATCAAGGGATTGATGTAAGTTCGAGAAATATCAGTGAAAAACAGCCAGCGAGTACTGGACGGCTGTTTCGTCCCTAGTGTTTGGGATTCGCCATCAGTACACATCCACCTCCAGGGTTCAAACTCAAGACGTTCCAGTTACAAGGCACACTGGTGCACAAACTAACTCTTGAAAATCAATCTGGTGCTCACTTAGTGAGTGACTGTTTGAAGTTCTAGTGACAAGTCGTCCCTGGCGATGAGGTTCACCAGGTCGCCACCAATGACACTGGCTGGTGCCAGTCATGGTCCATTGGATCGCGTTTCAGTGGCTGAATCGTCTACGAACCCACCTTGTAACCGGAAGGTTCTAGGTTCAAACTTCGTCGGATTTGTGCTTCTGAAGAGTCCCAAACTAGGACGAAACATTTTTCCAGTATTTCCTCATCATCAATGGTCGTATAACTGACATCAATCCATGATCAAACATCAAACAAATCAACACTACAAAATCAATTCATTGCTCACTAATCTGAATAACACAGAATATTGCTAGTTAGACCAGCTTTGCATGGAGTCTAAAGTAAAGGCAGATATAACGAACCGTCCAGCTAATATTCGCAACGATTAGCTCCCATTGACATATAGTAAGACCAACGATAGAAAAAACTGTGAAACATAAAATAAGGCAAAGGTGACTTTTAAAACCATAAATACGTGATGGAACCACCAAAATGAATAATGGCGAAATCCAATGTACAATTTGATGTGTGAAAAGAAAGTCAGTTGAAAGGGATGTGGAAATCTTAATGAAATCACTCATACTAAGCCGCGCCCCCCTCTACAGAAAGACAGAGGTAGGATAAAGTTGGAAATGAATTAAATGTGTGTTCAGATCAAAAAACATAGCTCCAATCCATGCGGTTTCTGACCTTTGCTCAGATGTGACTAAGTGTAGGTTGCTCACAGAAGACTCTTGACAACATATATTGACGAGAAGAGACTCTTCGAGGAAATGACGCTAAATCACTCACTCTCCCTCCAGTAGTTGATAATTACTGCAGTAACATTCCATTTTACTGACTGTTTCAGATAGTACTGCTTTGGACTGGGATACGAAATAGACTTATTAGAAAGGGTGCAAAGAGTAGGAACTAAGCTAATAAAGGGTTTCTCAAACCTCTCATATGAGGAGAGGTTAAGTCGACTGGGTTTATTTCCACTGTCATACAGACGACTTAGGGGTGACCTAATACTAGCATACCGTATCCTAAGAAATGATTTTGGAGCTAATTTATCTTATTTATTTCTTCCTTCTAGCACCAACCAATCGCGAGGACATCACCTCAAGGTTCAAAAACCACGGTCGAATCGTCTGCGTCTGGAGATCCGTTTTTCGTATCGAATTGTGAACCATTGGAACTCCTACCGGAACACGTCGTATCAGCGCCATCCGTTGATTCATTCAAGGCGAGATTGGACTTCCTGTGTGCAACAAATCGAAATGATTAACACAGGCATATAGCCTACTATCCTAAATAAATTGTAAACTGTAAACAATTCCGTGTACTTTGTGTCAGAATATGACATCTCATAACACATGCATACAGATATAATACAGTAATACATAAAATAATATATATAATTTGCTTACTGAACTGTATTTAATTTGCATATTGAGTAAGTAAAACAGTGTGAAAACTATATGAAGAAAGCAGAAGAGCTTTACAGAGAAATAATGATTATATATTGCTACATTTAACCAATATATGCAAACTAAGTAGAGAACACATGCTGTTTTAATCGCTTCTATTGGTTACGCAATATACCATAAACAGATAAATTAGGAATTACTGATTGTCACACGCTAGTAGTAAGTGAATTACTTAATTAACAACACATGCATTTATATGCATATATATACATATAATATGTTTGTGTGCAAGTGCGCCCATAGTGCAATGATAGAATGTGTGTACACTAACCAAGCGGGAAGTCCAGATTCGACTCCCCGCTAGGTGAACTCTTAATCCTAGTACCATTTACTACATAATAGTTAATAACAGAAGATTGAGCATCAAGGAAGTAACCCCATCTAGTAAAAACACCAACACTGGTACCACTACTGAAACCGTTAAGCCTGAAGACCCATGTTCTACTCGCAACAAAAAGGAGTAAGCTCACCGAAGGAGGCATTTGGTGACGGCAGCACTATATCGTGAACTAACGGGAGTCCGAATTCAAGGTCATTGGATTCTAGGCCAAGTGCCTGAATGGTTAATGAGCTTAGTCTCGTAATCTGAAGGTTACGGGTTCAATCGCTCGGTAATGTAATGGATGCGCACTGATTAAGAGTCTCATAGTAGGAAGAAACAGCTGTCCAGTGCTCCCAGGTTTTCAGTGATCTATCTAACTTATCTATCTTAGTTCATGACGGAAATCTAACAACTGGAATTAACCCGAATTCCCTTAATCTGAATACGCATATATATGCCTCATAAACGACGTGGTACGGTCGAGGGTAGATAGACTTCCATCGCCCTGTCGAAATGCTCTCATCAGATCACGCTCTTATAGCCTCTGCCAAGGATGCGAACGCACGAGTGACCTAGAGCCGACCAATCACAAAAATGAGGAATTTTTGCACAAAAATTGACGTATATTTACAAGAAAATGCATGAAAACACATTAAACAGGGTATCTTTCTCTGATACATTACTTAAAAATACGTCCCAGTTATAATGAGGAGTATCAGTTGCTAAGTTAGACTAGTTTCTGTACATGGGTATTCACCGAGGTGACTGAAGACGAGCTGTTTTTGTGAATCGTTTATCTCTCTTACCCTGTTGTGCAGTCTTCTCCAAAATCCCTCAGCTGAATTACTATGGTTTGCAGTAAGGAGATCGACGACCACTTACCAGGAAAATGTGGATAATAAGACAAATAAAAATAAATGACACCAACTTTAAATCTATCGCTAATCGTAATCGTAACCTTAATCCTGACACCAACCCAAATTACAACCCTTATCATAACCGTAAAACTAACCCTAATCCTAACCATAACCCCAATACTTACCTTAACCGTAATCCTAACCCTAACGAGCTATTAACACATTGTCCAAAAAGTATTTAAAAACGTGATCTGGGTGAAATTTGCTTCTTAGTTGGTGAATAACGTTGATATTTCAGTTATGATAATGACAGGTGCCGTTAGCCAACGACTAGCATGCGTTCAAGGTCATTGGAGCGTTCACACTCCTGGGACGCTATTGTTGAACTTCGCCTGCAAGTCTACCTAGGGAAGCTGGAACCCCCTGATTCCAAACTTGTAGTGTACATGGGCTCCAAAATTCAACAAGATCCAATGGCAGCGTATGAACCTCTTTTCGTCACTGAACAACATGGAAAGGCAGCTGCTGCTGACACTGCTCCGCTACCTGCTTAAAAATTGGGCTTATAATTTCTCTTATTCAGTTTGTTTAAATCTATTAAATTATGACCTCTAGTAGTATTGTTTACTCTGACGAGTATTTAAAATGTTTACAAACTGGTGATTCGCAAGTTTTCATTAATAAACTTGAGAAAGAGGCATGACCCTGGGTGGTAACGTATCTCAATGCATGAGATAATTATTCCTCAGTTGTGTCCTTGGTTCTCAAAACATACACCCCTAACTTTTCATAACTGGCATTTGAACCAAATGTCGTTGTGTATTTCTCGAAGGAGAAAAAGAAAAGATATCATCATAATGGATTGGGTTTGCGCTTCAGGTCACATAGAACTGTGTCACACACGACCTACTGTCAGTTAATATTTTCAAGTATTGGTTTTGTAGGGATTTTGTTTGATTGGACTGGAGGATTTCATCATGAGCTTGAAATCAGTTAGAGAACCATTGGAAAACCACCGGGGAGTACTAGACTGCTGTTTCGTCCTAGTGTTCGGGACTCTTCATCGGTACGCACCTACCACAGGGGTTCGAACCCAGGACCTTCTGGTTACAAGGCGAGCTAGCTCGTAGACCATTAAGCCACTGTGACCCGACCCAATGGCCAGTCCATGAATTCGAACTTCTGCCAATTCATGGTGGGTTCTAGTGGGAAGCCGTGACCACTAGGGTACAGAAGGTTGAAGGTGAGGTAGTAACTCATCGAAGGAGACATGAATTGGCAGAAGTTGGAATTCATGGGTTGGCCATTTGATCAGGTCGCAATGGCTGAATGGTCTACGAGCTAGCTCGCCTTGTAACCAGAAGGTCCTGGGTTCGAACCCTGGCGGTGGGTGCATACCGATGAAAAGTCCCAAACACTAGGACGAAACAGCTGTCTAGTACCCCCTGGTGGTTTTCCAATGGTTCTCTAACTGATGTCAAGCTCATGATGAAATCCTCCAATCCAAATTAATATTTTATTTGAAGATCCTATACAAAAAGGAAATATCATGTAATAAACTCCGTTGAAAATTTTGTACATTATATAAACACTGTTCAGAATAAAGCTATTATGACTATTGTGGATCAGACTTGAAGCTTGGATGGCCTCATAAGACAACTATCTGCTTCGGTTGGAGTATCACGGCAATATCCCAGCTCTCTCTTTCTTGCAAACTATGGGATAATGTACAAAGTTCTTGTTTGTCTTTTTTATTCAGTGCACAATACAGTCCAATTAACACTGAGCTATATCATAACACTAATAGGCTTAGAGTAATAGAAATAATAACAATAATAATATACAAAAATACCGACATCAACAACCATAAAAGGTATATAAAACACGGAAATATTCAACTATGACAAACAGGTCATTGATTATTTGTTTACTTATTTATTTATATCATGGTAATAAAATCTATGTAGATTGTTGTTAATAAACCTATCTATGCATAAATGTATGCGTAATATGAGAAATAATAAGGACAGTATTACCAGTTAGAATGGATGTAATGCAAAAAAAGAAGAAATATTTATATCCAATAGAGTCCTACAGGAGGTCGGTCGCGAGCCAGCCCAAATAGCTGCTCAGTGGTAGCGTCGTCTCTGACTGCAGCACTCACTCACTGGGTGATGTGGGTTCGAATCGCAGAAGAGACATGAGTTCCTTCAAGATTGCAAATGTTTCATCCTAGTTCGGGACTCTTCAGAAGCACACGTCCGCTGAAGTTCGAACCTAGAACCTCCCGGTTACAAGGCGGGTTCGTAGACCATTCACCCACTGAGACCTGATCCAATGGGCTAGCCCATGATTTCCAACTGGCACCAGCCAGTGTCATCGGTGGCGACCTGGTGAACCTCATCGCCGGGGATGACTTCTCACTGGAACTTCAGACAGTCACTCACTAAGTGAGCACCAGATTGATTTTCAAGAGTTAGTCTGTGCACCAGTGTGCCTTATAACTGGAACATCTTGAGTTTGAACCCTGGAGGTGGATGTGTACTGATGGCGAATCCCAAGCACTAAGATGAAACAACCGTCCAGTACTCCCTGACTGTTTTTCAATGATAGTTCTCTAACTAACATCAATCCGTGATCAAACTTGAAAAAAATTATTTCCATAAAATGAGTCTTTTGAGACCTACACCGAATGGCAAGACGTGTATGGCATTGGTTACTTCCCAATGACCATTGCAGTCCTACAGAGGAGGTCAATTGTGAGGTTTGCTGACCGGTGAGTGCCAACTAGCACAAAACCTGGGTCAAGCAGGGCTTCCCGTGGCCGACTGCTTCCAACCGCCTAATTAGGCATTACTCAATCAAGCATCAGAATGACTGACAAAAACACTTGTGATGAAGAAGAGGTAGCTTTCAGCGAATTGCTTTTCTTCAACTGCATAATCACATTTCAACAATTACATGCCTTTTTTCACACAAAAGGAGATGAATTGTCATTTTGATGCATTTTGATTCTTTGCCTTCTGAATGAACCACACAGGCTTACGCTTGGAGGTGTCAATAGCTCAGCTTACACTCTTTACCAGGATTACTATTGGCTAGCAAATCTGGGCAAGGTTTAGAAATACTTCAGCCGGAAATCGAACACCAGACCACATATGTGGTCGGAGAAAACGATATCACCCACGACAACGATTAATCTTTGTGAAGTAAGATATATATATATATATATGTATATACATAAAGATAAATAGCTTTCTATCAGGAGTTAGCAAATGGTCTTCGTCTAACGGTCTTAAACTAAATCCTTCCAAATATCAATCAGACTGTTAATTTCAGTTTCCGATGTGTAAAAGAAAGTTAAATGATGAAGCTGTTGGTTCCTATGACCGTTGCAAAATTGATGATAGTGGGGATATAGAAACCAAGTCTGAAGTTAAGTATCTTGGATTAATTCTTTCTTCTGACCTATCCTGGTCTCCCCATGTCTTAGCGATTTCTAAAAACATACTTCGTCTGAATTTTTACATTAAGAGGTTAAGGCACTCAGGCATAACTCAAACTCTCCTCTTACAGTTTGTCAACTTGTGCATCTTACCTATTCTTCTTTATTCTTCACCCTTGCTTATTCTTTCCTGGATTGCTTAAAAAGGACTATGTCATACAACGTAGAACTCTGAAGACTGTAAGTAGGACGAGCGGCAGCTATGCCATTGAGCCATATCGTTGACACTGTCACTGACAGGCACTTGATGTCATGCAACAAATTTGCTAAAGGGATTTTGTCAGACTGTGAGCATCCACCACAGCACCCGCAGTTCCAACCTTGTGTCTCCTCAGGTAAAACAAGAAGTCTTTTCAGAAGACTTTATGCAAGTAACGTCTAAGTTTAAAAATTCCACTATACCATATTTGGCTGCACATATTTCATGTGATGAAAATAGTGTCAGAAATGAACTAACTAACTAACTAACCTTCTTTGCACTACTAAATAAACCATTTCCTTTACCCTTACAGCACCATTCTTTATTGTTATTGTATTTCCTATATTTAGAATCCTCTCAATTTTTGCTTTTATTTGTTTATTTTTTCATAAGTGTGAACATCATTTAAGCTGTGTTATAACTGGTAATTTTGTATTCCCCTCAAAATGCTATATCAACAGAACATTAGATTCAATAATCTATAACATGCTAAAATTTCCAAACTGAATCGACAATACTGTTTGAAACAAACTCACTGTTATTATTATTATTATTATTATTATTATTATTATTATTATTATTATAATATTTAATATTCTCTTTTGTACTTCGAATATTTTTGACTTAATATCGTAAATGTGGACAAATTCCCCTGGTTAATTTTGTTATAATTTTTTTAATATTTTCTGAGTAAATCAGATGCAATATTGTGACAAATGCTGAGAATTCCATTCTGTATTACAAATACTGTAGATTACATATATCTTATTATTGGGGTCAAGTAAACTAAATTTTTCTAGAATTTCGCTCTCCGTTAGTCTGATTAGTTGATCCTATTAAGATAAGAAATCTAGACAATAGTTTAGCTATACCACTCGCTACATGCAATTTCACACAACCATATAATAGGATGGATGAGATACGATGACAGTTTTAAAATCTAATATAACAGTAGAGTGGAAGGAGAGATTGATAACATAAGTTTTATTTATCAAATCAACTGAAAACACGTACAACAGGAATAATTCGACACCCGTACACATAGACGTCTGAAAAATTCTGCTCCCCCTACGACGACGAATAGGAAGGAATACTGGGAACTATAAAACGAAATTATCGAAGTTGTGTGCTTGTCACATTTGATATGATTATGAACAATAATGACTTGTGTTCGAAACTTTGTCATCCAGTACATGTGATATTGTTTCACTCACTATGTGTTATATATCTGATAAACAAATTAATGTGGAATTATACACTATTTTCTGTAGATAACTGATAGGACAAGTAACTGTGGTCTCTGGAGCAACTGCAAATATAGAGTTATCGATAATAAGGAAGTGTATTTGAAAAGTATCCATCTTAATGACAGACACTTCTATAAAACCAGTTTATTGTCGTAGTTGTTATAGGCAGTCTTCAGATGAAGAAATTCAGCTACTTATCAAGTGTCAGTTTGCAGGGATTTGACTGGTTATAGGTTATAGATACGAGATGACATTAATTAGTTGGAGAACCAGGGAGTATTGGACAGCTGTTTCGGCCTAGTGTTTGGGACTGTTCACAACAGTACACATCCACCGCTGTACGAACCCAAGACATTCCGGTAACAAGGCGAGCTCGTAAACCATTCACCCACTGGGATCTGATCCAATGGCCGATGAATTCCAACTTCAGCAAACTCATGAGATATAGCGCAACCACCATAAAATGTCACAAGCCAGTAAACAAGGACGAAACAGCTATCTCAGTGTTGCAGTGGTTCTCCAACTAATGTCGACCCGTGATCAAACCTTACAACCCACCGAATCGCTGCACACTATACACATGATGATTAATCTGGTGATCAGTAGCGACCGGCTCTATACAGGAAGTTACCCAGAGTTCTAGCGAGGAGATGTAACTACTGGGGACCACCGAGTCAGGCAAGTTGGCTGGCTTTTGCACCATATATCGTGAATTCTTAGACGTTGGAACAGATCCCAATGGCTGAATAATCCACGAACTCGCCTTGTAACCGGAAGATTCTGAGTTCAAACCCTGGTGGGTGTGCACTAATGAAGAGGCTTGAACTAGGACGAAACTACTGTCAACCACTCCCTGGTTTTCAGACTAATATCACTTCATGATAAAAAATTAGCTATTGTAGGTTAATAATAATGTCTTAAAATATAGTAATCATTAATGTAAATGTCGAACTTGGGCACTGTGGTAGAATGTAATTTCATATTAGATAAGTTTATTGTAAGCATCACACACACACACAGTGATGATGCAGGATTAACAACTGGATGACGTTTCGAGGAGAATTTATTACTGCTCATAATCATATCAATTTTAGTCGCACGCTTCCACAATTCCTCTTAAATATATTTCGTTCAAACTCTGCTACATCGTAAAGACTTCCAATAGGACTTGGGATACTGGTTTCTCTCAATGCATTCGAGAATTTCTTTGGACTTATATATATATTTTTTTTCTCTATCTCTGCCTCTCCAACTTCCCTCTGTTATTTGTTGCCACTTTGCATATTTCCGGTATAGGCGCGTTGCGTCATTCCAATTGCACGGGTGTGGTGTTGAATCGATAAACAAAGCTTCAGTGATTAACCTCTCTGTCTCCCCACCTAACTTTATTACTTTTTAGTACTCTCACCCTGTCCCACCTATTCTATTTTGTGATTACACGCAAGTGAATGCAGTGCAATAGCTGAGCTCTGTTTTCTAGGTTATTTCACTTAGCAGAGTCAATTATTCTAGGTGCCTGGCTAAATTTCAATAATCTAGTTAACTCCAATCTACTAGTTTGACTGACCTATGTAATTGACCTCAAAGTCATTCATTGCATGGTATTTGGTAAATTATATTATTTTTCCTAATTGGATCTATTGGTGGATCTTTAAAGCCGACAAAGTTTATCTCTGAGAGAGTTGGTTGGTTGGCTGGTTTAAATTCCACCCCGACTAATTCCAGCCTCAGTGAATAGTTATTGACTAAATTTTCCCTGAAATCTTTTGTAACAATAAAATTTGCTACTGGATTCAGTTGTTTAAGTGCAAAAATTTTCTACTAAGAAAAGAACTTCATGACTGTGATATGAATACTTCTTCTAGAGTACACATTGTTCAACAATTCCTAGTTGTTTAATTGTAGCTCAAAGCATTCAAAGACTGATCATTTCAATATTCAAGTGTTGGTTTGTAGGAATTTGATTGGTTTCAGGATTTCATCATGAGCTGACATTGGTTACAGAACCCTTAGAAAATCTGGTAGTACTGGACAGCTGTTTCGTCCTAGTTTGGGACTCTCCAAAGCCTCAGGATGGTCGGGGGTGGGTGCCTTGCGCTGCGGGTTGGCCGCCCCTCCGCACACCTCTTGAAATGCTCCCATATGACCGGGCGTCTTACATAGCCTCTCCTGAGGAAGTCCTACTCACTGCCTTCACGTGGCCGAGGTGTTTTTCACCAAAGTGAGAGGGTGAAAGCGGATGCCCGGCGCTCTTCACCGGGTTGACTGTCCATTGGATGACAGTCTAGGGGAGATGGCTAAACCCTGACTCCAAACCTCCAACGACTGGCGTATGAAGCTCACTGGAGCTCACCGGCAGACGTATGGACAAAGGGCTTGTTGGATGTCCTGGATGTCTGGCCCCATTCAAAAGGCGTATGAACCGAACTCCGGTCACCGGCTTCCAATGGATAGTGGACTCCCTACTCCACCCCTACTGCCTTGTAGGTCACACTTGGTTGTGTAGAGGCTAGAGCTGCACTCTCAAACAAAAGGCCGAGCGATTCTGGGGACATCACTCGTACTAAATTCCCATGAAACTTCATGAACTCTCTTACAAACGACTCTCACCATGCTACGGCATGCTACTGGGCAGCGATGATTCTAGATGTTCATGAAGCCGGCTCATTCTCCCGTAGGAGATAGCCGAAGTAAAGTAAAGTAAGTCTTCATCGGTCGGCACTCACCGCCAGAGTTCAAACCCCGGACCTTCTGGTCACAAGGCGAGCTCGTAGAGCATTAAGCCACTAGGACCCGATCCCTACAAACTAACACTTGAATATCAATGAGGTGCTCACTAGCGACTTGCCCTATTCAGGTAGGTAGTTACCTGGAGTTCTAGTGAGAAGTCGTGACTAGTAGGGTGGAGCAGGTCGGGCGTGAGGACAAGTACTCGCCGAAGACATTGGCTAGTGGTCACGCTGTCTTGAATTGGCAGAAGTTAGAATACATGGACTGGCCATTGGATCGGGTCCCATTGGCTGAATGGTATACGAGCTTGCTTGTCTCGTAACCGGAGGGACCTGGGTTCGAACCCTCGCTGTAGGTGCGTACTGCTGAAGAGTCCCAAACTAGGACGAAACAGCTGTCCAGTACTCCAGTGCTGGTTTTCCAAAGGTTCTCTGACGAATGTCAGCTCATGATGAAATCCTGAAACTGAAAATTTAAGTTCTATAATGCTATTCGCTAACATATATACATAAATATATATATACATATATATAACATAAATTACCCAGATATCAGAAAAGCGTAAAACTTTAGATCTGTTGAGACAATCCGATACACACACGTACACACATGCACACACACACACAAAACATAAAACACAATGACTTCTAGTAAAAATAAGTATGACTACAATACAAGTTAGAATAACTTCACCCTACCCATTCAATAATAGTAAACTAAAGAGAGTATTAAGTGATATTATTAATTTTCATAATATTAGAAAGAACTGCATTCACCCGTGAACAATCAATCTTGTGGAACATTGTTTTAAAACTAATCCAGATATATATATTTATTTATTGATGTATGCAAAAAGTTAGAATTTAATTTGATTGACTGGGTGAACACCACACACTTTGAATAATAATAATAATAGTAATAATAATAATTCACTGTTGGAGTGACTGTCTAAAGTAGAATATCCTGATAATTCAATTACTTTACAAGCGTTTGGTTTGTAAAGAGTAGATTTGTTTTTTGAAGTTTGCCCGCGGATTGATATCAGTTAGAGAATCATTGAAAACCAGCACTGGAGTACTGGACAGCCAGCTAGTGACTTGCTACAGGACGGAGTTTCCTGTAGTTCCAGTGAGAATTTGTCACTAGTGAGGTCCATCCTGTCCGGAATGAGGTTGGATTTCCCGCCGATGACATTGGTTGGTGCCAGTCACGCTAAAAATAATCACGAATTTGTAGGAGTCAGAATTCATGGGATGGCCATTGATGAATCGGGTCCCAGTGGCTAAAAATGGTATACGAGCTAGCTTGCCTTGTAACCGGAATATCCTGGGGTGCATACTGCCGATGATTCCCAACCAGTACTCCCTGGTTTTCAATGGTTCTCTATCTGATATCAATCCGTGGTCAAACTCGAAAATTTAATTACTCCCTAAGCTTGAATCTTTACGGTTAGAGCTTTTCACACGCACAAGTCTTAGCGTCATACTCAAATGATAACACACACACACACATCCATCTGAATTAGCTGTAAGTTTAGGTTAGTGTTAGAATGTTCGGCAACCGCGCCTTAACCCACTGATTCGCTACTGCCTGATATTAAATCAGGAAGAGAGGGAACACTGGGTACGAGACTAGCAACTCCATACTGTAAAAACAATATCACCGTAATTAGAACTCCAAAGCTTGAAGCTTTAAGCCGTATTTTCTTTACTCGGAAAGCAATGGAATCATCTAATTAGATTGGGGTATAAAATTATGTTCCATATTACTTTGTTTACTAGATAGATCACACACAGTTAAACAGTATTTTATTTACTGCATGACAAAGTTTCGAACACAAGTCATTATTGTTCATAATCATGTCATCAGTTATAACCACACAACACTCTGCTGTTATATTAGATTTTAAAACTGTCATCTTATCCCATCCATCCTAGTGTATAGTTGTGTGTAATTGCATGTAGTGTGTGCTATAACTGAACTATTCTCCAGGTTTCTTATATTATTCAGGTCAAATAATCTGGATTTTGCTAGGTTTTTATGCTCGGCTATTCTGACCGACTCCATTATACTACTTTGACTTCTGTATTCGACCTGACAATCAATACAAGCAGCGTATTAGATAAACTAAGCTGTGTTGTCTAGTGGGTTCAGAAAGATCCTTTAATCGACAAAGCTTGTTCGTAATTGAGTCTGTGGGTTTGAATGCCAGCCACTTTTATTCCTGCCTTGTCAAGAATTCTGCGTAAGGTTTCAGAGATTCCTTCCTTGTGTGGAATTACTACTGATGATTTAGATTCCTTATTGTTGGTGTTGTCATTATCCCTCGCATGTTTGACATGCATATCGTCATTATTATTATTATTATTATTATTATTATCAATATCACTACTATCATTATTTATTTTTATTTTTACATTTCCCTACATACTTTCTGACTAACTTATTAGGGTAATTATTGAGTCTCAAAGCTTCTCTTATATACCTCATTTCATGTCTTAGATTTTCCCCGGTACTACATAGTTTTTGTACCCTATTACTCAAACATTTCATCAATCCTATTTTCACTGACACAGAGTGAGTGGGATGATGGGAAATCCAAATATCTGTATGAATGTGTGAGTCTTCTGTGAACACTAGTGTTTAACTTCCCATCTTCTTTCCCTTTTACGCAACAATGTAACATTTGCAGCTCCCCTTCTTGACATATTAATTCATAAGTGAATTGAATTGTCTCTACCTCCCAGTTGAAGTGTTCAAAGAATCCAGTTATTCCAAGTACAGTGAATGCGTCATCTACATACCTTCAGCATACTTTGGGGTTGGACTGAACGTTTCATTCGCTAAGTTTTCCCACCTATCCATGCATATATCTACAACAATCGGGGATATTGATGATCCATGGCAACTGCCTTGGTTCGTTTGCATATCCTCCCTTGGAATTTAAATAATTTAGAAGTCACGCATAGCTGCACTTCTAGTACTATATCTTCTGTTGGCAGTTTTGTTCTAAGTTTATTTGTTTTTAAATTACTCGATCTCTACCGGTTGTGCGTACTACGATACAATACGAACAAGAAATTCTGGATTACAATAAGAATAATAATAAAATTGCGTGAAATTCACAGAAGACGGTGCATTTAAAAAGAAAAATCGTGCCCTAATGTAAGCATGATGCTATTTAATTGGTAGGTGGAGGCAGTGAGATCCAGGTTGCGTGTTCCACATATTACCTGGAACATATTAGCTGGATATACCAGCATCCCTAGTGAGTGATAATGTTCCTACTGGAACTTAAATATATTATGTCCTACTGGAACTCTCTAACTCACCACCCGTTATTTCAAAATGCTAAATATACATGTAGTAGGCCATTCGGCCACAACAAACACAACTTAGGCAGCAGGTAAAATTAATATTTTGAAATTCCCAGTGATTATTGGTTCTGTTGAACTGGAATATCCAGTCTAGTAGTGCTAATACTTTGATGTTAGAAACAGTGGGTGAAAGCTCCTAGCCTCACTAGGGATGCAGGTATATCCAATTGACAACCCTCACCTAAATAGGACGCAATGGGCAGCTTAGATTCTAAAGCTAGCCATCTACATTCAAATAACATCACAACCACCTTCACACATCGTCGGATCGACCGTGGCAGGAACCAATATATCAACATAGACTGAGAATTTCAGATGAATAAGATCAATATCAATCGCATGTCCAAAATATTAATTTCAGCAAACTGTAAGGTTAACCATAGAATAAATCTGACAAAAGATAATAACCATTACTGTATCATAACAGTGTTGCTATTACAAACGAAAAGCATCCACATGTAATGCTTCAATTAGTAAAGAGAAATACTGATTTCATCACCAAATAAAGGAACACCATTAAACTATTATTATTATTGTTCCCTTGGGTTCCGAGAGGGGAATAAATGGCCACAGCAGAACATCTCCACTTTTTCCCGTTCTCTTCAGTCCACTTTAGCTGCCCCACGAGGGCCTATAGGCTCTCATCTCCTGTTCAAACGATCTCATCCAATGTCATCCTCGGACCGAAGTCCAACTCCTAGTTTCCCATTCGGGTTCTACTCAAGGGATTGGGTGTCCGATATCACCTGACATACTCCGCAGCGTGTGACTAATCCATCTCCATTTTCTTCGGGATATTTGTTGGCCAATAGGCTCTTGGTTGCTTTATTACTAGAATTTCTTGATGCTAACCTCTTCTAGTCAGCCATTTGGTCTTCAATATCGAACGAATGAGTTTGTTAGAAATGCTCTTCGTGAGGCGTTCTGCAAGTTTCTAACTCATATAGAAGAACTGATGGATTTAACATTTGTGTTGAAAATCCAAGTCTTATTCTCTGTGCTGAGTGAAGAAGATTTTCAAACTGATTTCAGAGACATGAATGTCTGTCTTGCCTTTCTGACTCCGGCTCGCTGGTTTTGACATCCTCATCCGTCCTGTCGTCTGCCTGTAGTTGAAACGATATTTCCCACATAAGTGAAGGAAGTGACCTCTTTCAAATATCTCTTCCGTTGATAGTGATTGATTCTGGTTGGTGTTGTTGTTGTTGTTATTGGTTGGTTATCTTCATCACCTCCATCTTCTCTTCGTTCACTTGAAGTCCTGTCTTCGTTGCCTGCTAGATTCTTCTCCCAGTTTGTTATGGCATTGGACATAAATAATTCGAGAGGTGCAGATGTTCTAGAGTCTTCTTATCTGTCCAACGTATTCTTGTCTTCTCGCTCCACACGCACCATCTCCTACATAATCCAATCCAACACGAATTGCTGATAAATATCTATGAGTTGCATCCTCAGATTATGGTACGTATGAAGGCAGCATCCTTAAAAGCTTCTAAACTAACGAACTTACAATCTGACCAGTCATTGATCCCCGTATAGCTAATTATGCAATGCATTATTTTTGTAAAACTGTCATTATAAATCATCAAATTCCAGAGGATAAGTAACCAGGAATGAGGCATATAAGACTGAACGTACTGTGGATTAATTAATATTCATATGTTGATTTACAGATATTTGGCTGGTCCCAAGTTAGATCAATGAGCTGAAATCAGTTAGAGAACCATCGAAAACGAGGTGGGTTGGGGGTGGCAATAATCGAGTTCCATTCTAATAGCTGAAAGGTCAACGGGCTCACCTCGTAACTTGACGGTTCTGGGCTCGACTCCTGGCGGTTGGGGTCATGAGTGTGTACTGCTTTAGAGTCTCAAACTAGGACGAAACAGTTGTCCAGTACTCTCTCTCTCTCTCTCTCTATGGTTTTCAATGGTGCTTCTCTAACTGATGTGTCAGCTCGTGGTGTAACTTGAAACTAATTATTAATCCGATAAATAAATTAAAAAACTCCAACAAGGCTTTTTTACACACACACACAAACACACAGGAATATCGATTATAGTCACTGGTGTAAATATGAGTATAAAAACAAAGAAAACGCGCTTAAAACACATAAAATTATAAACTATTATGGTATGAATAAGAAAGTCAGTAATTATTATTTGTAGTCTTCAAAAGAAGCGACAATTTTAGCTAAAAATGTTAACGGCATAACACACAAACACAACACACACACACACACACACACACGAAAAACAACAATCCCAACTAGTCTTCTGACAGAAGGCACAGTTAAATATGCCTTAGTATTAACTAACTAACCTAACTATAATAAAAAGACAGTACAACCTACATATTACTCAGACACATACATAATTGACATGAATCAATGAATTTGTGAATTAGTCAGGAACGATTTAATTATTCACATAGTCAGTCACCACCATTCTAATACTCACAAGTTATTTTGTTCCATAATAAAAATCAGTAGTTCAAGTTTGATCACGGATTGATATCAGTTAGAGAATCATTGAAAACTCGTAGGGAGTACTGGACAGCTGACTCATCATCCCTTCTTTGGGACTCACTGGCAGGGTTCGAACTCAGGACTTGGTCGCGCTAAAATCACGATGATGATTCCCAATGATGAATCGGGTCCCAGTGGCTGAATGGTCTACGAGCTTGTCTTGTAACTGGAAGGTTTTGGGTCGATGAGTCCCAGGCACTAGGACGAAACAGCTACCTGTCCAATACTCCCTGATTGGTTTTCAATGGTTCTATAACTGATCCATGGTCAAACTTGACACAAATCAAATCCGTACAAACCAACTCTTGAAAACCAAACCGATTTCATTCGTTATGTAATCATTCAACAATGTACACAAAAAATACCCTTCCAGGATATACTAACTTGTGTGTGCATCAGTGAGTGGTTCAATGATAGGATACACACCAACCACGTATGTGAGGCCCAGGGTTTGATTCTTGGCGGACGCAATCCTCAGTCTTGCCTAGTTAGTTTATTAACCCAGAAAAGAGGGAAGATTGTGAATGAGACTAGCAACCTCACCCCTACTTAAGTGTTCCACTCGGAACGCCTGAGTTATTACTCGAGAAAGGGAGGGAGATATAATCCTGTCTACTGACTGACTGACTGACTGACTGACTCAGTCTCAACAGAGAAAATTGCTTAAAAGCGTAGCAATTTAAGTTACCATACTCTGTGCAGTACACAAAGGTAGACAAAAGAGAAGCCAAAGAGTTATAAGCGGCAAAAATTTGCGGGAGAAGGAATAGTAACGTGGAAAAAGCCATGAAGGTTTAATGGATATCGGGTATATTACAAAGAGTGAATGCATCTGCGCTAGCCACTGAGAACGATTTTTACCTATATTACTAATAGTCTCCAGACAGTGGATCTTAGAATCCTGAGGATTCAAACAACTAGGTAGATCTACACCTCCATACATGGCTTAAATCATTTGTAAAAGATTCTATGGACTGAAGTCAGGTTTCGACCTGGGTTGGGACTCAGGCCTCCCGCATAGTTGGGGGGGGGAGGACTCTACCATTGTACATGACCAATCTCAAGTGTAGAGAGAGGTGACAACAGCCAAACAGCTTCTCTCACATGGTTCCAGTGATCCAAAAGAACCTTTTTTTCAAAAATCACCTCTCCCCCACCACGTGCTTACTTTATTCGCCACTCCAGAGGTTGACAGTCTTCGAACTTCCATTTGTTTCTCGCGTTTTCTTCTTTCCCTCTCATCCAAGCCTTGACGAAGTTTAGCAGGAATACACTGACTAAGGCTACCAGATAATGACGCAGGTCGTTCTGAACGAGGTCTTGAAGGAGATCCAAAATCCACGACAAATGCTTCAGCCGGTGGTCTGACAGACTTTTCATTCGACACTGAATTGACTTCAGTTTCTGCACCTGAAACAGAGACCACAGAAGTTTGATTGAAAGTGCGAAAAGTAAACCAACTTAGAAAGTAATAAGATTACTAATAACACAGGCTGGATAAATGCCGAAGTGCTCAGTTCAATCAATCGACGAGAAAATCTAAATAAAAAATTGAAGAAATTATAAGACCCGTTGCACAAGAGGCAATGGCTCTCGTGGCTCAAGTGTTCTAGTGGATAACGCTTTGGCGTTTGAAACTATGGGCACTGGGTCTGAGTGTCGGTGGGAAGACCACCACTCATTGGCGAATACAGGTGCATCCAGATGACGAGTCCCAAATGGGGCGAAATACGCATCCTACATTCCACTGCTACTCACCATGCATCAATTGTCATTTTATTTTCCATTATAATTACAGTACCAAACAGTTACACAAGAGAAATCCCTATCCGGGTTGTATTCCTTGTAATCAGAGACTAGAACATTGGGTTTCAAACTTTGGATTTTTAGTGGAAGTGGTGGCGGTGTTGTTCTCTTCTAAAGGGTAAGTTAGCCAGCCTCACGCCGAACCTAATCTGTTTGACAGGCTCACTATTGGCGACATTTAGGAGCACGCCAGTCGAGAATCAAATCCTAAACTACAAGCGGGGTTGGCGACCACTCCATCACTGAAAGTGCTTCCCTGAACAGACATAGTGATTAGATTGTAGAACACAGTCATCATTGTTACTTGTACATATCCTGTTTTCTAATGTACACTACTCAAATGTTGAAATGTAAAGCTAATTATGATTTTTATATGCTTAACAGTGAGGTTATTTGACAACCAGGATATCGATCTTGAGACGTAATTCTCTGCTATATGTGTGTATATATACTATGATCAGAAGAAATCAATTCTCCTCAGTTTGTGCCCATTGGAAAAAATTACCCTAATATATCTTTCACTTCATAATCACACATTATCTTAACATTGTAAGGAATAAGTGAGGAAAATCAGAATACTAAAGCTGATATTGATATTTAAAAAGTGACTAAGAATGACTGACTGTCTGACTGGTTTCAACATAGAACTTTGCACAGATGTGCGGCATTTCCAGTTGCCACTCTTTCCCTCCATGTAGCACAAAAAGCAAGAGAAGAGAGTAAAGACAGATTCAAAAGAGAAATAATAAATAGAAGTGTGAGTGAGGGAAAAAAAAACAGTAATATGGAAGAAGAATAGAATTTTATTGGATATTATAAGTCACAAGGAGTGGATGCATCTGCGCCATTGACAACGATGAGTTTGAGCCATATCACTAATTGTCTGCAGCCATTGGTTCTTGCCATCCCGAGGACCCCAAACAGTCTGGAAGTCTACACCTCCCTATTTGGCTGGCTGCCTTGAACTAACTGTTGTGGATTTCATTGACTCATGAAGCCATGTTTTGGTTTGACTACAGCTAGTTCTATTACAACCTGATCCAGCCTATATCAGCTAACATTGCCCATTGTCGAGGAAGGCGATGGCTAGGCATGCGTGCGCAACACATGTCCTAACCATCACAATCGATGCAGCTGCTTCACAACCTCGTTGATTGATTTTCCCACCTTACCTACCACTCGATACCTAACCTCAATATTGATCACCTTATTATACCACCAGCTAACACGTTAGATAGAACACAGGCACCTATGATCAAAGACAACTAGCCAGCCTTTTCATGTCTTCCACTTTCAATGGCCAGGTCTCATAGCCATAAAGGCTTCACACTCTAATATGCATTCCGTGGCAAAAAAAACGAAAGCATTCAAGGTGAAATTCATCGCATCCCACTGAACCTTTCCAACGGACTCCGTATTTGTCTACCGAATATCGCTGAGGCGATCGGTACTCGAACTATTAAGCCTAAACTACGCATTCAGAAGAAGTTCGTACAGTCACATTATCCCTCCTTTGGTCAGTTAAGATCTAATCAACAGACGATGCCACCGCCACCCCTTATTTATAATTTCTAATCCCTTCTTTAACAACCGTTATTCTTTATTTCATTTCCATTGAAACATAGTTTATTTACTTCGCTTACAATCTAGCATCACTTAATCGGACCATTTTTGTTTTTCTTAGCCTTTGTTGACAATGTCTATATGAACATTTGTTTGTTTAATCATTGCTGTTTTTTATTATGCTTGTCATTAGCACAAATCGCTACACTTTTTCATCTTTGTTGTGAATAAAATTATTATTATTGTGACTAATTGCACAATTTATATGTACAGTCTTATCATCCTATTGATAAATCGCCATGATTGGTTTATATTTCAGCACTTATTTGTAAAGTTGTGTGTATGGTAGAATAAATTCTGATGAGATCTAATTGAAAACACGACACGATATTGTTCGCTTACATGCTATATTCAAATGTCATGGGATTAACTGTCCCTCTTCCAAAATAATTTTTTCCTATTCCTTTGTGTTCCCAGTCGAACTTGGGAGGGCTTCAACAAGCTAGAGCTTTGAAGTTTCAGTAGCAGTGGTGTTTGCTTTTTACGGAGTGGGATTGTTAGCCTTACATTCAACCTTCCCCAATCTTTTACTGGCTTATAACCGGCTAGGGGAGATCAAGATGTGAGCCAGGCGGGAATCGAACCCCGGATTAAATGCATGGTCGGCGAGCATCCTACTGCTGAGCCACCATATTTTCTAGGCTCAGAATCGAAATTTCTTTGCTAATATTTCGAAATATTCACCAGAAGTTTCTGACGTATTCTATCCTTCCACAGTGTGTTTCTTACTCGTTTATACTACTGATTTGTCATAGACAGGAGGTAATATCATTCTTTAAACCGAAAAGTATTCATTTCAGAAAGGTAATTTATTCAGGGAAGCCTTGTATGCGGGGGAGGCCTAGTGGAAGTTGATTTTCCCTTGAAATACCCGAGACAGATGAAGCATTAGTCTCACGTGACTGCAGGGCCCAATGGGAAACTGCTTCAGGCTGGTCACACACACACACGCATAGCCTATTTGAAGTGATTTTTTGAGTTGTGTCTGTAAAAAGTTCTTACTGTCGGCTAAGGGCCACTGCAAGGTAACCCAGGATGTATAATTTCCAGGATCAACCTACTCTAACCCTCTCCCACCAGAGTGAAGAGCCAGTATCAGCTGGCTTGCTGATTATCCGAGGGGAACACTTTACTGCTGTTACACCCCTATTCACCAGAAGTACGACTTCCCCCCCTTTGGGTTCCAAGCGGAACACAGAGCATCAACAGTACGCTTTAACTTTTTCCTACTTTTTGTGGTCCTTTTTAGCTGGAACTACGATCGCTCATAGTCTCTGATCTCCGACGACGACGACGACGATCTCCTCCAAGTCACCCTCGTAGTGACGCCCAACTCGTCGTTTCCCATTCGAGTCCCACTAGAAGTCCTGGTGCGCGATGTCATTTGATGATCTCCCCAGCGTGTGTTTAGTCCATCTCCATTTCCTCCTACATATTTGTTGAGAAACTTCACCATCGGGTCCCCAAAATAGTGTAAACGGCATACAGTATTCTTAGTCTAACTGCTATTCAGACGAGTTTTCTGGGATGGAAGGACCCGCAACAATATTCATTTTAGTTAGTGTAGCTTGTTGAGTCATTACGATATGCAAGTCTGACTATCACATCAAGATAGCAGCTATCGGTCCGGTGTGAATGTGACCGACTGGCGAATCATACACTGAACGGTTACATAACTTTCCAAGAAGGTTGAGTGAGTAAGAATGATATTCAATTGACAGACTTACTGTATTTTCGAAAAGCAGGTTGGAAGGCTTCTTGATTCTTAAAGGATGATGTATGCGGGTAAGAATAGTCATTGTCACCATCACCCCACCAACTTGGTTGTCCATAAAGCTCTACAAGATAGATTTTACAAGATTTAAAATAAGTGGGAACACTAACCTTTACGGAAGATTTGAAAACAACTCAAACAATAAGATTTCAACTTACCACTTATATTATCATAAATATATTAACTAATCAATAATTAATATTGAGGTTAGGCGTCGAGTGCTAGGTAAGGTGGGGAAATCAGTCGACGAAACTGTGAAATTACATCGACTGAGATGGTTAGGACATGTGCTACGTATGCCTAGTCATCGCCTTCCTCGACAATGGGCAATGTTAGCTGATATAGGGCCAGGCTGGAAAAGAGCTAGTGGCGGTCAAACGAAAACATGGCACCAGTCAAGGAAATCCACAACAGTTAGTCTAAGCCAGCCACGTAGGAAGATGTAGACTTCGTGGTTGGGGTCCTCGGGACGGTAAAAACCAATGGTTGGAAACAATTGGTGACATGGCTCAAAATCGTTCTCAGTGATGGCGCAGATGCATCTACTCCTTGTGACTTATGATTTCCGATGAAACTGTTTTGTTCTCCGTTATTACTATTCCTTTGTCTCACACCTCTGTTTACTGACTATATTATGCATTTCTCCTACTTTCTTCTCTTGGTTTGTATGCTACATGGAGTGTGGCGACTTGAACTGCCGCACATATGTGCAAAGTTCTATGTCGAAAACCGACCGACCGAATCAATAAATCATCCATTTCACGCACAGTTTTCTTATTCATGGCGAATACTTGTAGAATCTTCAGTTCTTTTTATAGGTGCAAACTGACATCTGTTTATGTTTCTGAGTGTTGACCAGCAGGAATTTAATTGATTTCAATATAGCAAAAATATTCATTCAGACATCAGATATTTCAGTTTTGATTACAAAATAACTTCAGTTAGAAAAACATTAAAAGCCAGGGAGCAGTTGACAATCGTTTTGTCCTAGTCTGGGGCTCTTCACCGAACTTGTGTGTTGTTAAGCCACTGGGACAATATCCAATGGATCATAAATTCTAACTTCTGCCAGTTGGCGACACATAGTGCGAGTGAGTATTTGTCCCTACGACCAATTTGGCGGATCCAACTGGTTAAGACTTCCCACCAATTGGTAAATATGCATATCAGTTATACATCTGACAACAACTAATTATAACAGATAAGGATAGTGGCCCACAGCGGCTCATCCTATTCAGGGTGATTTAGCTATGTTAGACTGTCAAATAAAACGAAAAAACAGGGTGATGACACGTAGGCTAATAGGCATAGAAAACCGTTACACTCTAATAGTTACTTAGACTATGAATCACTCCCCCCACCCCGGAAATCGGTTACAGGTAGGTTTATTTGTATGTTTATGCAATCGAGTCGGGAGCCTAATATTAAGGCAAGTCAGAAGATTTAAATAATGAAATCAAATAAATAAAGACAACATTACTGGTGAATAACTACCCACTAGATTTTTATTCAAAAATGGATGGAGACCCATAAGAAAAATAAGAATAGTAAAGTAAACGATGAAAATAATATAAATTATTATAAGGAAATCAGAGCATCAATATTACTGCCACATAAAGATCAGAAGCCATACAATTAGCCATGGATTACATTCAAACTAGCCAAACCACTCAGAGACAAACTTTGTCAGCTTAAGGACAAATAAACCCAATTAGGAGAAATAATATTATTTACCAAATACCATGTAATGACTGTCAGTGAAGTAGATCAGGGTCACTTAGGTTATTTATACTAACTCTGATCAGGATTTTATCGAAAAGCCACACAATAATCGGATGCTGAGTGGAAACTAGACATATGTAAAGATCATATTTATACAACTCTCAGAGAAATTGAAATAACTAATTCCCACCTGTCCGAAGGTTCAGTCAGTTTGCCAAAAGAAATGTTGGTACTGTTTGTTTAAATTTCGCGGAGATTTATATAAATATATCTTTTATGCATGTCAATTAGATCACGTGGCGTCAGTCAGTGAAATCCACAACAGTTAGTTTAAGCCAGCCAGCCACGTAGGAAGGTGTAGACTTCCTGTCTGGTTGGAGTCCTCGGGATGGTAAAAACCAATGGTTGGCGCAGATGCATCCACTCTTTATGATTTATAATATCCAGTGAAACTCCATTGTCCTTCCATATTACTATTCTTTTTGCCCCATACCTCTGTCTATTGTCTTTATTTTGCATTTCTTTTTACTCTCTTCTCTTGTTTCGTGTGTTACGTGGAGGGAGAGTGGCAACTCGAACTGCTGCACATCTGTGAAAACTTCTATGTGGAAACAAGTCAGTCAGTCAGTCAGTGAGTTAGGTCACGATAACAGAAATTTAGCTAGATCTAAAATGATTGACCCAGCTAAGCCAAATAATCTAGAAAATCCATGGAGTACTGGACAGCCGTTTCGTCCTGGCTTGGAACTAATCTACAGCACGCACCCACCGGGTTACGGGGCGGAGTATCCTAGAGTTATAGTGAGAAGTCGTAACCAGTGGAATTCCTACTCCAGTGGAAAATTATTTAATAGGTAATCATAAGGTAGGATTTTTACTAAGATTATATGACTAAAACAATTAGAGTATCACTTGGAATAAAATGCTTCATATAAAACAAGCAGGTAACTGGTACCTTCAATTACCTTTTACACTTTTTCTACATGCAATAGCTGATAAATTTGTTTGTTTGATCACTGTTGTTGAAGAAGCATCCTGTTTGGGTCCTTCTACATTTGGAGTAGGAGAATTCATTACAGAATTTTGAGAAGAGTCAACAACAGCAAGAAGATGATCTTTTGTATTACTATTGTTGTTGTTGTTAATAATTGGAAGATTTCCTGGACACGGTAGACTAGGTATATCTCCGGAGATTGAGTTCGCCTGTTCTGACTGACTTATATTGTGCAGATCAGAAGATATCCAAGCAATAGTACTACAAACAGGTGCTTTTGTTTGATCAGTTATTACAACAGAGTCAGCTTCAGATAAACTTGCGCGTGTTTTACTCTTTGAATCAGTAAATAATTCTGAGATGATATGATGATGATTTTCAGGAGACATACGATCTGTTTGATCATGTTCAAATGGTGGACTTTGAACCAATGAGAATACACCATCTTGTTGAAGTGATAAAGGACTAGGCGGTTCATCATCTTCAGCATGATCGAGTTCTGATTTATGACTTAGAGTGTCGGTGACTTTAGTACAATATTCACTGTATACGCTTAGGTCACCGGCTTCTGAATTTTGTGAGTATTCATAACTTTTCTGAAAAATAAATTGGAAAAAAAGACGTTTTATTACTCTTCTACTTGCAACACATATAATTTCAGCATTTGATCATGAGCTGACATCTGCTAGAGAACCATTGGGAAACATGGGAGTAATGGACAGCTGTTTCCTTCTAGCTTGTGGCTCTTCATCAGTACTCACCTACCACCAGGCTTCAAATGCAGGACCTTCCGGTACAAAGATAAGCTCGTAGAACATTAAGCCGCTGGGACACAATCCAATGGCTAACCTATGAATTCCAACTTCTACCAATTCACGACTGGCACTAGCCAATGAATGTCATCAGGGGCAAATATTTGTTCTCACATCCGACCTTCTGTACCCCACTGGTCAAGATACCAGCACTTACAGGCATATAATTATAAGCAAACACGTTAACACGGAGCTATTCTGGCTCGCGATTGATCTCCTGTAGGACTGTATTGGATACTTTGACTGGACACTAGTAACTAGTGTGATATGTCTAGTCTCTGACTGCAGTACTCACTGGGTGACGCTGGTTCGAATCTCAGAAGCGACATGAGTTCCTTCGACGTTGCAGATACGCCTTGCTGGCCGGTGGATGCCAACTAGCACTAAAACTAGGTATAGCCAAGGCTTCCTGTGGCCGATTGCCTCCAACCATCTAATATATTATCAAATCAATGTTCACCGTGATGGCAAGCTGCCTAGAATATTGGCCACATTGCAAACCGGAATAATAGAATTCAGTCTGCACCAAAAAAGGACTATACACATCATTCTAGTTACTAGTGTCCAATCAAAGGACTACCATATTGCCTTCCACTTTAATTAATTGATTTTTATTGATTAATTCACTATTATCTATGGAAGAGTTATTTCAGGTGATTATTGTCTAACGCATTTTAATATTGCAATGTTTTCTGGTCATATTTCACATCTTACCTGTTTACTTTGGTACATTTGTATAAGCGTTCATTTTCACCCATGATATTGTAGCAGTGTAGTTATTTAACTGGAAGCACCTTTTTGTGGTGTTCCACGTTAATCTGTCTGTGTCACAGTTTACAATAAATAATTGTCATTGTACTGTGGTTACCATCTAATATGGTAGTCCTTCAAATACTGCTTTTTATGCTCCAAACTTTATATTTAAAATACAACCGAACACACTAACTTAAAAGTTATTATTAAGATAACCTCAATACATTACACCTCACGACAGCAGACATTCATCGCATTGGGATGAAAGTTATGGGTGAAAAATCAAAGTTACTGTGTTTTGCTAGAGATATAACAAACGAGAAATGACTTAATTTCTTCGTTACAATATTTACGCAGTTATCCTAAAATGCGTATACAGTTCGGACAACACATACCAGGCTATGAGCCACCTATGCTGTATGAAGGCCAATGATATCACATAACTAACCAAGTCGGATTTGAAGCCAGGACCCAATGGTTGAAAGTTTAAGCCAATAAGCCACATCACACGCAGCTAAGTATCCACTGTTATCAAATAGGCAATTACATTATCACCTAAGTCGTCTACACATAGGAGATTTCCCATATTGTAACAAATTTACCTCCATCAAATGGAATGAAATATAATAAACATCAGCAACTAAATGTATATCCCCCACACGAACTGGGATTAAAACCATCAGGTTATGGCCTGTCGTAGTCGCTGGTTGCCCAGATTTTGATAGGCCTGAGAGATGAATACAACATATTGAGAGTTACACTGAAATACCAAGACACAAAACAATGGATAAAAAAGGATATGAAGTGTATGCATCGATTGCAGAGTAGATGCCTGAAGGCGAAAAAAAGCTGACACCCGCCTCCGTGGTATTTAGGAAAATTTGGAAGTCAAAATCTATGAGCCGCTTTACCTTTTCGACTGATATCAATTTGGTTGGAGAACATGCTTTCAAGTTTTAATGAGTTTATGTAGAAAACGCCTTGATTTTCCTAATGACTGCGAGAAGTAAGATCTGTGATGAACTAAAGCGTAAATTTCGCTCGCAACCAAAGTGAAAATTTCAAACACATTCCAAATACTTCAATCTTGATATGGGAATGATCTTATTCACTTAAATACTGCAGCTTATAAGCAAACAAATCAATATATATATCAGGTTAACAAGTTTAATCGTGATTTTCCTGGAAAATAGCGGTACTTAGAATCTGTTATTTGATTTCCATTAAGACTTGAGAGACAGATTCTTAGTATAAATTTTAGTCACAGCCTGTGTGTAGTTAGCAAATATATTTTTCTGTTAACTGAAATATAAAAAAGTAAGACAAAATGGATTATACTATCCCTGAAATTATTATCGATCATTCTGTGAATGCCTACAAACGTCGTCACTATTAAGAAATAATTTTAAACTATGAATACAAAAGATGTACCGATATTCCCTGAGACTAAACTGTTTCATAGTGTCATTTGATGATTAAACTACGTATATATTAACATATATATATGTACACTGAATATAACTTGAACAATGAGCTGAACTTAGTAAGAACTAGCATACTCCTAAGATCTCCAGAGAGCAACTTTCCCTTTGATAGAGATAAATTGCTAAAACTGGAGTGATGGATTTCAGGTCTAACAATACAAAATAGAATGCCGCATAGAACTATTGAATAAAATTATCCATAACGAGCCTGATTTATTTAGGGAATGCATGCATGAATTACTAAATATTCGTATTGTGAATATGTTTATCGTAAGAAAGATATGTGGATAATCAGAGTGTTCTCGCCAGGTGTCAGCAAAGATTTACCAAAACAAGCACTTACAATATCATTTGGAGATGGGCGGCCACTGATTTTCTGGAAGCTAAGTGATGTATCACCTGACATACTAAGTTCAGAGCTGAGTTATACGTTCGAGGACTGAAGTCTTCATATACTGTTATTAAAAATCAGGAAGAGAAGAATTACAGGTAGTTGCGCCTAAGAAACTATTTATCCCCAGGAATATACCGCAAGTAATTGAAAAGATCGAAAGCACCTAAACCACCCATAACATTTGTAGCGCATCACTTAAAATTACACTGACTGAGTAGATATACTCTGCTTGTTTCAAACATCATCCCAAACCTCAAGTTAACTTCATTCAAAATACAGTACTGGGGCTTTCGTGTACTTTAAGCTCTTGTGCGCCGGTAGCACAGTGGTTAGGACTCTCTCCGACCATCCAATATCGTTTTTAAGAGCTAGTATAAACCAATTTGGTTTCTTTGTGCTCGCCTCTTGATTGTGAGGTAGAGGTTCCTGATCTTCGGTAAACGTCTGCGTAGCTCGTCCCGTCACTCGACTGTCGTAGCTTTGGTTGACTCCAAAAGGAGTAGTGCAGGGATTAATTATATGTGGTTTGTAGTATGAGGTGTGTTAAGACTGTTACTACTGTGAATGGGGTTGATCCTTTCACCAGTTGGTCCTTCGGCATCGTCTTCAAAAGAAAAGAGATAATAATAGATATAATTACTAAAGGTATTCAGACTAACAGACAGAAAAAGAATAAGAAAACGTAACAACAGTCAGTCAACCGGTATACATATATATATATATATACCAGTAATAATGATAATAATAATAATAATAGGTGTAGTTAAAGCTGTCAGGAGAGTAAGACTGAAGAGAATGTAAAGAAGTTAAACGACCAGTTTAATTGTCTACCTTTGAATGGTGTATGCGATTTTAAGGGGATAGGCCATTTGGATGAAGTCCTTGCGTCGCTGCATGGTTGTCCAGCTTTCGCCTAAAGGCATTCACAGATGGTGCCATAGCCACATCTGCCGGTAAGGAATTCCAGGGATGGCGAACCCGCAGGGAGAAGAAGTGGGAGCGCACCCGGATCCTTGACCTCTGATGAGCTATCCTTCTAGGATTTCCACGAGGGAGCCTATACCTAATCAATGGCAGAACACCTTTGTTTGGGTGATTCTGATCATTTGTTATTTTGTAGGCAGTAATTAAATCCCCCCTAAGACGACGGTAACTAAGTGTGAATAGGCCTAATTTTTCAGCCTTTCATCATGTGGTTTATTTCGGAGACCAACCACTCTTTTTGTTGCCCGCCGTTGGACTCTTTCCAAGAGGTTGGCGTCTCTTCTAAGCAGTGGGGGTGCAATGATATTATGCACTTCAAGATGCGGTCTGACGTATGTTTTATACAACCTTAGAAAGAGCTCAGGAGTGAGTGCACCTAAATGTCTACGTGTAAAGTGTATGACCGCATATGCCCTCGCTACATCCCCCGTGTAATTTACGCTTGTGTCCATTTTCTCCGTTAGAACTAGACCTAAGTCACGTTCCGACGTTGAGCAGGACAAGCTTTCATTGCACAGGGTGTAACTTGCATTCTGCAGTCTACAGGTGCGTAATTTCACTACTTTGCACTTTTCAGGTTGAAAGTCATTCCACTGGTTACCGCCCAGTCTTCCAGAAGCCTTAGATCTGTCTGCAGTCTATCTGAGTCCTCCGGACACTTTATCGCCCTCTATATCTTCACGTCATCAGCGTATAGAAGAGTCGGGCAGCGTGGACGACATGGTAGATCATTGATAAAAATCAAGAACATCAGTGGTCCCAGGATAGAACCCTGCGACACTCCTGATGACGAGCTGTGCCAAGATGATCGGACTCGATTGACCTTGGTGCAAAATTGCCTTTCAGTTAGGTAGTCCTTCAACCATGACAGAAGTGGTTTACCTAAACCTACCTGGCTTATTTGTGTAGGAGAAGGTCATGGTGAACAGTGTCAAATGCCCTCTCAAAGTCTAGAAAGATCACATGGACTGGAACATTCATATCCCAGCATGATGTCCAGTCGTCCCAAGCTGATAATAAGTTAGTGACGCAGGATCGCCCTTTCCTGAAGTATTTTAGACCTATCCAGATATTCCCTGATGTGATCATCAATAATACTTTCCAGTACTTTCGATACCACTGGGAGTAGAGCTACTGGTCTATAACTGGTGGGATTTTGCCTATCCCCACCCTTGAAGATCGGAGAAAGGATGCTTCTTTTCCATTCCTTTGGCAGTTTCCCCGATTCCATGGAGTGTTGGAACAAGTCGCATAAAGGCCTACAGAGAGCTTCAGCGCACTGTTTCAGAACAGATGGCCTGATGTTATCACAACCTGGGGACTTTCCAGGTATGAGTCGCTGCAGCTTTCTCAGCACTATTGCAGGGTTTATTTGGGGGGCGGCTGTTTGGTCTTCCTCCCGTGAGATAGTGATGCCACCATTTTGGTCCGTAACGGTAATACCCACATTGCTGTTTAGTTGTTTGACGAAGGCTAAACTAAATGTTTCAGCCATCTCCAGACTAGTGAGATATAGATCGTTTTGGCCTACTAAGGCGCATGCCCCCTGGTTGGTTGGTTTCCTTTCCGACATGAATCGGTACAAATTCTTCGGGTTTGCCAGGAGTTTTGTAGCAAGGTTAGCCTGGAATGACCTCCTGTCCCTCCTGACTCTTGCATTGCACCGGTTCCTGAGTTCCAGGTGTGCACCGTGGTCAATCTGGCTTTTAGATACGCGCCACGTAAACCAAGCCTTCCGCTTTGCTTGCAGAATACGCTGCGTGCCTCTCTTTAACCATGATGACTTTCTTTTGGGCTGTGTTGTGACTAAAGGGACGGTATCCGAGATTACTGTATGAATAATCTTTTTTACCGCTTCCCGGGGTTCATCCACAGACAGCTCATCCCATGCTAAGGGCCAGTCTGCATCGGACAAGAGCCTCCGCATTTCAGCATAGTCAGCCTTGCTTTAACACAGACATGGTTGCGTAACGTCCCACTGCAAATGCTCACGGAGAACGAGGTCGAAACCTATGACTGCATGGTCACTACTTCCCAGAGGAGTCATGATCTGGACCTTTTCGACAAGAAGTTGGTCACTAGTTAGAATGTAGTCTAGTTTTGATGACTTTCCACTAGCGTGCCACCTAGTGTCGTCTCCAACGTTCTCAGTCAGTCCCGTGTTCCGAATAGCTTGCAATAGATTTCGGCCAAATTTTCCCTTAGCATACCCCGAGCCAAGGTTCAGTGATGGGGCATTGAAATCTCCAGCAATGGTGATTTGGTCATAGCCCAAGTCTCGTATCCCTGTGATAGTGCTGAAAAGTAGCTGATTGTGCTCTGCCCCACAGGTGGGAGATTGGTAGATGCCACCGAGAAAATGCTTGGTGTGGCCTACGGTGAAATGACGCCATATGGAGTCTGGGAGTTCAATAAGTGGTGGGTCCGTTGCGCGCACACATTTAAGTTGCCTATCAAAGTATATAGCAACTCCCCCTCCTTCCTTATTGTCCCTGTCTCTCCTGACCAAAACCATATCACCTATACTGATTTCATTATCGGCGATAGTGGGAGTTAGCCATGTTTCGGTGAGAATGATCATTTTCAGTTGTAGGTGTGCTTGGAGATTTCGGAGTTCACCTATTTTTCCTCTCAGCCCCCTCACATTGCTATATAGGCAGGTGACAGTGAGTCTTACAACCTCAGCGTGTTGTAGGGTAGTTGACTTGAAGCTGTCTGCTGGTAGGGGACTTAATGTTGGGACTAGTTAGCCAGTTCCGAGGGAACCGGCCCGTTGTGGTTTTTTCCAATGGATTTAGGTAGGAAACTTGGGTGGCACAGACTATTATTCTCAGAACTGTATCGCTCTAGTGTCACTGAAGCTTGGGGACGTATTAAAGCCTCCGTTTGCTACCTCCTTATGGTTCGAGGTCTGCTTTCGCAGCATCGGATGTGTCCTCCCAATTTCCCCTGGCCTCATACCACCGTTGAAGTGCTATGGCCAACTGCTCTGGGGAGTCGAATGTGACACTTAGCAGCTTTGGGGAGCTAATCAGTGTGAGATGAGCGGGGCGAGGTAGTCGGGAAATGGAGATGGCTCCAGAAGCGCCAAGGGCCATCTGAGACGACAGCCATCTCCACTGCTGTACGTCATGCATGTGTTTTTCACAGGCAGTGCCCGTTTCCAGCTCCGGAACACCATGGAGATAGAAGGCAAAAGTTCCGGTGACTCCCTCGCCATTTGTTTGACAGCCCATGGTCTGTCTTGTCTCACCCTTATGTTCAAGCTTCTGTCGGTGGCTAGTACCTGGGCCATCAATAGTACCTTTTCGGCCTCTTCGGCAGAGTCCAGTGTAACCCGTAATGGGGGTGACTTACCTTGAGGTGTGTGGACACCCCTGTACAGCCTGCACAATTTCACTGAACTAATATTCAGACCTAGTTTGTTGCACAGGTTGGACCACTGTTCCTGATCAAACAGGTCCCGCTGTTCAAGCAAGCTGTCCTTGCTCACAGGTACGTTAAAGAGGATGAGCGAATTAGACCAATTAACCTCAGACTTAGGTTTGGCCTTTTGCTTCTCGTATTCCTTTGCAGCATCAGCAACTTTAGGCTTCATCGGGTTCTGGCCAGCCTTTATTGTGTTACCAAGCTTGCTTGTGGATGCAAGTGGTGCTTCTCTAATTCTATCTTTCCTTGATGTTTTGGGTCCAACCTTTTGAATCTTCACCTTGTGAAAATTGGCATTTTCAGTCAGTAGGACTGGAGTGTCCTTCTTACCGTCTGTGCCAAGTTTTGGCAGTGTGACGTTAGCAGGTGGGGAGCTGCATAAGGCCGTGTTGGGACACAAGGGCGGCGTGCTGTTTCTGCTATCCGCAGACACGCTCTGTGTGACTATGCCAGGGCGACAAAATGGACAGATGTACCAAAACCACAGGCACGGGTTATTTCTCATAAACTCGTAGTATGATTTCGGCACCTCTTTGTCGCAACGGCAGTGCACCCACCGTTTGCAAAAATCACATTCGAACGCTGAGTCAGCTTTAGAAACAATAATATTACACGCCTGGCATTCGTCTCCCTTACTTGGTGACGCCTTCGAGGTCTTATGACATCTTGAGCATTTCCTCTTAGGTTTGTTGTACTTCACACACTGGCTTTCAGTTGATGCAGGTGTAGTATCCTGTCCCCCTAGTTTTGCCTGTGCCGTTTCAGTACTAGGCTGTGGCAATGCAGGCATAGTATCAGGACAGACGAGTCCTACACGAGTATAATAATAATAATTTATATTTTCATATAAACATGAATTTACATGAAAATGCATGCCTTTTTCATGTAAATTTATGTCTTCAGGATGGGTATGCGACTTGGGGTTGGTGTCCCTGGGTTTTTGCCTTCTCTGGCTGAAGCCCTTGTGACTACAGAGTAAGGTGTTTTGGTGCCATTTCTAAGGTTACTTTCTACAGCCATATTAACTATCGCTAAAACTTATGCTGTATAAGAATAAGAGTGCAACAGTATCTACCCACAAGAACAAGAATAAGACTGAACAAGTACAAGACAAAGAAAAGAAAAGGTTTTCGAATTTACCTAGTACTTTCTGGATGATCGGCTTCATAGCAATCACGTGGTAGACCAACAAGTCTTGTTTATCTGAACGAGTGAGGAAGATGCTGCTGCAAAAATAGCACCTGAAGCTTTGGCAGTAGTTCGAGACAGCTGAACTTACCACACAGAGATTCAATATGTAACTAATGGTTGAATTTAAATCACCGGCTAGGAAAATCAGGTTTCCCAAGCGGATAATTCACAAAGTAAGTATTTTCCGGTTATAGAGGTCGCACAACATTAAACAACGATAAATACCTTCAGGCTTAGAGACAGATTTTGACGACTATTCTTTACAAAATCAACACAGTTGAAGCCAAATAAAAACCAGAATCACGTCGATTGTAGCCACCTAAATCAAACGAAGCAAATCAGCCAAACTTAAGCCACCTAGACCGCGCAAATGTCCTCAAGGTAAAGCTGCAGGCGCCACTTCAAACAGGGGATATTCCTTATAATCGCACTTATTTCGCAGCCCGTCCCTCATAATGATTACTGAAACATGATGCACCCCTCGGATTTGCAATAAAGATATTTCTATTGATAGCTACTAGGTATTCAGAGTCGACAGAAACCATGGCAGAGGGGGAGGATGTGCTTTGTATATCAGGTCTGATATTAAGGCCATACAGTGCTTCTACCCAGAGCTCAGTTTGGGCTGCTCTAAAGCTATCTCACCTTAATTCCTATCTAATAGGTTGCAAATGTCTTTTCCCCATGTTCAACTTTTGAAGGTGATATGAAGCGTACTAGCACTTTCGCTTACGCCACTTCACTACCTCACACGGCTAGATTATATGTGGGGACTTTAATATGCCTGATGTAGTCTGGCAACCACTTTGCTCACCAAAACGGTGTAACAAATTTTCGAAGTAATGGAAACAAAAGACAGGGGACAACACGTAGAGCATCCATTCCGGATAAGATTTTATTCTGACAAATCACAAAGTGTTATCCAGCAATATTAACTGATGACGTTTCGAGCACAAACTATTGCTCATAATCATCTTAGATAGCCTGATAGAGCATCGTGCCAGGCTATCCAAGATTTAGGATCTAGTTTTCACTAATGGTATCATTCCAACTACCCTTCGAGTAGGCAAAGAGTTTCCTGGTAGCGACCACAGAGTAGTATTTTATACAATCAATATTCACACCAGCATGAGTTCAACAATGAGCGTGGATCTAGATGTGTCTCTGGATTTCCCCAAGACAGAAATCAATCCCTCTTGTAGATTGACAACATCTTCTCCTAGCCAAAACGTGAGAACTCAAAAGGAATTGGGTAACAAAACATGCGAAGAATCCCCAACATATTCAGACTCCCAAGAATATCTCACGCTCTAAGGTAAATAATATTCAAAACCATGCTAGCAACCAAGCTAAAAACAAAAATAAGGACATAGAGTCCAAGGACAACAACGACACAACCTACTTGCATACTGTGCCAAGTCACACTGGTAGCTGGTGTAGTGACGCTATCACGCAATTGGAATTGAGACGCTACATTTTCGTTCGAATTCTTTCAAACCGTATACAAACTATTTACACACAGTTTTTACCGGAAACTGTTGAATTTTCACATTCTTCACATAAGAATACTTGTGAGATACTATTTTTCCTTGGAAGTATTATTATTATTGTTATTATTATTATTATCATTATTACTGGTATATATATATATATGTATACCGGTTGACTGACTGTTGTTACGTTTTCTTATTTTTTTTCTCTGTCTGTTAGTCTGAATACCTTTACTAATTATATCTATTATTATTATTATCTCTTTTCCATTGACGACGATACCGAAAGACTAACTGGTGAAAGGATCAACTCCATTCACAGTAGTAACAGTCTTAACACACTTCATACTACAGACGCCATATAATTAATCCCAGCACTACTCCTGTTGGAGTCAACCAAAGCTACGACAGTCGAGTGGCGGGACGAGCTACACAGACGTTTACCAAAGATCAGGAACCTCTGCCTTACAATCAAGAGGCGAGCACAAAGAAATCAAATTGGTTTATACTAGCTCGTAAAAAGATATTGGATATTGGATTATATAAACTCTGTTATCACTGACCCTGCCATCTGCAGGTTTTGGATGTATATTTAATGGGATATATCTGGTTCAATTTGGTGAGTCTGTGCAATTTTTCGAAGTTTTGCGTGTTACATTATCTATTCAGTGCTATATCTATAGTTCTGATTTTTTTCTAACGAACTCTACCCTTGACTCAAGTTGCCCCCCTTATTCTAATAGGAGGATTGTTATCTGTTAATAGTTGTCGATTTTGTTCTTAATAGTTTATTTTTATTGACTTAGTGTTGATTATACTGGAAATCTGACGTTTTCATCACCAGTCGTCTCAATTGTGTGACAGTCCGAATCTACCTTAAACCCTGATTTTCGGAATTTACTTTTTCGTTAGTTTCATCTGAACTATAGCTTGTTTCTCCATTATTTTTGACACGGTGTTACTAGTCCCCAAACTTGTTCTTTTCATATACTTTTTACCAAGGAATTCCTTCAACTAACGATTTTTGCTAATTAACTTCCAGTATCTGACTGAAAAACGGTAAATTTCCACTATTTTCACCTATTATTTCTTTTTCATCTCACTCTAACTTTCTGAAATTGTAATAATCGGTTGCAGCTCGCCGAGCTGAATCTTTTGATACCTATTTTATCCTCATTATTTGCCCATTTCTCTTCCAAATCATTTTGTTTTTGATACTTTTAGCCATTTCGGCCGAAAAAGTACTTTATACTCAACAAAGGATTTTCTGATCTAGTGACAGTGACAACACTGGTCCTTGTTTTTAATCTCCCTTGGTCTATTTAGTAAGACCGAGGCCACTTTTTGTCTCGTCATTATCTTTCTATTTCCCTCCACGAGACCTTTTTCCAGTTTTGCTCCTAATACCACCTATAATATTTCAGATTTATTCAGTCTTCTTCTTCTCTGTCCAAATATCTCTATCATGAACCACGCAAAATAAATTCTTTCATCATTCTTCACCCTGTAGACCCAAAAGCCTCATACTCCTATCGCCTGTGTAAAAGTTGTGAGCCCATCCTCTTCGCATAGTACTCCCCTCAAACAGGAGAGTTCTGCTGCCTCAGCCCAGAGCTAAACTTGTACATACATCTCAGATTCCAAATCGTCAACACTATTTCTTTATTTTTACAGAAAACCCGTAGCTTTTTTCTTTCTCCCAAACTTTTTAACGGGGGGTAGCTTTCGACCACATTTTAGCACCCTTTCAAAATATCGTGCTCTTCCCCCTGTTTGTCTAATTGTACCTTCGTCCCTTTCACCCCTCTGAGCCTCTGATCTAATTTCCCTAAATCTGCACTGTCTATTCTCTGCACATCTTCAAATTTCACCACATCCTTCTGTAGCTTCTATTCCTAATAGGCCCTAATTTTCTCAACTTTCGTTAATTTTGCTCTGGATATTTACGCAGTTTTCCAAGTTTACGTTGAAATATCTCCTCGTTGTCCTCAACATAATTGGAGTGAAAAGTGGCAGTTAATGTTCAATCCAGCTAAATCTGGGATAACATACTTCGGACGTTGGAAACCTAGCATGTGTCTATACATGTACGGTGACCTTGTCTCAAACACGAACACAGTCACAGATCTCGGGGTAACATACTCAGATCTTACCTTTACTGAACATGCAAATAAGGTGGTATCTGATTGTAAACGTCTAACCGGCTTTGTGCCACGCAACTTTTACACCCCAGAAACCAGATTAGCCATATATAAGATATGCATTCGCCCCAAACTTGAATACTGTGCCCACTTATACAGTAGCTTTAAATCAGCAGACAGAAAAAAAGTTGAAAGTGTCCAAAGATTCCTCACGAAACGCATATTAGGTTATGATCAGCAAATAGAATACCTTGACAGATGTATTCGACTGGACTTAGAACCCTTATGGTTAAGGAGAGTGAAGTGCAATTTATTTCTCTTATTCAAAGTTATAAGAAAGCACTGTAACAGTAACTCGTCTATAACCTGGGCTAATCCTAAATCGTATGGACTACGCAATCATAACTGCCTTCTCAAGGTTAACACCCATAAGCTCACCACTAGAGCTAACTTCTTCACCATTAAATATTGCAAACTTTGGAACCAACTACCCTCTGAGATTAGATCCTGTGAAAGGCCTGACAGTTTCAAAAGGAGCCTAGAAAGACATATTAACATGTCCACCCTAGCCCTTCTAAATGATCTCAACTGCTGGTAGAGTGGTGAAACCATGACATTTCAATATTTAACTACAGACAGTACACTAGTTCCTAGACTAACCTAATAATACTTAGTAATTATGCATGTTCAATACTTGAAATTAGATTATCATTAAAATACTTAAAATGATTACTTACGCAGCAAATGTTCTCTTAATTTATCACTCTTATTTCCCTTATAACATTCAGTTTTTGAGCCTAATGTATTCTTTGATAATACGAATTATAACACTGATTACACTCTTATTATACATAGATTGATTTACTTTACGGCTACCTGTAAGACTCACTAACTTTCTGTAGTATTGTTAACCAAATGCTGAAATTTTGTTGGTTCTGCTAATATCTTTTTATAATATACGTAGACAGGTTACTTTGCAATGTCAAATGTTTACTATATATAAAACTGTCGTGATAATTTAGTACACTTGGTCCTGCCAACCGACCTTACCTTCAGTTCATACTACCTATATTGAACCCTAACTATATTGTTCTGCTGAATCTTGCTCCACTATTCACAAAACCTATTCTTGTTATTCTTCAAGGTTTTTGACTTCTTATAAAGTAATCTGTTCATTAGGACGCATGCATACATATATAATATGTTCATAAAGATGTACGCGGGGACCTATTGGAAGCACTCATTAAGAAAGCTAGGGAGATGGAATATGGGGTACGAACATGTCTGGTACCAAGCAATGTATTTGCGGTAACCATAATAATCATAGTCTCAGAGCCTAACATCAAAAAAGGTGGGAGGGTGGAGTTAGCTGATCAGTAGATATGGTGGGGGTCACTAAGGTGAATCGCCCCATTCTGCAGGAACAGCATTAAAAAAAAATTTGAAGGCTCGAGATATTTCTGATTTTTATGAGGGCTTAAATCTTTATCTTGAAAAAGATAACAATGAACGCCTTGACAGATCATACTTCTACCTTTAAATATATACCATTCACCCAGCCTATTGTTGAGATGCGACCACGTGGGATCTGCTCAGATTTATGGGGCATCTTATAAATTAACTTGCTGTCTATCGTCAGATCTTTTCATACCACTCCACAATGTCTTATCTCATTTATTTTCTGACAACGTCTTTACTTGATCCTCATTTTACTCCATTAAACTTAACATCTTATAGCTCTTCATTACTTATTATACTCCTACTCTCTGAAGGGTACGGTTGTGCACTAAATGCACAAAAAGGTATAAAATAAAAACAACTGGCATGAGGATAACTGTATTAAAACCAAAAGTGGATATCATGATAGTTTGTGATATATCTGTAGCATTATACATTGCAAATGAATGTTGTTACCCTAGGGTGTTTCCTTTATTAATGCATTTATTAATGATACTTGCACTTACCTATTTCATTACAATTTAATGATTCACCTCAGCACTTTAATTATTCTAAAACAGATTCCAATCCCTTGTAAAAGGTGTACTTACCTCAATATTGGTTGGTTATCGTATGCCTACAACCACGGGATGAAAACGGAACGAAGTCGATTTTCCCGCTCAACCTGGAGGACAACTGTACAATTCAATAACTATACGGCCTAATTCAGAAAATGAGTGTATTATATATATCGAATATTTAATAGTTGAAATACGATTAACTTGTAGACAATCTACGATTTGATATTATATCATACTTGATCGTGCCTGTAAAAATGGCATGCATTTTCATGTAAATTTGTAAATTTATATGAAATACATTATTATTATTATATATTTTGATCACTCTGCGGTTTTTCGTAGTACTCTCAGCGTCCTGTCATTCCCAGCAAACCGCTCTGTCCTGCCTTTTTTCTGCTTTTCGGTATTTGTTTTCAAACTTGCTACTGAGACCAATATTTTATGCCTCAGGCACGAACTTTCACTCATTCTCAGTTGCTGTAATTTTGCTGTCTTTTGCGCATTGACCGAAATTCAGCCAAAATCCGTTTCCACAGGCTCTATTCACTTTTTATCGATTGCGAGCTAAGCTACTAATCAGCCACTCTGATTGGTGGGCACGCCTATACTACCTGCTTGTATGCTGGTGTATAGGTGTATGGTGTTCTTCTTGAATATTTTGTCTTTATTTTTTTCGGCCTGGGCTTTTTCTTTGCTGGTTCCCGACGACCCCCGCAGGGTCTCTCGGCACGAGGAATCGACTCGTGCAATTCCTATCACCATAGCACCCATCGTTCTCGAGTTGGCTTTGGGAGTGGCCTTTTCTTGTATTTCCTTTTGTACCCGCGTAATTCTTTATTCTTACAGATTCTGAAGTTGATCTTGGGCAGAAATTAAACATCACGTACAAGGTCATTTATGGAGTGAGACGCTCAAAGGTCATTTTCGTCCATGTTAGTCGGCCATGTTGGATTGCAGTTCTGTAGCTGTTCGTTTACACATCGATTTTTCCGTTTATCCAGCAGTTGTTCACCACGTATCTTGATGCACATTGTTTACAAATGTTGCGTTTTACTTCATTATTGTTTCCGTTTCTGTTAAAATTAGTTATTTCGTTTGTTTCGAAAGTTTTTACCAGCAGGTCAGTGCATTCATTTCATTGTAATTGTTTCATACGTTGCATTCATGCATGGTTTCAGGTTTTTAGTTGTTTTTCCGCTAATAATGAACTAGTACTGTCTAGAAGTTTTGGAAATTATGCGCATGAGCATGTTTGGGTGGCGGAAGCAGTTGTTTCCAGTTCATTTTTGGTTGCCGTTGTTGTTACTAGCTCAGTTGCTTACTTAACATGTAGAAATCTGGAAAAAACAATGTCTGTCACATTCATGTTTACAGCATGCAGCAATATACGAGTCAATCTGATGAGGAAAATACAATCAGAGTTGATATTAGCGAAGTTTTCGAAGAGCAAATTAAACCTGGAGAATTTAGAACCTGGGATGATGTTGAAAAAGCTTTGAAGCTTTTTGAGAAGGTAAGCACAGTATCAGTGTGTCTATTATCAGTTAACAAACACCCGGTATATTGTGAGAGAATCTAAATTAAATAAGGATGAGCCACATGTGAAGTATGACTATGCGGTGTATGTATGTACTTTTGGACACAAAAGGAAATCCGTAAGTAATCACATCCGCCTTAGAGGGTAAGTTTCATGTGGTTTTTAATGTCTTACAGAGTAGATCTAAATACTGTGGTTGCCCATCAATGATACGCATCCGATATCATTGCAATGAATTCATTATACCATCTGTATATATGATTCATAATCACTATTGCACTCGTGATTACTTAATGAAGAATGCCAGAGCCCGCAAATTAGATGAGTCTGAACTCTGTATAGTTAAGCCGATGCTGTCTGTTTCATCCGATCCTGAAAAGGTTATTGATTACGTTGCAGAACGATTCAAAAAAAGGATGACGTACAATGATCTACGAAATATAAGAGCTACTGTAGTTGAAGGTGAGACTTTGATGTACAAGAATAACCTTTCAGATTGTGATTTACGGTCAGTGGTTTTTTCCAGATTACACCAAGCTGGGAAATTGGTTATAATTTGGGGTGAAAACGATGGAAGAATAAAAATAGCATGTTTTAGTTCAAATAGGCAAATCGAAATTTACCACAAATTCCCTGAGGTCGTGAGTTTCGATTCCACCTACAACACTAATAGGGGAAAGTAGGTGTAAATGTTTTCTACATCAAATATTTGAAGCTATAAACTGTTTCAATTTGTTGTTACAGACTCTCATGGAAAAGGTCTGCCGGTTATGTTTGCATGGAGTAGGCAAGAAAGGCTGGATGACTTAACGACGATTCTGGATAAATTTAAATGTGTAATGGGTACGACTTCCAATACAGAAACGTCTGTCATGGATTGCGCAAAAGCATTGAGAGGTGCCGTTGAGACAACGCACCCACTTTGCAATATAATATTGTGTGCATTCCATGTTTCTCGTGCAATACGTAAAAAGGTAAGTTTTGTAAATTTCAAAGATTTTGTAGACAAAAAGTAGGCTTGTTAGGCAGTACCTGTCGAGTCTGATTCGCGAGGAATCAATTCATGGGTAAATTTTTAGAACTGATCATAAATTTATTTACAGATTCTACACATACCTCGGTATCATACGGCATCTGGATCCCCGTTTTGCGAGGTATGTACACAGATACTGGCTGCCTTTGAAGAAACTATGGGCAGCAGCATTCAACCGTAGTGTTTTGTCACTTGGCAGTAACACTAACAATCGCGTTGAAAGCTTACACAGATGGATGAAACGAAATTTGTCAAGAGGTATTACGCTACATAAATGTATGTGGGAGGTGTACCGCTGGAGTGACAGGAGGTTGCGGAGGATTGATGGCGAACGAGATGTGAACATAAGAGTGCTGGACAACAGGATACCTAGTTTGCAACCCTTACTGCCGAAATTAACAGAGTATGCCGGAAAAAAGGTTATTGCAGATTTCAGAAGAGTAAGAAGGGCCCGCATTGAAAACCGTATTTCTAACAACGTATTTTTCGTCGACGAATTCACACACCCAATAGTTGATATGGCAAGAGGTACATGTACTTGCAGGGTGTTCACCACCTGCAAGTATCCTTGTCGTCATATGGTAATCGCTTATCTGACTTATCCCCATTTTGAAGGTAAGTGAGACGCACATTGATCTTACAATACAGTTGATCGCGTTCTGAGGAATTGTCGACGATGGATGCTTGCTAACAGGAATCCACTATCCGTATTAACTGCTGCACCGGTAACACGAAACAGTGACATCGAAAACTATCAAAATTTGAAGCGGAAGTTTTGTAGGTTTCTTGACGAACGGGTAAATGCAGGTTATGTAGAAAAAGCAACTGCCTATTTATTGTCTTCGTATAACCGGTTAAAGGAAGGAAAGGAGGATGTATGAGACATCAGTGAGAACGTGGAATGGCCCTCTTTAGGGCCACCAAATACTGATTTCATTGACTTCATCAGTTTTACTTTAAATTATGAAATCGGATAAGTAGGGTAGGAAGAAATTAATCCGCAATCTCAGTAATGATTGTGAAGATGGTTTCCGAGTAATTATGAATAGTGAATCTGTTGTGGAGATAGGATATACATTTTTTACCGAAAAAATCATCTGAATGTCCTATCTAACCTTATAATTCTAAGACAGTGTTAAGTTGGTTACTAAGGTTGTAGCTGTAGTAGGAGATTGTATTAGGCCACTTCTGATCATGCATATAAGGTTGTATCTGACTATGAATGACTTGTTGGCTTTGTACTGGGTAACTTCTACACCCAAGAAACACGATTAGATATATATAGAACATGTATCCGCCCCAAACTTGAATATTGTGCCCTCGTGTATAGTAGCCTAAGGTCTGCAGACTGAAAAAAAATCGAAAGTGTTCAGAGAATCCTAAGAATATCCTCAGGTATCGATGTATCTGGTGACCTAATGGGTTCCAATTTTCCAGATCTCCGAATTCACTACTCACTTAATTATCATTTACCTACCTCACAATAATCTTTTTGTTTACGCACTGTTATACTCTATGTTAACTACCTATGCCATTATTAAAGCTAAAACTTTCTCTTTGTTCAGAAGGAAACGAAACGAAGTTTAGGTTGTCGCTCAACTTTGATGGTGACCTTAGTGGAGGGTTCACAATTTAACATTTATAAGAACCTGTTCTGATTGAACAATTCAAACATTTGAAAAAGTGTAAATTAATGATACTTAAGGATTGTAATTTATAACATAACTGATCGTGCCTGTAAAAGTGGCATGCATTTCTTGTAAACTTATCCGTTTCTACGAAATATAATTATTATTATTATTATCCCGATGAATGGTATTGAGACGATTAGGTAGCAAAGTAGAATGTTTTGTGATTGAGAATCGTAGTCGTTGTGTTTCGGATTTATATCGCGCATCTGATTGTTAGAACCCTATGGATAAAGCTTTTTCCTCATTATGATATATGCAAACCGTAAGCAGGCTGTCTTCGGTAAATTTATTTTTACTTTTTAAATGACAGAAAACAGTGAGTCATTTGAGGTGATAGGATAAATACCTCGAAACGCTTTCGCGAAGAGATTAGGATATGTTTATTTTTCCGACTGGGAGACGATCTTTTTACCCAGAAAGCTCTCAGGATGTCCGCTTTAACTTTGTAATTCAAAGATAACGTTGAGTTGCTCACTTAGGTAGTAGCAACAGGAGATTATTTTCAGGGGGAACTACTTTAAGGTAGCTTTAGATAATGCGTCACAGAAGTAAGCAGTGTATGTTTATAGTGTCTAAATATATTAAACATTGTAAATCCGGTCAAATCGTAGTTCTCACATATGAATTTTTTAAATAATTAGATGCATAAAGGCGTGAGTTATTTAATATTCATAAAGTAGATATGCAAACACCGCAGTTATTGATCATAGAAATGATGGATATTAGATGACATCACATGATTCAACGGCATATTAGGAATAGATGAGAATTGTTTCTTTGCAACTGGCTAGATAAAGCGATTTTAGCGTATCGAATTATTATTCCACTTGCTAAATCTTACTTAGTTTTTACAATGTGCTACTGTACGGAAACAGACACGAAATCTTACGAAGGGCTAAAGTAACAGTCTCATAATACTATAGTAAATCTCCATACTACTAACTAAGCTTAACATGCATTGATCCGAATTCACTTATTACAAAAGTACATAGTATAGCGATGCACTGAAAAAGTCTAGATGAAGTAGAATTGAAGAGTATATTAAACATTTCAATAATTTACAAAAGAAAATCTCGATGAAGCGTATTAACGTTAGTTTGACCAAATGATATTTCCGCTGATTTCATATTCGACAACCTCCGTATACCTGAAAAAAATAAAGCACAAGTAAGGACTAGCACAACATAAAGTTGTAAAAGATTATTCTACGTATAAGCATACACTATGAATACACTGATTCTGTCAATACTAAGTAATATCTCATGCAAATAAATGTATTTGTAGTTTACAGCTGGTTTTTATATTGACACCATAAGCATCAATAGACCTCATATGTTTACCAGTATTAAAGGATTATACGCAAATATCAAGACAACCTTTGAAACTTCCATACTGTTGAGGCGTTATACTCTTATCAACCTTACTTGCAGATCAACTTCACACTAAATACGTTTACATTAAATGAAGTATTGCAAATGTGTAACATGGAAATTGATCCATAATCTCAGTAATGTCTAATGAGCATAGTTTTATGAATCTTACAGAAATTATATTCTCACATTAAGGAATCTGTAGCCATCAAATATAAGCTGAACATGCTTCAACTCTAAACAGCTATGCATAGAGCAACACTTAGGATATTGTAAGATACTCAGACCTGTTGTGTTGATGAGGATAACAATGACATATAATGCAACCTAAACTTTCACTCGTGATGCGGCATCTGTACTGCTTCATGTCAATGGAAAATTCAGGAAAAATTCATCACCACTATAGGTGATCAAAAACATTGCAGCATTAAGTTTACAGTGTCAGTGAGAATGGCATAACAGAAAGTAGACTGATAGCAATAGAGCTTGTTGCTGCTCTATTTTGACTGAACTAGAATACACGTATATCTTAGTACTTCCTCGCGTTTATATTTGTGTCCTAACGTTGCGAGTACTCGACATCCACAACGCAATTCAAAAGGCACTTGCGAAGGAATACGACAGTGTATTATTGCAGCAATCAACAATTCAAAAATCGAGCGAGTACAAAAGTATCAATTGTTAACATGCAAGATTTAGAGTGATAAATAAATGAAAGTACAATTACACAATGAAAGTATAGTACGATTATGAGTAATAAAACGGGTCACTACAAGCTGACTAGATTCAGTTCTCATAATCAACACAATCCATGTGTATAATGATACTATACACTGAATTAATGCACTAAGTGACACAGTAAGGAAATTTAAACAAGTGATTGCCTTCTCCACTGCACTACACTTACAATAATCACGACAACCACCTACGTTTGCCAGCCAAGCAGTCAGCTTAGCAATGGCACAATATTAGTAAAGTTGAGATTTTTTATGCATTGAGTTCATATAACTTATTACGCTACACCAAACAGTGCAAATATACATGGAATACACTTAGAAAAAACCTCTTAACTTACGATAATTCCTGTCCCAACACACATACGGTGAGACAAATCCACAGAAGGTTCTGTTAGCATTTACAGGTGATTTCGAAGTACTGATAGAATTCTTTTGTCAAAAAGGACTGTTCTTCACACGAAAATAGGCTAAATTAATATCCTGAGACGTGAAGTCTCAATTTAATGGGCCAAGTTAAACTTTAGACACCAATAACTACCAATCAGCGAACGATGTCGAATTATCCAATGAGATTCACGAACGTAGTTCAATGTTGTATAGCGCTTGATTCGTGTCAGTGCGTGCCCTTACAAGGTTGTGTTTGTAATTCGAGGAGGATAGCGTCTTTCAGTATTGCCTGGACTTAGGCTTGCTTCGAAAGGAGAGAAGTTGTTCGTGTGATGGTGTTATGACTCTAAAAAGCTATACTAGGTCAACTGATGGTTTTGTACATCGTTGTGGAATATGCTGGAAGCGAGTTAGTATTAGAGAGGGTAATATTTCGTAGGAGATATTTTTGCTACGTCGCATCTCTCCCTAACCCAGATTTTGTACGTTTGCAATTACTGAGTACTGAAACAGCCCGTGAGAGCCTCTGCTGCCGAGACGGAGAACAGCCTCGTCTCAACAGTTCAGTGGTACCAGCACTGCAGAGACATCGCCTCATGGAGAATGGACAGAATTACTTCGTTGTTAGGCGGAGACGACGTAGTTGTCCATGTGTATGAGACAGTGTTGGTGAAGAAGAAATGTAACCGCGGTCGTCAGAGAGAGAGATTAACATTTGGGTCATAGGTTTATACGACACGTCCCTCCGAAAAGGATTTGTTGAGAGAATAGCAGGCAGGAAGGAGACTACTCTGGTACCTATTATAAAGCGACTTGTGAAACCGGGATCAATTGTACATACCGACGAGTGGAAAGGCTATGATTCATTGTCATCCCTCGGATACATTCATCACAGAGTGAACCACTCCAGTGATTTCGTGGACCCAGTTACAGGGCTCATACAAATTCCATTGAAGGATTTTGGGGTCGTTTGAAAAATAGAGTAAGGGCTATAAATGGACCTCAAAAGGATCTCATTTATAGTTATTTAGATGAACATATGTATAGAATGTGGTGTGACTTCTCTAATGACAGTGCCATGCTGAATTGGGAAATGTTTCTCTCCCATGTTCGGGAAACATGCCCATTGTAACCGTTTTATCATTTTTTTGTGCATTTTTCTATAAATATACGTTTCCACTTACCATAAACGTCTCTTACATGTGATTGGTCCGTTCAAGGTCGTTTGCTGATTGGTTGTTATTGGTGTCGAAAGTTTAACTTTGCCATTTAATGATACCATGCCGAAAGGTGCAGCATCTAAATAAATTAGACTATTCGTGTAGATGACATTACCTTTCAACTATCCTATCTTTCTCATTATAGCGATATTTTGTTACAGTTCGCCCGAAACACTGATCGTTGCAACCAATATGCTAGGGGGTGTCGCAGTCAGATTACATGACGCGGGCACCAAAATAACAGGTCAAAAAATGGGAATTCTCATCAATCCAGATAACATATAACACAATTTCATTAAAAATTATTGACAAAAAAATTTCCAGGTGAAATTTTAACAGCGGTACTGGAACGTGATATTTAACGTCTACCTTGATCTTGGTATAATTGTACTCCTCTCGTCGAGACCTGTCGATTGATACCCATATGAATAGCCCATCTCCTGTAGTTTCTGTGATTCTGTAACTCATCAACTTTCCCATTAAGTCATCCCGCCCCACCCACCTATCAAATTTAAACCCCTGTAACTTCCGCACCCTTTTACTTTTACCCCCCGTGTTTGTACTCATTCTGCTCGTCTCTTCAAGTTCTATCGATTGAAAGCTATATTATCATCTCATCTTCCATAGTCTTCGTCTTCGAAAGTAACTACTCTCCATTACGTCATCCCCACCTCTATTTCGCATCGCTGTAACTTTCGCATTTCTTCCTCTTTCACCGTTGTTCTTGGCATCTTTCGACTCCTCTCACCGAGATCTGTAGTTTGATATCCATTTTGACACCCTATCTCTGACAGTTTTGACTTTTGATAATCGACATCCTCCCATTGCGTCATCATTATACTCATTTCGTTGGCTTTCCCGAAGTGTTGTAACTGCCACATTTCTTCACCTCTTCCGTTGTTCTAGGTATTTCTCGACTCTTCTCTCCGTGCTCCTTTGTTCGATAGTCATTTTCACGCTGCATCTCCCTCTTATTGTTTTCGAAAGAGGACTCTTTCATATCACCTCCTCCTCACCATTCATTTTCGGCTTTCGTTTTTTGCTTCAATCCCAAAGTGATTACGTGGAATATCGTATAACAGTACCTTTCTTTTCGTTTGTTTTTATTTCTGTTTTGTTCCGTTTTTGTTTGCTTTGTTTGATTTTGGTTTAACCATTTGTCAAGCCACGGGTGAGGGCCTATGAACGGTCCGTGGCACAACTAACAGTCCATCGTTAGTTGTCCTCCAAACTCGAGCCTGCGACACCGCAATCTCCAGTCATGTCAGCTATGTAAAGCCAACCCTCATCACAATCCATGGCCTCTGCCATGGTTCAAGCTGACCTTCAAACAACAGCCTCCTGTTCTCCTTCCTTCATCTCCTAATTGCCAGCAGCTCATCCTTCGCCCCTCACATCCAATCCGTCATCACCTCACTCCATGCGGTCCAATTAATCCCTATCCTCAATCGTATCTCCAAGGTTCCTGTGTATATACTGTTCTTCAAACTCCGCTTCTCCGAGAGGTTTGACTCAACATCTGCGTCAAATCCACCCCGCCGAATACAATGAGGTCCTTCTCGGTCGCCTCCTCAACGACTGTCAAACACGACGAAATTGGTCCCAGAATGAAGAACTCACTTTACTGATGTTAGCAGATGCAGCAGTCGACCGATTCAACAGCAAAGCTGAACTGTATCAATACCTACACGAGCATCTGCCACATCGCTCAGTTGAAGCCATCAGACGCCATCTACAAACGCTCAAATGGTTAACATTTGTCCCATCATCGTCGCGCTCCGCATCAACCATTGACTCCTACTCGATGCCATCCTCACCTGCATCATCACATGAAAACTATGCTATTAGATCAGCACTGTATGTGCGTCCAAGACCTCAAACCTGGTGCACTCAAGAAGATGCTCGATTGATCTCAACAGCCAAACGTCTCGATTCACCTTTACTTGCGCCTACACTGTTCTTCGCTCTTGTTGCCGAAGCCGTTGGCAACCGCACCGCTGATGAAGTTAGACTACGTCTAGCCAGACTAAAATGGAGACGTACACTCAACCCATCTCTGCCAACAATAGTCCTAACTCCAAATACGTCTTATCTCCAAATTCAGCCAGTTACCTCACTCATTGATACGTTCACCGTCAACAGACCAATCTCTGCTCCTCTAAATCCATGCAGAGAAACTTCAGATCCAGCTATCACAATCTCATCGAATTCCTGTACGCCAACTCAGCCAGAAGAACAGCGATCCCTCCAATTGGCTGTCATTAATAGTGATTACACTGTAATCGAGGAATCCACCCAACCAATGCGAATACCGCAGTACCACTATGCAATAAGTACTGTCAATAGAACAGTTTTATATTCCCACACTGCTGTGTCAATGATCCGTCCACTTCTGCATACTATTGATATTGACGAATCAGCCCCAACTTATACTGTCAACGCTTTCTCGCTCAACCGAACCTCATCACCCACTGCAACCTTTGAACATGAAGCTCGAAGACAAATTATGCCAACTACTTGACTCACTCAAGATGGTTCAAGTCCCCTGGTGAATCTGACACTTCATAGAAGCCTCAACATGGACAATATACACGCTAACCTCCTGGCTGCCATCAGCACACAACTGGCAAATTCATCTCAGCGGCTGGACACTGAATCCACTCGACAAATGATTCTGCAGTTATTTGCGAATGATATTACTCTTGAGGAGAAACGTCAACTTTTGGATAAGCAGGCCCACCAACTGTTCCCTACAAAATCGAAACCATCCAAGCAGCGATACGTCTCCGGTCTCCCACCGAACTTAAACAACAAGAAGAGGCGACGCATTTTATGTGCCCACATGCAAACGCTCTTCCACCGTTCGCCGAAAGACGCTGCAAACACGGTACTTGATGGCAGATGGAGAGACCCGTTTACATGTCAGCCTTCGATTATAGGAGGCTTCAATGAATTTTGGATATACACCTTCACACGCCCAGCCCTACCAGACACTAGACCGGTCCAGGAATACCTTCCAACTAACAACGACTTGATCGCCCCAGTTTCAACTGAAGAGATCAAATGGGCACTAAAAGAAATGGTCAAATCCGCCGCAGGTGTCGACCGCATAAGCGCCAGGGACCTCCAGAAAATCAACCCCACTAGTCTGGCTGGGTATCTTAACAGTCTTTTGCTGACGTCTTTTTTACCTTCACATTTGTCAGCTTCCAGAGTCACCTTCATTCCGAAGACATCACATCCCGATAACCCTACCGACTTCCGGCCTACCCCCATCACTTCTGTTGTTACGCGCTGTCTGCACAAGATTATCACCAAGCGGTGGTCCAGATCATTCCCAATGGAAAAACTACAGTTTGCCTTCTTGCAGCGTGATGGCTGCTTCGAAGCAACAAATCTACTTCACGCCATCTTGAGAGAAGCGCACTCCAACTACACAAGTTGCGCATTAGCTATCCTCGACATCTCGAAAGCTTTCGACTGCGTCTTGCATCAAACAATTCTAAGGGTGTCTGAGAGTTTTGGTGCGCCCCCAATGCTTAGAGAATATCTTACAAACTACTACTCCAACTCCTACAGTCTCTTCCACGAAGTGAATTGTCATCCAACACGAGGAGTCAAACAGGGTGACCCTTTGTCGCCGCTTCTCTTCATCATGACTATGGATGAGACACTCAATGTTCTTGAAGCCCATGACCCCATCCACGTCGATGGCCATCCTCTGCACTACATCATCCTAGCTCCGAATGCTGCGGCTCTTCAAAACAAACCCATCTGTATCGCCGCCTCGCTGTAGCTGGCGGGATTATCGATCAACGTCGACAAAAGCCGCACAGTCAACATAGTCGCTGACAGACAGCGTAAAATCATTGCTCTTTTTCCTACTGTCTTCAATATCAACTACCAGTCAATTCCAGCCATCTCGCCAACAGAGGAATTTACCTATCTGGGTGTTCCCTTCAATTACAAGGGCAGGCTCTGCTTCGATCATGTCGGCGTCCTCAATGAATACTTAGACAATGTGAAAAGCGCCCCCCTTAAACCTCATCAACGAATGAGAATCCTGAAGAACAATCTGATTCCTCGTCTACTATATTCACTGACTCTAAGCATCACTCACAAGAATACTCTGAACACGATGGACAAACTTATTCGTGCAGCTGTCCGCCGCTGGCTTCACCTCCCGAAAGACACTCCAACTGCATTTTTCCACGCGGATATCAAAAAGGGGGGCCTGGGAATTATGATACTCTCAACAACGATTCCGATTCATAGTCGCAAAAGAATCGAGGCACTACTAAACAACAGGAATCCGCTCATACGCAGCATCGCGTCCTCCGCCACCTTCACACCCTTTCTTAGGATCTGCAACCTTCCGATGCAAGCCCATAGACAAATAGTGACATCAGTAGAAGAAGCCCTTGAAAGCTGGGCACAACAGCTACACTCATCGGCGGATGGTTACGGTTTGACTGAGTCAACAAAATGCCTTGAATCTCACAAATGGCTTCTCAACCCCGAAATGGTCTTGCCTAAACTCTATGCACGAGCCGTTCAACTGCGTGGAGGCCTCTTGGGCACAAAAACGAGAAGTACGCGTGGACGTTCTAGAGCGGACATCAATTGCAGAGGCGGGTGTGGTCAACCGGAAAATCTTCAACATATTCTTCAGCATTGCGCTCTAACTCATGACGTCAGATGCAAGAGACACAACTACGTCCTCAAGCTCATCGCTAACAAATTGCGCAAAATGAATACCAGATTTTACGTCGAGCCATTTGTTCCAACGCCCACGTCTTTCTGTAAACCTGATCTAATTATCTTGTTAGACGGAGTAGCATACATTCTCGACGTAACAATCTGCAGCGACGCCTTCATTTATATCAGCCATGCGTTGAAGATGTCAAAATACGGAACTCCAACGAAGGTTGCTGCATGCCAACGGTTCCTGTCTGCAATGGGACATACGGTTCAAAGAATCTTGCAAATCCCTGTTGTAATCTCTTATCGAGGGATGATCAGTCAACTCTCTGCAAAATACCTTCGCAGACTGTTTTTCACCTCCTTCGACATTTCGAACCTCTGCATCTCAACCATCAAAGGCTCTTTGAAAATCTATGATACTTATATGCGTGGAACGTATAGACTCAGACGTGGAAAACAATTGAACCAATGATGTTGTAAATTTATTGTCACATCAAACTACTCTGTGAACGTTTACTGTACTACCATCTGTTGTGATACACTGCGAGACAAATTATGACGCTCATACACATATATATACTCATAGAACCTATAGTACTGTTATGAACCTCCTAAATACGTGACAATTTTGTTTATTCTATATCTTCTAACTGCTCCACACTATGTACATGCAAAGAGCATATTGTCCTTATAAAACTCTCCGATGTTAAAGACTATTGCTACACAAAACTGTCGCTGATATCCTATGATTCACATATGTAAGCAACATCCAAATGCTCAAAATTGAAAAGATTCTTGTATTACATTTAATGATTTTATAGATATTAGATATTAAAATCACACTTCTACACAACATATTAATGTTTCACATGGACACATGACATGAACAATCACACATAAAAATACATAAAACTGATAGTCCTGCAGTAAAAGTACATAATATTGGAAAAAACATGGGCTGCTGGGCAAATTTTCTTCTATTTTTCTTTCTTTCTTTTTTTACAATTATGTAATATTAAAGAAATTTTCCATGTATTTTTGTGCGTGTACTCAACTTGAATATTGTAAAAATTGTCCATTCGCTTTTATTAAATATTCGAAAATAAATATGTTATATTAGTGACAACACTCGAAGCTCAGCCACCAGGTACTCAGGGTCTACAAAGCATGACACACAAACTAACTTTGGCAGATTATACGGAACAAGCCATCTGGGAAACAAACCACAGTGCAGCTATGCATATAACGACACCCATGTAAGGTCTCCTGGAATGTCCCCACACAATAGGCAGATTAACAAGTCATGGGCATCACAAGCTACCAAAGATTTTTATCCAACACATCCCTGTCAGCGCTAACCAAACAGCTGGTGGGGATGTTAACCATTCTGAACTCGTACCACTAACGTCGGCCCCTTATCGGGAAGAAAACAGACATGGGCTAGTAAACACGGAACTATTAGTCACACCCAAAGACTGTACAAGCATAGGCCAAATAAAGTCTCCAACCTACCCAAGCCTAGAACCAGGTCATCGTATAGTTTATCTAATAATCAAACATATTACCCACTAAAAAAATGGATAGTAAATCGACAGACATAGGTGGACAAACTAGTTGCAACACAGTGCTCATATGCCACGCGGAAACAGTGGATGCCGAACCACATTTGAACCTTATTGACGAGCTTAAACACTTCAAACACTACTTCAAATCTCAACTCCACTTAATACTTATTAATGCTAGATCTATCCTGAACAAACTACCGATGCTCAGGGCACACACGCTGGTATACAAACCCCCAATAATCACTAATACTGAATCTTGGTGTCACTCCAATATACCAGACGAAGAGATAAGCATCGGAGGGTACACACACTCTTTTGATTTGACAGGAAGAGTGGTAAGGGAGGAGGCTGCCTAATGTACTTCCTGAACACACTTACTGTTTGCAGCTAGAAAATAAGGAACTCAATGACATGCACGACACCCTATGGGTCAACGTACACTTTAAAAGTGCTACACTACTAATAGGATGTATCTACAGAGCACCTTATACTTTTAGTGATTACGGGAAACAACTTATAAATGTACTCAGAGCAAGTATCCACTCTTCCATACGAGCATAAGATCATATGTGGAGACTTGAACCTACCCGAAATCAACTGGGATTTATTAACAGGCCCAACTTAATATGACAAGCTTTTGGGTACACTGGACATCTTCGGCTGAAAACAAACTGTCACTATCCCTACAAGAGGTGACAATGTACTAGACTTAATATTCTGTCACGATATAAGCCCCCTCTCAATCTTAGTGGGTTCTAAGTTTTCAGGTAGTGACCACAAAACGTGGTGTGTGCTCTGAAACTTCCATTGAGTAGCAATGCAGCTCATACCTCCACTTCACAACAAGTACTATATAGGAACTATAGTAAGGCAAACTGGACCTTAGTAGAATCAGTGCTGAGATCCTCTGAATGGAGCGAATAATTCACTACTGATGACCTCTCGAGAGCTCTGAGCATCTTCTACCATAACTCGAACACATGCTTAGATGCTGTCACTCCACTCCAAACACTAAAGTTTTCCCCACATAGGAAGTCATTTATAAATAAATAAATAATAGTATATTCTCATTTTGTACATGAGGGACGCCAGTTTACAGGCATCATCAATATGATAAATTATTTATACGATTAGTAAACATATTTAATAGTAGTAATTTAATAAAATACATTTTTTCCTACCTGTGTAGGACACACCAATTGTACAGGTATGGATAAGTATTATTTAAATTACATAAATTTGGTTCATGGTAAAATTATAAGGTTGAAGTCATTTTGTCTATGGGAACAATATGATAACTAGTCATTCAATGGAGCACATCAAGAAATATAGAAATATTGTCTTCGCATTAACAAAAAAAACCCAAGTATGTTTTGGATGGATTACAAATACTTGGGAAAAAATAAAGCTTGAAGTAATTCCTCCATATAACTTTGGTGTGTACGGCATCGGGTCTTATTCTTGATAATAATTTAAAATAAGTAATCCACTTGTATACTTTTGTCAGCATTTTCTTCGTAACATCACAAGTGAATAGTACTCAAGGTCGACTAATAATAATGGTAGTTTATATTTCTTTCAAGAAATGCAAGCTATTTTGCAGACAAGATCAGTTATGTTATAAGTTACATTCGTGAAGTATTATAAATCAATACTTTTTTATTGGTATAAAGATATATTTCACAACTGTAATCCAGGTTGCGTCGTTGGTGAAGGCAATGCGCAATTCACGAGGGAATTGTAAGTTATGGGACCAATAATGTTTGCAGATCATTTGTCATTGTAAATGGGCAAATATCTACATTCTTCGTTCTCATTCAAAAAGTTAAATGGCAGCTGAAATGGTGAGAGACAAAAGAAGACAACAACAACAACGCAAAAGAAAGCAAGTGGAGTACTGTTTAGTAATTATAGTTATTTTGGTGCACTAACTAACTATTCCCGTGATGCTAACTTTTATATTGTGTGAGCTAATATTATTGTCCTGTGTAAAAATGTCTATCATGTACTTCCAATAATATAAAAATTTATAATTGTAGTTTGTTGTAACTACACGTTTAATGAACTTAAAATATCTATGTTGGACGAAAAAGTGGGTGTAGGATTCAGACGCAGAAGTGCACTGTCATCTTTGAGCAGTCTGGTGACTGAGGAGATGGACACTGCGAGTGTGTTTGCATCACGCACATCAGCTGGTAGTCTATTCCAAATGACTGAAAACTTATTTAAGAAGAAATTATACCGCATGTAAGTCTGACAATGCTCTATAGCAGCTAGGTTGTGGTGATTTCTAAGATTGTAACTGATGACAGCGGTAGGTTTAATTATTGGCTCGGAGGAGTGCACGAGCAGATTAGTTAGCTTGTAGTAAAAAATCAGGTTTAGCTTAAGACATCTTTTCCAGAGTGGTTCTAAACTTAGTCTGTCGCAACGTTTATAGTCTTGGAGACCACTTTCTAAACCAAGAATTCTTAAGGTGAATTGCCGTTGCACTCCCTCTAACTTAAGCTTGTCAATTTGTCTGAGTCCGCTAAGAATAAACGGGCAGTATTCTAAAATAGGTCGGACACATACTTTATATAATAAAACCCTAGTTTCACAACAAAAGAAATTGCGAGTTATGCATCCTAGGAGCCTTCGTGTTTTACGTCTGGCATAATCAGTTTGTTCAGAGAACGTTAAGTTACTAGAGTATCTGATACCGAGATCTACAACTGAGTTGAGCTTGGCTAGTTTACGCCCATTTATTTCAAGATTCAGGTCAAGGTTACTGTTTCCGATACAAATCCAGCCGCATTTATCAATGTTGAACTTAAGACAGGATTCAGTACACCATGTTGCGAGACTACTTAGTTCAAGATGTATTTTATTCACCATATCGCTTGGTTCATGAGCGTGGCAGGAGTAAACGACTTTGAGGTCGTCAGCACATAGGAATGATTTACCTAAGGTGAAGCAGTTGCAAATGCTGTTAATGTATACTGTAAATAAAAGTGGACCTAGGACACTACCTTGCACAACCCCACTTGTGATCTGCCTAGGATGAGACAACACAGATCCAACCTTGGTTATTTGTACCCTATTGCTTAGAAAGGATTTTAACCAGCTCAGTAATGGATTGCGAATCCCACATGAATACAGCTTCTCAAAGAGAATACTGTGAGATACCATGTCAAATGCCCTAGATATGTCGAAGTAGAGAACAACAACTAGCTTACGTGCTTCGCGACTACTAGTGACGAGGTTGAAAAAGTCGAAGTGGCAAGTAACGCAAGACCTATTTTTGAGAAATCCGTGTTGAGACCTTGTAACAAGATCTTCCTTAAGTAGATAGTCTGACAACTGATCTTTGACAACTTTCTCCATGACTCGCGAGACAACTGGGGTTATATTTATAGGTCTGTAATTGCGGACGTTTGCCTTATCACCGGATTTATAGTGTGGAGTTATGAAGCTAGTTTTCCACTCATTGGGGTAAGTGCCAGTGTCCATAGATATCGAGAATTTAAGAAGTAGTAGGGGTATATCACACCCACTGTTTTTGAAAATTATGGAAGCAAGGCCATCTGGTCCCGTGCTAGTGGAAGGTTTCAGGCTTTTAACTGCTTGTTCTATTAATTGGTCGGTGAACACTATGCTTCCGAGGAAAGAGCTAGTAAGGAGACCGGTGTCACCAGGAACGCGCGTTTCTAAACTGAAGTTTGCAAACCACTCAGTGAATATTTCACAGATGGTGGCAGGCACATTGTAGATAACTTTGTCATGAAGTAAATAGGGGATGTCCCTAGTCGACTGCATTCGTTTTTTAAGAAGTGTTGTTAAGTTATAAACTTTGGAGGTGCTTTCAAGTGCCCTTAATTCTTCGTCGAGGTCCTTTTGAGAGCGTTGGCGCTTGATAGATTCAAGAGACTCGTGGATTGAGTGCAGTAGTGATATATCCTTAGTGGAATAGTACTGTTTCTTCAACTTCCTTAACTTATTGCGGTATGCCCTCGGAATGTTTTCAGCTTGGTGTCTACTTAATTTCACTACCTTCTTAGGAGCAACAGTATCTAGACAAAGGATAACATTCCCGTAAAATAGGGACACAACAGTCTCCAGGGAGTCAGTGGTAAAATATTCATCCCAGTGACAGAGTCGAATGAGTTCTTGAACTATTCCCCAGTCTGTATGTTTGTAACTACGACAAATCACTACCTCACACGGCTAAAATTATATGTGAGGACTTTAATATGCCTGAAGTAGTCTGGCAACCACTTTCCTCACCAAAACGGTATTATGAATTTTTTAACATAATAGAAACAAAAGACTGGCAACAACACGTACAGCATCCTACCAGGCTATCTAAGATTTTAGATTTAGTTTTCACTAATGGTATCATCCCCACTACCCTTCGAGTAGGTAAAGAGTTTCCTGGTAGCGACCACAGAGTAGTGTTAGGTACATTCAATATTTGCACTAGCATGAGTGCGACAATAAGTGCCAACAAAGTATTACTCAGGGGTTACAGACACGCTCAGTGGGATGACCTGAAACCATACCTACGCACCCTAGACTGGGGACCATACTTTACATGCAGCTCGGCTATAGAGGCAAACAGCTTACTCTACGAGAACCTAGGATTTGCACATGACTTCATCGCTCCAGCAAGACTTGTGAAAACGAGTCCTAAACAGCCTGACTTCATCCCCGTAAAGATTCGAAACCGACTGCGTAAGCATGCTAGGCAATTCTACAGATGTAGTGACTTTTCATCACTCATTACACTCAAGCAAACTTATGATTCATACAAATCTAATCAGTTATCTGAGTCCATCAAACTAGAACGCATCCTCCTTTCACGGCCCGATAATACAGAGGCACTGGTAAAACTAATCAAGTCACGAATTAACAACAACAGAATAAGTATCCCTAACTTATTACTAGATGGAGAAAAACTACACGAAGACCCACAGGAGATATGCGAGTTATTCAGCTCCCACTTTTCTAGCTACTTTACTAACGAAGAAACAGTAGGTAGTCTTGATGTTCCGATAATACCATATCACTTTTTGGGTAATATAACATTTACCCAACAAAAGATTTCCTCCGCTATAGCATCCCTCCGGACATCATATAAAGCTGGACCTGGTGGAATTCCATCTATCTTGTTGAAAAGAAGTGGTGAGGACATACCCATTATCCTCCTAAAGTTTTTCAATCTGTCCTTAAATAATGGCAGTTACCCAGAGTGCTGGAAGCTGTCGTTTATAACCCCTAGGCACAAACTAGGACCAACTTCTAATATCGAAAACTACCGACCGATCAATATCACGTCAGTAGTTTCTAGGGTTATGGAAAAAGTTATAGGGCAAGATATTGCTTCATACCTCCACCTTCACAAATTGTTTACTCCAGCACAACACGGCTTCTTGAAAAGTCGATCATGCTCCACCTGCCTACTTGACTACTTTGATGATGTTACCGCTAAGCGAGATCATGATTTGCTTGTCACAACCCTCTTCTTTGACTTCAAAAAAGCTTTTTAATAATAATAATAATAATAATAGTATATTCTCATTTTTTACATGAGGGACACCAGTTTACAGGTATCATCAATTTGATAAATTACACATACGATTAGTAAATATAGTTAGTAATGATAATATAATAGGGTACATATTTGTTCATACAAATATAGGAAAAACAAGTTCTATAGGAATGGATAAGAATTATTTAAGTTACATATTTAAATTACATGATTTACGGTTAAATAACATGGTTGCTGTCATTTTATCTTGAGTTTGTGGGGAAAATCGGATAACTGGTGATTCAATGGAACACACCAACAAATATAGAGATATTGACTTCGCATTAACAAAAAAAAACCCAAGTATGCGTTGGATGGATTACATACACTTGGGAAAATAAATAAAGCTTGAAGTCAATTCCCTCATAAAACAATAAAATGCGTCTTACAATAATATATTCCCACTTTATGCACATGAGGGACTCCAGTTAACAGGCATCAACAATATGGTAATAATGCACACATGGAGTAAACATGTTTAAAATTTTCCACTAACACAAAATATATATACAAGGTAAGATAATGAAATATTGACCGTAAGTACACTCTGCATAAGTTAAAACAGTTTATATGGCATAATCCTAGGCACAATTATTGTTTGAATTTGTTGAACATGAGCGAAACAACTGAGTGTTGCGTTACATTCGGTCGATATGGTGGGCTAGTCACAAAAGTATAAAAATGACTTATAAAACGTTACTCAGTTTACCGTAAGCGATGTTTTAAGCAATATAAACTGCAAACGGCTCACCACAGCAGTTATTATCCAGTTAAACATGCAGAGAAGTAATCATAATTCAGCAACTTGTGAATTTTTATTCTTTTCTGTCTGGAACCTGAGTAACTGCGAACCAATCCATACAAAAATGTCGAAAGAGGCATGCAGGAGCAGAATTTTGCCATTGAATGAGTCATTGGTATCTGAGATGCAGCTATCAGCATATTTTCGTCATTTCATAGATATCCAGATTTATTGACGCTGTATAGGTAGTGATTTGGATTTGTCATCATGATCGACATACGGACGAATATTCAAAATCGGAATACAACTTGTTTGCCTTTCGGATTTACTTAATTACATCGCGTGTTGGGTTTGATTGCTCTGCGATTTTGATATATTCCGCGGTGTCGCCGTGATTATGGGAAATGTGCATATGCTTTAAATGCATTACTTTGTTGGCTGCAATCCCCACTGAGTGTATACAACGGGAACTGTGGATTTATGTATTTGCTCATAACTGTGGATAAAATATCGCCGCATTCCTTTTGGAAAGGAGACCAGTTGGTGGATTATAAATAATGTCCAAGTAACTTATATCCTTCCATGTGATGTTGTGGTAAGTCTCGACCTTGTTTTCTCATACTTCATTCATATGTTGATTATGGTTCAGGCTTTGTATCAGGTAGACATAATTCGATCGACTCTTATTTGTATGAGTGTTATTTTCATGACTGCTGCTTGTTTGTCTGAAATTATAGATAAAGGCAAAAGAAACAACAGGTGTAGTCTCTAAGTTCATACATTAAATGGGCCTATAATTTCTGAAGCTCTTACATGGGAATTAGCACTGTTATCACTTACAAACCCACTTAGTGTGTCATTAAGAGCTTTTTCAAAGGACACTAGTGAGCTTGCTAGTCGCATTTCCTCAGGTAGTTTGTTCCATATTTGGGCATACCTAATCATGAAAAATTTTTGCCTGGTGGCTGTTTTACATTGTTCTATAGCCACCGTACCTTGAGTGTGTCTAAGGTTATATCCAGTGTCTTCTGAAAACCGAGTACAATTAGCAGGGGTATACACTATGTGGTTAAGTAGTTTATAGAAGAGTACCAGATTTAGCCGCAGTCGTCTTAACCATAATGTTTCTAGTCCTAGAATTTCACATCTGGTAGAGTAGTTTGTGCCGTTTTCAGTTCCGATTACTTTCAGCGTGAAGTACCTCTGTACTCCTTCTACTTTTAGTTTGTCTTCTATGCGTATACTACTAAATATGAATGAACAATAGTCTAGGAGTGGGCGCACACAAACCTTGTACAGTAGTATTCTGGATTCACTTCTGTAGAAGTTCCTGAGTAGGAAACCAATAAGCCTGCGTGATTTCGATACTTGTTTCGAGATATGTTCAGAAAATGATAGATTGTGTGAATATGTCAGTCCTAGGTCTAGCACAGATTTGAGTCTAGGGATTTTGTGGCCCTGAATTGCTAGGTCGAGTTCTAGGTTGGGACAGCCTATACAGAGCCAGCCACACTTTTCGACATTAAACTCAAGTCTCCAGGTGTCACACCATATATCCATTTTTGTTAGTTCTTCATGTATGGAGTTCATAGTTGTACCGATATCTGTGTTTGTGCAGGTATATGTCACCTTTAAGTCATCTGCATACAGTATTGGCTTGCCTATACTAAAGCACTCACATATACTGTTTATGTATATAATGAAAAGAAGGGGTCCCAATACACTCCCCTGGATGACACCACTGCTAATCGGCCTAGGCCTGGAGGTCATCGAGCCAATTTTTGTTGTCTGATTTCTGTCACTGAGAAATGATTTTATCCAGTTGTGGAGGGGGTTGCGTATCCCTAGTGAGCATAGCCTGCTGACTAACAGACTATGTGGGACTCTGTCGAAGGCTTTCCTGATATCGAAATAGAGGATAATTACTAGTTCTCTCCTATCTCTTCTATAGGTTACTTCGTTGAAAAAGTCTATATGGCAAGTGACGCAAGATCTTTTCTTAAGGAACCCGTGTTGTGACTGGTTGATGAGTTTGTGTTTTAGAAAGTAGTCTGACATTTGGTCTTTGATTACTTTCTCCATGATCCTTGATATAACAGGTGTTATATTGATAGGCCTATAATTACATGCACTAGTTTTGGTCCCTCCTTTATGCTTAGGTAGTATATACGTGTTTTTCCAAGTTTCAGGGTAGGTCCCAGTCACTAGTGAGAGGGTGAATATTCTAAGTAATAGTACTATCATATCCGAGCCACCGTTTTTATAAATGATAGATGGTATATCATCTATCCCACAACTACCGTTAGCTTTTAGTGTCTTTACCGCTGATGCTATATTTTGCATATTAAAGTTGATTTCACCTAACTCGTAGTTATTTTTGCAGGTTATATCGAGGATTGGAGACGGATGCGCTTTGGTGTTATTGGAGAACCATTGGTTTAGGAGTTCACAAATAATCTGGGGATCATCATAAATTATACCTTCATGCTCCAAGTGGCCAACATTATTTTCTTTACCCTTGTTTAGTCGTTTTTGCAGGATCTTGCAGAGTTCCTGAGTTTTAGAGGTGCCCCCTAGGGCTTTATTTTCCTCGAGTTGTGCCTTCATTTTATGTCTCTGCTCAAGATTTTTAAATGTTTCATGTATCTGGTGTAATGCACTAAATTCTTTATATAAATAAAATTTCCTTTTCAATTTCCTTAGTTTTAATCGCGTTTTGCGGTCTATGAAAAGAGTTGGTGTCCTTAAGGCAGACTTTAGGGGTGCGATTGTATCTCTTACCGAACTGACCGTCTTGTAGAAGGTATCAAGTGTTACTTCTAAGTTATCATTGGTAAAGTATTCATCCCAGTCAGAGCTTCTCAAGAGCGTTGGTAGGAATTCCCAGTCGGCATTTCTATAGTCCCTATATTGATAGTGAACCGGGGAATTTTTAGGTGTGTGTTTAGTTATTAGTTGAAGAGGTAGGGTGCAGTACAGTACGTTGTGATCACTGTTGTCGAGTTTATCCCCCACCTCTATCGAGATCGGCTCTATTTTGTGGCAGAGGACTAAGTCGAGAATATTGTTATGTCGTGTTGGGAGGCGTACACACTGCTTCCATCCTCCTACATCTATAGCTTCTAGGAGCTCGTCATAGATTCTAGGTCCAGTGCAGGTATCCCAGTTCACTCCGGGGAGGTTAAAATCGCCACAAATTATTTTGTAGTCGAATTCCAGGGTAGGTACATGCTCTAGTATTTCTGCGATAACCGTATCAGTCGTTTTAGGGCTGCTGGGGGCTCTGTATATACATCCCACTAGAATTTTATTTTCATTCGTGTGGATGCTTATCCACTTAGATTCTGGGAGTTTGTCGATAGTTAGGTTTGTAAAAGTATTGGGGTCAGTAGATTTAGAAGCATATATTAGACACCCGCCTCCTCTTTTGTCCACTCTATCATTCCTGTGGATGTCATAGTTATCAATTATCAGCTTTGTGTCAGGTATATCATTAGTTAGCCAAGTTTCAGTTACCAGAATCAGTGTTGGCCGTCTCATGTATACCAAGCTGCGAAGGGAAGTTATTTTGTTAAGGAGAGATCGAGCATTTAAGAGCATAATTTTTAGAAAACCAGTTTTGTTGGGAGGGTAATTAGTGGGTTTTCTTGTTACTATCCCTAACTCCTGGTAGCCTATGTTATGTTCCGAGGGATTCTCAGATGAGACATTGTCAGTGTGTCTACTATTCCCTGAACAAATTGTGCTGCAAGAGGGGCTATTGTTTGCTGCAACCGAAAATAATCCTGTTGCATATTTTGGTTTCTGGCCTCATTACGTGGGTATCTGGAATCATTCCTTGACATTAGATAATCTGTTTCACTATTCAGATTGTTATTTGCAGGGCCGAAATAACCTGTTTCTAGGTTGTTTTGAGGGTAGTGCGTGCCAAGTCTCTCGCAGTTGTACATTTGTGGACTCATTTCGTGCATGTACATAGAAGGACCGTGATTCAATCTATACCCGTTATGCTGATGGGGATTTACATAGCTACTATGAGGGTCCGAGTATGCATTTCCATCCATATGGTACCTAGTGGTGTCCCGTCTAGTAGCCCATGTGTTTTGATTATTTATTCTGGGTCCCGTTCTCAGGTTATATGAGCCCATAGGCATATTACAACCTCGGCTATTACGGAAATCGTGGGTCTGACCCTGTTGTTTAATCAGCTCGGCTCCTCTTGCGTGTCTGCTAGAGTGTGATTTTGTGTGGATAGAGCTATATTTGCTGTTAGTTTTGACCTCGTATAGTCTGTCATCCACAGTTTGTCTACCACCCTTAGTTCGACGAAGAGCACTTCCACCCTCGTGTTCCGTCTCCTTTATGGGACCTGCCGTAATGCGTGCATAGCTCTTTTTTAGGCTTACATGCTGCTTGTTGGGCTTGTCACAAGGGAGATATGTGGATGCCTGTGGAGAGACCCTGGTTTTAGGGGACTTCTTTTCAGCTTTTACAAGGAGATTACCTTGCTTGGCCCTGGGTGCAGTGTTATCTGCCGATATTTGTAGGTTATCTGTCACAGAAGCATCTATGTCTACCTCATGTGCGGGGTCGGTAGATTTCCTAGGAGTGTTCTCAAGAACTTTGAGACTCATTCCAGTGTTACTGCCCTTTTTGGGTTTCCCTTCACCTTCGCGTGTCGCTTGTTCACCTAGTACAATGCAAGTGTCACTTTGTGCTTCAGTGTCCTTCGATACTTCGGCACTGATGCTATTCATGATTTGTGGTATAATCGTCTTCGTATCTAAGGTATTTTTAGCTACCTGTCGTTGGCTGGGGGTTTTGTCCGAGACTATCTTAACATTTTTGAATTTCGTGGTGGAGGCCAAAGTATCCCCAGATTTCCTAAATTGTTCTGCTATTATACAGCTGTCAAACCTGAAAAGTATGGGACATGTGCGGTTTAACTCTTTTTTATTTAGTCTGATACACTGACAGGGTGTACTTAAGAGGTTTGCAGCCCTTAACAAGGAGTGCTGAACCGACTTTATGGGCTCATTGTCAGGTATGTTGTACACTATGGCGTTCTGTTTAGAAGCAAGTCTCTTAACAACTTCGCTCGACAGATAGTCCATAGCGCTCTCTAGCTCCTTAGCATGTTCCAGTTCAGCATCGATTGGTTTAGTCCTCAATTTAAGGAGTTTTAGGAAAGTGAGATCTCCCAGTTCTTTTTTAAGATGGAAGATTGTTTCTGGTACCGGGTCAAGTAGATTTAGTCCCACACAAGAGACTAATCCTTAAGCTAAAGTCGTACGGGTTCCAGGACCCCTTGTTATCCTGGCTCGTTTCTTTCTTGGAAGATCGTTCCCAAGTTGTGAAATTTGCAAATAATTACTCGTCACCCAGACCCATACGAAGTGGAGTAATTCAGGGTAGTGTACTAGGTCCATTGCTTTTCGTAATCTACATCAACGATATCTGCAGCGTAATCAAGCATGGTACCCCATACCTCTTTGCTGATGACTTAAAGATTGTATACAGCTTCCCCCATTCTACAATGAACGAGGGATTCACACATATTCAAGATGATCTGGATAGATTACATAACTGGAGCACTGATTGGCAACTGCCATTCAATTCTGATAAATGTGGTGCCTTATATTTCAATAACTCCCACCCGTATTTCAGGTTACACCTAGGTGACTCCTCTCTCCAAACCCTCAATTCCATAAAAGACCTGGGAGTTACCTACTCACAGAACTTAACATTTAGTCAGTATGCAAAAGCACTTGTTTCTAAATGCCGAAGACTCACAGGCTTGTTACATCGAAAAATGTACACAACTGAGGCTAAAGTCCTTTTATACAAAGTCATGGTTCGCCCAGTAATTGAATACTGCGCAATTGTCTTCGGTTTCATGAATGGGTATGACAGGGTTCGTATTGAAAATATTCAGCGAAGTTTTACACGACGCCTATTACACAAACATGAAGGACTGACTTACGCGGATAGGTGCAAAATGTATGGACTTCAGCCACTTTGGTTAAGGCGCCTGAAACTCAACCTTACATTCCTTTTTCTCCTTTTACATGGCTACCTCAAAAGCAGTAATCCAATAGCTTTCAATAATTTAACCATATATACTCTTAGAAATCATGAAAATACTCTATCCATAAGCCGGTACCGGACAAAACTGCGATCACGTTTCTTCAAAATACAGTACAGTGCATTATGGAACGAACTTCCACTTAATGTACGTAGTTGCCGATCTCCCACTGAATTCCAGCGTCTCCTTAACGAGTTCTTGTCAACAAAAGAGCTTCGGTCTACTTATCCATACTTTACCCATATGGGCTGTTCATCTAACTTTGGTACTACAGACCCCAGTGCAATACCCGCAATTTGAGGAAACTCGTTTGCCCCAGCAACAGTACCGCACCTAAAACGTGATAAAACCAACCCAATTTCTCCCACATGCCTTGATCTGAGGTTTGGTTATTCAGCTTATTGGAGATCTTATCAATATTTCATCAATCGGGCTTATAAACTCATAAAACTATCTATAATTATCCTGGACGTATAATCCCAAATTAGTTGTGATAGTTCTTCCATAATATAAGCAAACTGTTACTTTGTAATGTCTAAAGCACGCCATTTGAAAAGTGGCCAGGAAAACTTAGCAATAACAAACTCAGCCAACCAACCATTTTCCCCAAACTCATTCAACCTAACCTTATCTTTAATCGTACCACTATCCACTACACTCTAATCCGTAGATTATGTCTTAATTTGACCCAGTACTGAAAACTCTTCTACCTTTTACTTTTAAAGATGTTCTAACTACTAACTGCGCAGTAACCGTTTAACTAACTCACTGACTTTCTCTTCACTGTAATCTTCAATAAGTTCGTCAGTGCAATTATTTCCATAAACAATTACATTAGCAACCATTTCTTTTAATATTTTACATATATGCTTATATTATTAGCACTATTTTTGAGTTGAAATGACTATCTTCAGTCAACACCTACCCATATTCATATAATTTTCTAAAAAATTCATAATGTTGAAATTATGTAGCATTTCTCCATTATATAATTGATGAGTCACTTTGCAATGTGTAACGCACACCATATAAAATCGGTCGTGAAAATTTAGCATAACAAGTTCTGCTAACCAGTTGCCTTACTCAGGACCACTTTACATAACTTTATCACTAATTGTTCCACTACTCATATCACTCTGATAAATAGAATATAATTTAGTTGTTCTAATATTAGCTATTTTTATACTTCATAACTCTTAAGGGAAACCTAATTTCTTAGTCTTTTGCAGTAACCCACTTGTTCACTAGTATGATGATAATATTGCTAACGATGTCCTCTGGTATTATTGTGCCATGTGACCTAATGGGAAGCACTTGTCATGAAAGCTGTTAATGTGCAGCATACTGTATGATTGGGACGGAGTCAAAGCAATCCAATATTACAACTGCAGTCGTTGTAAAAGGTCTCAGAGCTTAATGTCAAAAAAAGGAGGGAGGGTGGCGCATGCTGATCAGCAGATTTGGTAGTGGTCACAAATGTGAATCGCTCCGATCTGTAGGACAGCAACATGCATTATTTTGGCAGCTCGAGAACTAAACATGAGTTAAGATACTAAATCTATAAAAAAATAGACTTTAAAAAAAATTAATTGAAAAAATAAAACAATAATGACTGTACAGTTTTAGCTTGTAAAAAAATAACAATGCTTTCGCTCCTAACATCTACAAGCCTGCTCAGTTTCTTGTCAAGATGCTATCCCATGGGCCATACACAAGTTCGCCAGACATCCTTCAGGTCACCATATCGAACAGGTTCTAATCTTTCTAGCCACTTCTCTCTGAAATGTCACTTATATACTTCACGATAATCCTTCTACCTAATTACTATAATACTCTATTTTATCTCAACTTCCTAGGACTTTAATGAAGCTGAAATTATTATTATTATAAGATCATATGTGGAGACCTGAACCTACCCGAAATCAACTGGGATTTATTAACAGGCCCAACTTAATATGACAAGCTTTTGGGTACACTGGACATCTTCGGCTGAAAACAAACTGTCACTATCCCTACAAGAGGTGACAATGTACTAGACTTAATATTCTGTCACGATATAAGCCCCCTCTCAATCTTAGTGGGTTCTAAGTTTTCAGGTAGTGACCACAAAACGTGGTGTGTGCTCTGAAACTTCCATTGAGTAGCAATGCAGCTCATACCTCCACTTCACAACAAGTACTATATAGGAACTATAGTAAGGCAAACTGGACCTTAGTAGAATCAGTGCTGAGATCCTCTGAATGGAGCGAATAATTCACTACTGATGACCTCTCGAGAGCTCTGAGCATCTTCTACCATAACTCGAACACATGCTTAGATGCTGTCACTCCACTCCAAACACTAAAGTTTTCCCCACATAGGAAGTCATTTATAAGACCAAAGGATCGTACGAAACTCAAGAGACCCTCAACAAGTTACTTCAACACCACGACTTTGGGACACTAGGTTTAATACTTAGCACACTTAGTTCCATCTCACAAGCTCAAGATTTGCATTTGAGGAACGAAGAACACACCGCACTGGTCAGCCCTGCTGGGGTGTATGCTTCCACAGAAGCAACTGAATCCCGAAAATCACAGCATTTCCCTCCTCATAGACAAAGGCAGGCTATACATTGACTCTGCAAACGTGTGTGAATTATTCAAAAAAACATTTCCGGCTAACTATTTATGCCTACAGCCCCATTACTCGGTATACGGAGTAATTCCAATCTTTACTCACTCAAAAACGAATTAGTCTTGTTGAATTCACTTATGCTAATATTAACCAATACTACCAGAAATCTTAAAAGCTCCAAACGTTTTCGCACTGACAGTATATCATCCCATTTTTATAAATATGGTGGCCCTGACATTCCCTTACTACTACTTACAATATTCACAGTGACCTTAGAAACCCAAACTTACCCTGATGTGTGGAAAACAACGTTTATTATGCCTAAACACAAATCTGGCTCGAAAACAGAAATCAATAACTACAGGCCGATCAATATCACACCTATAGCATCTAGAATTATGGAGAGACTAGTTAGAGACAACCTAATCAGGCATATGCTTAGCTGCAACATTATAAGTCCGAACCAACATGGATTCCTAAAATCCAGATCTTGTTTAACATACCACTTAGACTTCTTTAACTTTGTGACCAGTAGTCGTGACAGACGACAACTAGTACTTGTCATCTACTTTGACATCTCAAAGGCATTTGACCGTGTCGACCATTTACTACTAATGCACAAGCTGAAATCCTTAGGAATACGTGACCCACTATTAGGATGGCTAAAATCATTCCTTAGCAACAGACTCTAAATAGTTAGACTTGGTTCTGTGACTTCTGAACCTATCCCGATCACTTCGCGTGTAGTTCAAGGTAGCGTCATTGACCCCTCCTACTTACACTATATATCAACGACATATGCGCTTGCTTCTCACACGGGAAACCATTCATCTTTGCAGGTGACCTAAAAGTAGCTTATTCATTCCAGTGTGATAACCTAGGGTACTTCCGGAATGCTGTGCAGAATGAGTTAGATAAAGTGACTGCTTGGTCGTCTTTACGGGATAATGATAATATATTCTCATTTTTGGTGCATGAGGGACGCCAGTTTACAGACACAATTTCGGCGACTCCAACGCCCCGACAGTTGACTGGAGACGCCTTACAGCGCCATCTTCAGACAACTGCTTTAATCATAAACTGCTGGAATCTAGCATTATGCTAACCCTAGTCCAACATGTCATTAGGCCCACTCTCTATGACTCACAACATCCTCCTCCTTTAGGGAGAGGTGATCAAGCTGTGCTCACTTTCAAGTTCACGGGGAAAAACCCCATCTGGGCCAGACGTTTGGAAAGCTTATATAAACGTGATCGTCCGGTCAGCCAACTCAATGAACTGGTACATAAACCCAGGGGCCCAAGTAGAAGCCGCATTGAACCAATTTAAACAACTTTACGCCCTGGTAACTGAACCTTTCATTCCTTGGTTTGTCCCAAAGGGTAGGAAACATTGCCCCCTTGGATAAACCGAAAGATTGGTAAGTTACTCAGACGCAAACACAAATGTTGGAAATTATTTGGTTGCAGCTTCATCCAGCTGATGAGTCCTAAATAGGAACAAGTGCACATCCTGGGTTCCAATGGTAGTCACCACCCACCAATCAACAAATGCTGGAACCTGTTCGCCACACTTTGGGCTCCTGAGGCCAGGAAATTATACAACACTGCTATTGCAGAAATCCACTAATGAAGGATGAAGTTCGAATCACATCTGGCTCAAGAGGCAACTGCACAACCTGATAAAATTTTCTCGTACATGAAATTCAATAGTGAAACATCCAATGATGTCCCAAACCTGACTATTGACAATGACACAATCGGAGATCAGAAAAAATAGAGGAATTGGCAGACTACTTCTGCCAAGCCTTAACACAACCGTCATCACTCCCCATAGGATCAGCTATGGCCATACCAGAGGAATACAGGATAGACTCCTTTGACGTCGACCAAGATATTGTGTTCAACTGCCTAATGAAACCAGATGCAGGGAAATCAACTGGTCCTGATAATCTTCATCTAAGGCTCCCCAAGAAGCTATCAGCTGGCCCATTGACCAAGGTCTTCAAGCCATCTCTCCCAAATGCAGTGTTACTGCGTGACTGGAAAGACGCAGGATGAAAATGAAGCCCCTCAAACTACGGGCCTATCAGTCTTAACAGCACTTTAGTCAAGACACTGGGAAGAATAATCACGAACAGTGTCACGGGACATCTTAAAAACAATTTGTTATCCAGAGTACAACATGGCTTCCGAGGAAACCTCTCATGCCTGTCAAATCTCTTCACTGAAAGATAAAGCTGAGTCAAATCAAGGGACAGCAGAAGAACCGTTGACGTTGTCTTCACAGACTTCAGCAAAGCCTTCAATGAAGTTCCTCACGAGAGACTACTCATGAAGCTGGAAAGTCTTGGTAACGAAGGCAGCTTACTGAACAGGATTGGGTAATTCCTCACAGACAGGAGGCAGAGGGTTAGGATCAAATTGAAACTCTCCTCCTGAACAACAGTTCGTAGTGGAGTATCGCAAGGTGCGGTACTCATACCTCTCCTATTTATTTTGTATTTCAGTGAGTGATCTCTGCTCACCGATTCCCCTAGGGTTCTGCACTCAGATGACTTAAAAATATGGGGAGAGCTGAAGGGCAACAGTGATACTTTCACGTTGCACGAATACCCCAATAAATTGTCAGAGAGGTCCAGAGAATGGATTATTATTTATTCCCCTACGTTCCTAATGGAACGTAGGGCTTCAAACTAGAGGCTTGAAGTTTTGGTAGCAGTGGTATTTATTTTACCGGATGGGGTTGCTAGCCTCATGCCCAGCCTACCTCCTTTACCAGTCTTACTATTGGCTTAGCAAGGTTTGGGAGTGCGTCGGATGGGGATAGAACTCCGAAACCACCTGCGTGGTTGGGGAGCATTCTACCATTTTGCCACCGACGCACAGAGGATGTATGCTCCTGATCAGTGTAGCGAAATATGCAGTCATGCTCATCGGACACGCAAGCATCAGCTCCTACGATGTAGAGCGAATAACACTCCCATCATTTCAGACTCATTTGGATCTAGTTGTCATAGTAAATCATAATTTAAAAGCTACAGCACGTTGTCATGCGGTGGCTGCACGTGGTTTAACATCCTTATTGGCAATAGAGAGAGCCTTTATTGGAATCAACAGAGACGTGTTCATCTCCTTACATACATCTCTGGTGATGTCACTACTGGAATACTGGATCCAAGCAGCCAGTCCTTTTCTTAAAGAAGACTCACATATTCTAGAAAGGGTTCAAAAGAAGGCGACACGTATGGTTCTCGGCATGACCAACTTATCAAGTGAAGCTAGACTAGACAGTTTAAATCTCTTCTTCCCGTCATACCGTAGGTAGAGAGGAGATTTAATCACAATGTTCAAAATTTTAAATAATGACTACGGACCTGACCTATAGAATCTTTTTCTTCCCACTGGGTCGGTACTACTTGTCGGACATAGCAGGAGAGTTCACTGGCCAAGAAGAAACCATATTGCTCCGGAACACTAGTTTTTCACCGGGTCATAAACTCCTGGAACCGACTCACAGAAGAAGTGGTGTCTGCAACCTCAGCTGATTCATTTAAGAAGGGTTTGGACAAGAAGAGAAATTCTGCTAGGAAAGGATTGACACAGGCTCCAAGCGTTCTGTCCTCAACCAATAAATCCGAAATCTTTTTTGATGTGTTTGTGTACTCTGAGCAGGGCAGTTAATTTACGAGGTTTTCATCACCCTACTTGACAACATATTCAGCGCATACTTCAATTCGAATTAAAGTGAGCTTTTAGACTGCTCCACGAGTTTATTAGTCATCTCTCCTGGTGAAATTGAAAGTGATTGGTTGTTTTCGTGTGTTTCCTAACTTTCTAGCGCACTTGTATTGGAAATGATTGTTTCCTTGACTTGAAATTTTACCCTTCGTGTGCGAGATTTCCTTCTTATCGGTTGGTAAATTTCTAGTCAAGCGAACAACCACAGGGGAATTAGAAACTCAGGCTTATAGAAAATCAACTCACAGACCAAATACTGAATTACAACAGCAACAATCCAAAAACAAACAAAAGGAATTGTATACAAACACTATTCAAGAGGGTCAGGACTCATTGCAGCACTCCCAACTCAAGGAAAACTGAAGAAAGACATCTCATGGACGTCTTCCAGACGAATGGATACCCACGGAATTTCATCATAAGACATCTACTCCCAAACCAACCTATCAAATCAAAGGGGCCCAAGCACAAAGAAAATTGCACAAGAAAAATCCAACCATATATGAAGGACATCTGAGAAATCACTGCAAGACTCTTCAAACTTTTAGGAAATGACGTCACACACAAACCAACAAAATCACTTAACTCAGCCAGCCCTGTGTCAGCCAAAAGACTCAACAACGAAAGAAGATGAAACCAACATTATCTACAAAATAAATTGTAACAACTGAGAAAAACACTATATTGGCCAAAGTGGACGTTCCCTACGTCTTCGCATCCATGATCATAAACCAGCCTTCAAATGAACTGATATCAACTCTCTTATATCACTGTGTGCAGACAACCACGGACATCAGTTTGACTGGGACAACGTTCAAATATTAGGGAGAGGAAGCACCAAGAATGCTAGGGAATTTTTAGAAGCCTGGTATTCCAGTGAATCGATGATATTAGATGGTTGGAGGCAATCGGCAGGAAGCCTTGGACCTACGTTTGGTGCTAGTTGGCTTTCATAAGCAAGGCACATCCGGTTGATAGCCAGTTAATAATTGCACTGACATATACCGAAATTTACCAATCCATAAGAAGGAAATCTCACACACGATAGGTCAAGCTTCAGGTCAAGGGAACAGTCACTACCAATACAAGTAAACTAGAGGGTGTGAAAACACAAAAACAATCAATCACATTCTAGGTCACCGTGAGAGATGACTAATAAACCCGTGGAGCAGTCTAAAAGCTCACTTTAATTCGAATTGAAGTATGCCCTGAAGATGCCACCTAGTATGGCAATGAAAGCTTCGCAAATTACATTTCAAGTTCAGAGAACACAACCACATCAAAATCGTCCACCTGAGCTACAAATCTTCTCCATCATATCTAAATGTGAAATCTGAAAAACGCCGATGATTGCTCAAATTGCGTGTCTTTTCGCAGAAGTCACTGCCGTGTAGTGCACCTTGGATGTTTGAATTCACTATGGCGCCACGCCATCTTGCGATTTCCGGCGTGGCTGTACACACGTGGTTCGCTCCTTTGTTGTGCTATCACATAGCACACTTTTGGAGATCACCACACAGTCGGGCATCAGATAAGTTGTACAGCATTCTTCTTCTTATTTATTGAAATTGATATTTAATTGATATTTAGTAAGTGCGGTTAGTTGAGGTATATCTTGGGTACAGTCAACACTTGGAGCTGAAAATTATATTCAGCATAGCTGGTTCATTACTATCATAAGCAAAATCGGGTTATGCAAGCATAACATAGTGAATGAGCTATTAATTTTTTTGAGACAGAACATACCATTGATCATAAATGTTATGCGTCATTGACTGCTACACCCTTGAACTTGGATCTGCTCCCCAAGGTTACGTTCCCACGACTTTGCTGTAGGCTCCGCTCAGTTTCCGGAAGGTAGGTTAGAGATTTTATTTTGAACAATTGGGAGAATGCAAAACCCTAATGGACTAGGCTTTAGTGAGATGCGGAGTGATTTGAATAGGTTAGAGCTTGTATTAGACTGAAATGGAAAATTTTAGGACATGCCTCCGGTTTTATGTGGAAACTTAAGCGTTTCTTCAAATAATCCCCGAAACTGCCCCCATACAATTCATTTGCGAATATGTCGTCGGGAGTTGCATGTTAAAAAAGTCGACTTTTGGTGAACCACCGGTATATCTGAAGCGTGTGGGCCATTCCAATTATTTGGGAATATAAATCAGCCCCAGCGGACCGATCGACGACTCAGTCTTACAATAGATACACACGCCTCGTGTGACATTTGCAAACTAGAGTCATCTCTGGCTTAGTAGACGTGATATCGAACTGGCTATCGATCGAACGACATGTGCCCTGCTCAGCAGTTCTCTTCTTCCTCCTTAATAACTGGCTGTCAGACTCTGGTCATTGTGAGTGGCAGATACAAAAAACATTGCTAGCTGTCTCTGATCATAAGTGTCTGTGTCCCCTCCCACTGTTGTTATTATTATTGATAGAAAAGAAATAATTATTTTGGATATGCAGGTGAATTCTCAACTGTGGTATGGCTTAGCTTGTTCCCCATGTCCGAAGATAAACAGACACTGCAGCATTTGGTTAGAAATGTGGTGGAAAGTCATTTTAAATTACTTACATCAATTATGTGCTCACTTTTTAATTAGATGGGTATGTGTGGGGCTTCCAAGTGTTGTTTTCACTTTGATGCTTAACCATGTAGGCTGGTGAATTTTTCAGAGTTCGGAGACTTCTTATTGTACATATGAGGTAGTCAGCATCATAGGAACATTTACACATATGCGATGATCGCGCGTACGATATTCTATTTCGTAGACTTCTCCTCCGAATTTCCAAGAGAAAACAGTCCTCCTTAACATATTTTCCAAACAGTCACCTTGTTTGTGTCACCTATGACTATCAACTTCCTTCCTTCACATTTAGTAAAATCACACATTGTTTCTGTGGGTACTGTGATTGATAATTCTGGTCTCATTGCTTCACTCATGTGCTTCCTGATTAGCTTGTCAGGCAAGAGGAGAATAATTCTGTGGTATTTCTTATAAGCCTCTTGCAATTCGCCTACTTGTAATGCTTTTAATTTTGGTTTAGGATATTCAGTGCCCCAGAATAAATTGCATACACATGACTGACAAAGCCGACTCATATGAATGGACCTACGAGTCAGAAATCGAACTTTTCCGAGGACTACTTTAGCACAAACCCGTTGAAGCATCTCACCACTTCCAAATGATGTGTTTGTGCAATGTGGTCTTTGCATTTCTTCCCAAACCAGTCACTACTGATGCTGTTTGGAAATAGGCTGAATACACTGTTTAATATGGAAGAACTGGTATTTCTATTTCTTAAAATACTGAAACATTTCTGTGAAGCATGAGTCCGAATTTATCCTTTTCAAGGAAAATGAAAGGATTTAATCTACCAGAGGATGGGTATGATTTCTTGAAGGATTTAGAGTTTCCCTGTGTTTCTTACGTGAGCGGTACAGCAACATGAGTAACACGGGGAAGCTCCAAATCCTTAAAAGAATCATACCCATCCTCTGGTAGACAAAATTCTTTCATTTCCCTTGGAAAGGATAAATTCGGACTCATGCTTCACAGAAATATTTTAAGAAATAGAAATACCAGTTCTTCCATATTAAACAGTGTATTCAGCCTATTTCCAAACAGCATCAGTAGTGACTGGTTTGGGAAGAAATGCAAAGACCACATTGCACAAACACATCATTTGGAAGTGGTGAGATGCTTCAACGGGTTTGTGCTAAAGTAGTCCTCGGAAAAGTTCGATTTCTGACTCGTAGGTCCATTCATATGAGTCGGCTTTGTCAGTCATGTGTATGCAATTTATTCTGGGGCACTGAATATCCTAAACCAAAATTAAAAGCATTACAAGTAGGCGAATTGCAAGAGGCTTATAAGAAATACCACAGAATTATTCTCCTCTTGCCTGACAAGCTAATCAGGAAGCACATGAGTGAAGCAATGAGACCAGAATTATCAATCACAGTACCTGGTCACTAGGTTCTATCTAAGTGATTGAGGGTATCTATGCACACTCTTGTTCATTCAAAATGATATTGTTAAAAACTTATTAATAGGAAAGAAATTATTATTTTGGATATGCAGGTGAATTCTCAACTGTGGTATGGCTTAGCTTGTTCCCCATGTCCGAAGATAAACAGACACTGCAGCATTTGGTTAGAAATGTGGTGGAAAGTCATTTTAAATTACTTACATCAATTATGTGCTCACTTTTTAATTAGATGGGTATGTGTGGGGCTTCCAAGTGTTGTTTTCACTTTGATGCTTAACCATGTAGGCTGGTGAATTTTTCAGAGTTCGGAGACTTCTTATTGTACATATGAGGTAGTCAGCATCATAGGAACATTTACACATATGCGATGATCGCGCGTACGATATTCTATTTCGTAGACTTCTCCTCCGAATTTCCAAGAGAAAACAGTCCTCCTTAACATATTTTCCAAACAGTCACCTTGTTTGTGTCACCTATGACTATCAACTTCCTTCCTTCACATTTAGTAAAATCACACATTGTTTCTGTGGGTACTGTGATTGATAATTCTGGTCTCATTGCTTCACTCATGTGCTTCCTGATTAGCTTGTCAGGCAAGAGGAGAATAATTCTGTGGTATTTCTTATAAGCCTCTTGCAATTCGCCTACTTGTAATGCTTTTAATTTTGGTTTAGGATATTCAGTGCCCCAGAATAAATTGCATACACATGACTGACAAAGCCGACTCATATGAATGGACCTACGAGTCAGAAATCGAACTTTTCCGAGGACTACTTTAGCACAAACCCGTTGAAGCATCTCACCACTTCCAAATGATGTGTTTGTGCAATGTGGTCTTTGCATTTCTTCCCAAACCAGTCACTACTGATGCTGTTTGGAAATAGGCTGAATACACTGTTTAATATGGAAGAACTGGTATTTCTATTTCTTAAAATACTGAAACATTTCTGTGAAGCATGAGTCCGAATTTATCCTTTTCAAGGAAAATGAAAGGATTTAATCTACCAGAGGATGGGTATGATTTCTTGAAGGATTTAGAGTTTCCCTGTGTTTCTTACGTGAGCGGTACAGCAACATGAGTAACACGGGGAAGCTCCAAATCCTTAAAAGAATCATACCCATCCTCTGGTAGACAAAATTCTTTCATTTCCCTTGGAAAGGATAAATTCGGACTCATGCTTCACAGAAATATTTTAAGAAATAGAAATACCAGTTCTTCCATATTAAACAGTGTATTCAGCCTATTTCCAAACAGCATCAGTAGTGACTGGTTTGGGAAGAAATGCAAAGACCACATTGCACAAACACATCATTTGGAAGTGGTGAGATGCTTCAACGGGTTTGTGCTAAAGTAGTCCTCGGAAAAGTTCGATTTCTGACTCGTAGGTCCATTCATATGAGTCGGCTTTGTCAGTCATGTGTATGCAATTTATTCTGGGGCACTGAATATCCTAAACCAAAATTAAAAGCATTACAAGTAGGCGAATTGCAAGAGGCTTATAAGAAATACCACAGAATTATTCTCCTCTTGCCTGACAAGCTAATCAGGAAGCACATGAGTGAAGCAATGAGACCAGAATTATCAATCACAGTACCCACAGAAACAATGTGTGATTTTACTAAATGTGAAGGAAGGAAGTTGATAGTCATAGGTGACACAAACAAGGTGACTGTTTGGAAAATATGTTAAGGAGGACTGTTTTCTCTTGGAAATTCGGAGGAGAAGTCTACGAAATAGAATATCGTACGCGCGATCATCGCATATGTGTAAATGTTCCTATGATGCTGACTACCTCATATGTACAATAAGAAGTCTCCGAACTCTGAAAAATTCACCAGCCTACATGGTTAAGCATCAAAGTGAAAACAACACTTGGAAGCCCCACACATACCCATCTAATTAAAAAGTGAGCACATAATTGATGTAAGTAATTTAAAATGACTTTCCACCACATTTCTAACCAAATGCTGCAGTGTCTGTTTATCTTCGGACATGGGGAACAAGCTAAGCCATACCACAGTTGAGAATTCACCTGCATATCCAAAATAATAATTTCTTTCCTATTAATAAGTTTTTAACAATATCATTTTGAATGAACAAGAGTGTGCATAGATACCCTCAATCACTTAGATAGAACCTAGTGACGAGAGCCAGACTACGTGTGAGCTGTTGGCACTACTTAGTCTGCCAGACTGTAATGCACAGGTACTTGATTGCAGAACCTAATAACCGAAAGTAAACTGCTGAATTCAATGGGCTTCATTTTTATCGTGTTACACGCGGAATGTTTAAATCACCTGAAGGTTATGTTGTATATTGTTCTGGCAATCATTGTCGCACGGATGTTTTCTGCTCTGCTCTGAGAGTCAGCGAGATAGCCAATTGTCACAGTAAGAGTGACATCCAGTCACTACCGGCTCAATATATCTTCAGCGTATAGCGATTGGATGCTTGCTGAAATTATGGGGAATGATATAGATCTCTGTACCAGTTACACGCGCGGGTTGGCGTGTGCACTGGCCTTAGCGATACTGTGAATACGTTAACTAAACACTTTTACGTACAAGAGTAGTTCATACCCTCGTTTTTTACTTTTTTTTCGCAGGTTACATTCATTTTTCATGGTATTTACCCTTTTGATTTAGTTTGTGGGCAGTAGCCACTTTTCCAGTTACTAACCTTGTTAGATTTCTTTCTCTTTACAGAGTGTTCTAACATTTTATTTTCGGCGTTGCACTCGGACAGTCAACTCTATTGTCGTATGATGGCTCTCATCACTTGTGGAATTACAAACCGAACTAACAAAATATAGACCAGTAAAAAAATAATAAAATAAAATAAATAAAAAGATGTAAAAACAGAAAAATAAAAAATAAGCAAAACTTGTACTGTATAGTTCAATGAACCGTTACGTATTATTGCACATGACTGTGTCACTTCTCTGCTGTACATTTTAATCTGCTCAATCTATTTTTTTTACAGACTTTATTATGTTCACTCGGGTTGTGACCCTTACTTGTAATTACTTTGTATTACTTTGATTATACAGCTTGCAACATATTTTTTCAAATGGTGATTATACCTACTCATAACTATTGGTTGTACACACACTTCTCTGTACATTGCATCAGTTTTCACAGCGTTAGCAATTTCCCTTGTTTTATTTCAATTTGGCGTATCACTTCCATGTTACACTAGTTCCCTCGCATTTATTCCGCTTAAGTTTTTGGTAACACCTTATGCTGATTTTGAAATCTTAACCTCTTTTTCTATTCTTTTCTGTTGCTTTTACTTTGTTCCTCCTAATACGCTGGTATATTGATTGCCTTTGGTATTACTACTAGTTTTGGTTGATGAGGAAGGATGGAGCATTAGTCTAAGATGAAACTTAGACATAATGAGTCACCTTCCCGCTATAACAACCTGGGAAACGGAGGTAAACCATCAGACCTCCACATAATTCAGCCCGTAATAGTATGTCGTTAAAAAAATAAATAAACAGATATATAAAAAAACCAAACAACTCAGAAGCTTGAAATCGCACCAAGGCACCAGCATTATTTCTTCTTATATTCCGTCTTACGCCATTAATCATGTACATAGTGCCCATAAATTGCCTTAATTTTTTTCCCTTCATTCTTTCCTTTCACAATATATTTTTTTAAAAACTATTTTATTACTATCTTCACACTTTCTTGTTCATTCACTGTTATTGTACACAACCTTGCTACTTTTATATATCGAAGCTTGCTGGTTTCCCACCAACCTTCTAAGGGAGGATAACCTATAGTGTACATTGAATCTTCAAACTTTTGTTTGGACAGACTCACCTGACCTTTAGCACTACTTCCTTCTTCGATTCGTGAAACTCTTGTACGTTCTTGGTTCGCTCTCTCGTTGTGCTTTCATCCAGCGCACTCTCCGAGCCTACCACAGTCAAGACTGCAGATGAGTGTGTAACCTCTTATTTCTTGTCGAATTCCATATCTCTTTTGTGTAAATACAATTCTGTTCCAGCCACACTTGCCATTTCAAGTCTTTTAACCTTGATTCCGTTCGTTAGTACTTGCACGTTAGGCAGAGTACGATTAAGGTCATAAGCGGTGAAGAAGTTTTGTAAGAGTGGTTATTTTAGGTCTAAGTTAAGCCAAGCCTAACTCTTACAAACTTTTCGATCGTACCATCGTTTGTTCTTTCTATGTTTAGATCCAGGAAATTGAGCTTATTATTATGTTCATATTCCATGGTGAATTTGATATTTGGATGGGTCTCATTGAGGCGATCATATAATGTTGATGCATGATCCATGTCGTTGCAAACAACAAATGTATCATCAACATATTGGTGATAGTAGGTCGTTCCATTGATAGCAGAGCTCAGTTGTATTTGTTCGAGGTAGCCCATGAAGATATCAGTCAGAATAGGTCCCAGAGGTGAACCAACCCATCGCGACCCCATCAATTTGTCGGTAAAGTTGGTTGTTAAATTTGAATTGTATGTGTTTTGTGCAAAGCAGCAGTAGTCGCTTCATCTTTGTTTCAGGTAGTGGTAGTAGATCGGTTTGTTTACAAATGATGTCAATTGTTTCCATCATTGGTACGTTTTTAAACAAGGAGGTCACGTCGTACGATACCATCAGTTTGTCTGATGCATCAATATCGTCTACTTCCTTGGAAAATTGATAGATATCCTTCAAGCTATGGGTTGCAAATTTAATTCGAATCGGCTCTATAGAATCAGCTAACCATCGGAGCTAGCTTGTGGCATGGTGAGTCAATCGTTGACAGGATTAGCCTTGAGGGCACATTTACTTAATGGATTTTTGATAGGTTGTACATAAACGGCGAACGTCCACCTTTTGACTTCAGTTCATTGCATGTTTCGTTGTTGATTAGTTTCTTCATTAGAATTTCTTTGAGACATTTATTTACTTTATTTCCAAATGACTTTGTGGCATCCTTTTTATTGTCTACTTGGAATTTTTCTGTGTCGTTCAGAACTGTCACCATTTTATGCTCCCCGCGATTCAGTTCACGTTAGAGAAGGAGTCTAACTCCAAAATATCCTTTCTTAACATTCAACTAACAAGACGAGAACAAGGCGGAAGACTGAAAACATCTATCCACAGAAAGTCGACGTGGGACAGACAGCTTACTATCTTTCACAGTTGGGTACCTCTACACCAAACGAAACCTGATCCGTTAACCCAGCTATAGATGCGAACGCATGAGTGACCTTGAGCCGACCAATCAGAAAAATGGAGGATTTTTGCACAAAAAATTACATATATTTACATAAAAAAGCATGAAAAACACATTAAACAGGGTATTTTTTGCCTAATATGAGATTAAAAAAATGTCCCAATTATAATGGGGAGTGTCAGTTTTTAAATTAAACCAATTCCTATACATGTTATCGTCTAGATGACTAAAAATAACTTGGTTTTGAGAGCCGTTTATAGTTCTTATTCTATTTTTGAGTGTTCCCCAGAAACCTATTGAATTCGTATGAGTACCGGTTCTGGGATCGACGAAGTCATCAGAATGGTTAACTCGGTGGTGTATATATCCCAAATCGGATAATCGATTATATGCTGCCCATTCATCCGTGTGGATGGTAGTGCCTGGCAAGACGAGCCTCTGAATAATAGGGAGAAGTCTGTCTGCACTCCTATCTGGAATAAGTTCGACAAATCCTTCCCGAATCTGGGTGTCGTGAATTCCCAGAATCCAAAGGTTATTCGCTCTAGGTAAGGTCGTCCTCAATTGTACTTCTTCTTTATAAGGACCGTTTCATCGATATGAACGACTACACCGACCCCTCCCAACACTTGAGTAATACACTATTCATTTTCCACGACGCTAAATCTCGACAAAACTGGAACCATTGCACAGTAGACGTTAACGTGTTTTCTGTCTGAGCCGCAGTTGATCTCACCCCGGACTTAAAAATCCAGTAATGGCACAGAAACAGGATATTGGTCAACGAAAGTTTCGATTTTTCAAAGAAAGTTCCTAGAAGACAATTAACTGAGAGTGTCACTTACTAGTACGAACACTTATTCGTTTCCTACACTGCGTACATCTGAATATATATCCATCAATGACTTGGGTTTACGGCTGCAGGTTCATAGAAGCACCACACCTGTATATCCGAGTACGTCCTAATAATCCATTATCCAGATAGTATTGAAATACGTGATCTGGATGAAATTTGCATCTGAGCAGATGAACAGCGTTCATTTTCGCGCTAGAATAATGGTAAGTTTCCTCAACCAACGACTGGCAAGCGTCCCAGGAGTGCGAACGCTCAATTGTAATATCATCTAGTCTGCAGCTGTGGACAACCTGTGAAATAGGGAGCTATTATTTTATAGGTGTCGATTTCATCGTACTTTCCTTACCGAAGGTCCGGAAAATCTAATCAACTTTACAACCATGTTTGTGTTTATAATCTTTCTACCAACACGCCTTATATGTTAAGTGCCCCTTGACTGTTTGAATTTTTGTGTTAACGTATCAATTCACTATGCCGCCACGCCATCTTGTTATTTCTGGCGTGTCTGTACACACGTGGTTCGCTCCCTTGTTGTGTTACTACCATTAAGCGCACTGTTGGAACTTACCACCCAGCCGAGCAACAGATAAGTTGTACAACATTTTTATTATTTATTGAAATTGATATTTAATCTGTGTAAAATAGAACTCTCATCAAGACAGACTACCCAGTCTCGAGCCTTTTTACTTTGAGTTCGTTAATCAGTACTTACACGTTAGGTAGAGTACTGGTAAGGGTATTAAGAGGAGGGGTAGTGTTTAGTAAGTGCGGTTAGTTGAGGTATATCTTGGGTGCAATCAATATCTACAGTTTGTGAGCCTGATTTTGACCGTTTACCTTATTTGTAGCTTGACGTGTCAATATTTTTCTCTTTTCATATTGATTATTAATGTTCTATTTTTTCACTTAGGGTAATAAAATGTTTTTTTTACCAGGTTTTTATTCATATTTGTTTTATCGCTGTGTTTCTATATCATCTTATGTTAACGGTGGCTGAAAAGGGCTCTCCTGCGCAGATGGCCATTACCCTTCAACTTCCGACTTCCGAAGGACACACTGTCCTTCTGCATGGTTCAGTGATGCAGCAGCTTCTACCAATTCCCACACGCACTCACGACAAGAAAGTACATGTGGATACTCGACTCGATGATTGTGCACATGTTTTCGTGCGTTATGATGCTGTGCGTAAACCCTTACAACCTCCATATGACGGTCTTTTTAAGGTCCTTATTCGGAAAGAAAAACTTTTTGTTATCAAGTGACTTGGTCGCCAGGACACCGTAAGCATCGACAGACTCAAGGCGGCATACATTAAAGGGTCATTACCCTCCACGTTTGCCCCTTCCAAACATCTCCACTGAATGTATTCCCAGTCCAGATTCCACTACTGGTCCTCCGGTGTTTCATGATTATTCTCCTACTGCCGCCAGTAAAGCCCCTGTCACACGCGCAGGTTGGCGTCTGCACTGGTTCAAGAGGTACACCGAATTTCTTCATAAAATGATTCCATACGTAGTATTACTTATTAGTTCTTATTTCTTTCTAAATCATGGAAAATTCCCATTTTAACATATAGAAAATCAAAACAAGTGATTCAGCGAAGAGACTCTTTCAACAACGAATTTATCATCAAGCTGTACAATCGTATATATATGGTTTTTAAGAAGTTATATCTGTTGAGGGAATTGAAACATAGGTGTGAATGCATAAAATAATAATAATATGAAATGCAATTAAAACTGAAATGTTTGTGATTATAATCGTAGTTAAATGTCAAGTGGCAAAGGAAATTAATGTCACATATAGAATAATTCATAGGATGGATAGAACTTGAAAAAGGTGTGCAATTATAAGATTAGTAGACAAATCGAATGAAATAAAAACGTTACGTAATATTGTGTGAAATTTAATAGCATAGAATTTAATGTTGCATAAAGGAATTGATTTAGAATGACAAGTGGAACAAGGGAAATAATACCTGGGACAATTAAAAGTGAGAGTAGTAATAGTAACTATTGACTTAATAAGGAAGAGTATACAAATTGAATAGACAAAAATGAAAAAATTAGTAGAGCTAAAATATGATTGGGGATTACGATACTTTAGCATAGAGGGATTAAGACGATGAAAGTTGGAGGGGTTGAACGAACTTTTTCTGTACACAGAGATCTGGCTTTTCTGTTTCGATAGCCAAAGCTTCAGCAATACAAATGAGTCGGGTACGTAGGGATTTGGGTAAATTACTCTTTGCCTTGTAGATGACTTTGAAGGCGGAGGCTATAGAGATAGGGTGATCATTATCGACCAGATGTTCAATGATCGCGCTTCTTATTGCTCCACTCCCCCCTTTTCGTAACCCTGCAGGATAGTGTTCTTGCACCCTCTTGGACAAAACTCGTGTCGAACGACCGATATACCTAGCTCCACACGAGCAGGTGAATTGATAAACGCACATAGAGTTGGTCAACAGCGGGATCTTGTCCTTCAGGTTATTGAACAATAATGGTCGACTAGAAAAGGCTATTCTCAGGGATGCAGCAGGGAATTTTCTCCTCAGGGACTGTGATATCCTTCGTTTCATGATATCGGAAGCTAAGTCCCCTTTGAAACCATATATATATATATACGATTGTACAGCTTGATGATAAATTCGTTGAAAAGAGTCTTCGCTGAATCATTTGTTTTGATTTTCTTATTTCTTTCCACCATTTATGTTAGTCATTTTTCGCCATATTTACTCTATTTGGTTTGGTTTCTGGCAGTAGTCGTTTTTCCAGGTACTAATCTTTTTTATTTTTTTCTCTCGTTACAGAGAGTATCAACAGCAGTTAACCAGTTTCTCTATATTAACAGTTTTGTTTGCATTTCACCTCGAACTGCCCGCTAGACTAGACCTGTTTGCTTTAATGTCGTCTCGCAGTTCACAACAGTTGTGGAATTACGAACGGTATAGCATTTTCTCTATCACATATAAAAAAACTTTTAAAAGATATCGAAAACAACATCAAAAAAACTTTAAAAAATCTCAAACAATACGCATAAAGCAAAACTTGTACTGTACAGTTAAATGGACCATTGCATATTTGTACGCATAATGGTATCACTTCTTTGCTGTACATTTTAATTCGCCCAATCTATTTTCACAGACTTTGTTCACTATGTTCACTCGGGTTGATGCCCTACTGAAATTTATTTATTTTGTGAGCCGTACTTGTAACTATTTTTCACCACTTTAGTTATTCAGCTGGCAACATTTTTCTATACTAATTGTAACTACTCATCACTACTGGTTATTTTCACACTTTGCTCTGTAACTTTCATAAACTTTCGTACTGTTAACAGTTTCATTTGTTTTATTCTAGTCTGTACAGGGAGTACTCTTCATCTGAAATAAAGAAGCAACTGGTTTTCAAACAGTTTTCAGTGTATTACTCAACTTACGTGTACAGTCTGCCATGCTGATACAAATGGCGTCAATGGATGGTTCTAGAATTGACCTCGACCCCATTCCATGCAGTAAAACAATCTAACATGACCTTATCTAGTTTTCTTATCCACAATCAAATATCTTTCCTATTAAAAAACTACGATTAAACTGCTGAAAAAATGGAATAAATGCATCACTGACCTCAAAATAATACATCAATTAACTTTAACCCAACGATTCTGTTTACAACAAAGTTTTATAGGAGAATTGACTTCAAGCTTTATTTTTCCCAGATATTTGTATTACATTCATCTGATGCCTGGGTTTTTTGTTAATGCGAAGACAATATTTCTATATCTCTTTATGTGTTATACAGACTGTCTATTTTGCAGACTGTTCTGACTGACTCTAGTGTCAGAAAGAACAAACAAACTGTAAATTCACCATACATCGAAATATGTGTAATTTATATAATAACTTATCCATGCCTGTACAATTCCTCCATAAACAGGAATATATATATATATGTTTTATTTCAACCTGGCGTATAACTTTCATGTTTTCACCATGTTTCCTCGCATTGATTCGGTTCAAGCTTTTGTAGTACTCTCATGTCGATATGTGAAATCTTAACCTCTTCTCCCATTATTCTTTACTTTTTCTTTTACCTTGTTCTTCCTAATACGCTGGTATATTTGCTGTCTTAAGTATCGATTGTTAGTTGCTGTTGAAGCGGAGGAGTGGAGCGAGCGAGCATTGGTCTAAGACGCAACTTGGTGATAATGAGTCACTTCTCTATAACAGCCTGGGCAACGGGTGGATACCGTTAGCTCTCTACGCATGTAAACCCGTAGCAGTACGGAGTAAAATAAATAAACAAATAGAACTGTAAGATACAAAAAACAACAATATCTGAGAACCTTGCAATCGCACTAAGGCACCAGCGTCATTTCTTATTATATTTCGCCTTACTCCACTAACCTCTTATTTACCTTAACATTTTTCTTTCCTTTCAAAATTCTTTCTCACTACTTCAATCTGTCTTGTTCATTCAATGTTATTGTAAAAACCCCTCAAACTCTCAACTCACTATTTTCGTGCATCGAAGGTTTCCGGTATCCGACGAACATTCTAAGGGGGAGGGGGATAACCTGTAGTGTACCTTGAATTTTTGTCTTAAAGCATAGATTCACTATGGCGCCACGTCATTATGTGATTTCTGACGTGTCTGTACACACGTGGTTCGCTCCTTTGTTGTGCTACCATTAAGCTCACTGTTGAAGCTTACCACACAGTCGGGAAACAGATAAGTTGTACAACATTCTTCTTATTTATTGAAATTGATATTTAATCTGTGTAAAACACAACTCTAATCAGTCCATAATGGATAAGATTTTATTTTGATAAATCACACAGTGTTGTACAGTTAAATTAACTGATGACCAAGTTTCGAGCACAAATTATTACTGCTCATAATCATATCAAGGCACTCACTCACACAACTTTTTTCCTTCATTTATATACATGTGTGGAATCGATTAGATATTGGAATAAAATTCAATATGAGATAATGTACATTCAGAATAATAATAATACGAGTGTTATTGATCAATTACAATTAGATGGGAAATAAAACGAGTGTTTTTTTAAGTCATAATAAGTTACTTCTTGGAATGTTGTGTTGTGCTTGAATTGAAATAGAATATTAAGATTACTTATTATTCTCTTCTGATTTGACCGGCAGTAATAATATCTTCCATGTTTCTGGTATTTGCATTGAGTCATTTCTGTTGCATGTGTTGGGTGTAGACTCAATGAACAAGGATTCCGTAATCAACCTCTCTCTCCACCTACCTATGTTACTCTTTAGAATTTTAACCCTATCCCACCCTATTGTGTGGTTGTTTGTTAATGCATGAAGTGCGATTGCTGAGCTTTTTTCTAAATTACTTATCTTCTCAAGGTCAACCATTCTAACCTTAGCTAAATTCTTATGTTCTGATAATCTGATTACCCCCGATCTACTAGTTTGACCTATGTAATTGACTTCACAGTCATTGCAGGGTATTTTGTAAATTATATTATTTTGTCTAATTGGGTCCACCGGGTCCTTTAGCCTACGGAGCTTGTCCCTGACTTATTACTCCTAGTTACACAATTATTTTTATTTCGTTTTTGGCCTTTAGTTATCTTCCTAATGAATTTTATAGGATAGTAATTCAACACCAAAGTTTCTTCTATCTGTTTTATTAAAAATAATTGTGGAACTAGTAATGATAACACAAATAAGAAAGAATACAAGTCATCCACTGTAATACCATATAAGGAGGGGACATCTGGGACCCTACGTAGAATTCTTAATAAAGCAGGGATTAGGGTGGCATTCAAACCTACAAACTCACTCAGGGACAAGCTCTGTAGGCTAAAAGACCCGGTGGACCCAATTAGACAAAATAATATAATTTACAAAATACCCTGCAATGACTGTGAAGTCAATTACATAGGTCAAACTAGTAGATCGGGGGTAGTCAGATTATCAGAACATAAGAATTTAGCTAAGGTAAGAATGGTTGACCTCGAAAAGATAAGTAATTTAGAAAAAAGCTCAGCAATTGCACTTCATGCATTAACAAACAACCACACAATAGGGTGGGAGAGGGTTAAAATTCTAAAGAGTAACATAGGTAGGTGGAGAGAGAGGTTGATTACGGAATCCTTGTTCATTGAGTCTACACCCAACACATGCAACAGAAATGACTCAATGCAAATACCAGAAATATGGAAGATATTATTACCACCAGTCAGTCAAATCAGAAGAGAATAATAAATAATCTTAATATTCTATTTCAATTCAAGCACATCAAAACATTCTAACAAGTAACTTATTATGACTATAGAAACACTCGTCTTATTTCCCATCTAATTGTAATTGATCAATAACACTCGTATTATTATTTTTGAATGTACATTATCTCATACTGAATTTTATTCCAATATCTAATCGATTCCACACATGTATATAAATGAAGGAAAAAGTTGTGTGAGTGAGTAACTTGATATGATTATGAGCGGCAATAGTTTGTGCTCGAAACTTGGTCATCAGTTAAATTACTGTATAACAACACTGTGTGATTTATCAAAATAAAATCTTATCCATTATGGAGTTATACTCTACCACATTGGCCAAGTTTTATACTTATATCAATAACTGTCATCAGGACACACTACCCAGTCTTGAGCCTTTTTACTTTGAGTTCGTTAATCAGTACTTACACGTTAGGTAGAGTACTGGTAAGGGTATTAAGAGGAGGAGAAGTGTTTAGTAAGTGCGGTTAGTTGATGTCTATCTTGTTGAGTACAATCATCGCTTACAGACGAATCAATTTATGCATATGAATTGGAGAGACAGACCTATTAGGTACAATATCATGGAACAATTTCAAATACAAGATCTGTAACTTATATAGTGTACATGTTAAGATAGTTTTTATAATACTCGACTGTGGTCCTAGCCACACAAACTACATACGCAGGATCACTGTCCTCAGTTTCAGCGACCAATAATGCATTTTGATGTACAACTTATACAGGAACATATCACACACGGTAGGTATGGCGCACCTAAAAACCCGCCAACCGCAAGTTAGGAGTAGGACCACGCAAACTTGTTAACTGTTCCCACGGGTTTCCCTAATAAAATAACATCACTTTTGTGCCTAGCATACTTAGGACGATCAATATCAGTCTTTGTAAGTGAAACCGGACTAACCACTGATGTACCTAACAAAACCTATCAATAGATAACTGTGAGATCTACAGAGATGACGAAATCAACAAAACAGGAGGCAAGCGCATGATAGATGCCTCTATATTCACAAACTGCAATACTTTTACAAACCGAGATACCTATAAACTCCCAGGATAGAAGATGATAAGAATATCCACAAACAAAAGTATATATTTTTGGAGCATTTCTTCAACTGGATCTATGTAGAACCAACAGATTATAATGACGACATATTATCCTGCTAAACGCATTACCTATTGTTTTCTTCGAGTTCAATTCATCAAGTGAAATATTTGTACATGGAGTGCCTAACTTGTAGTCGTTATAGCGACACTTGGAACAGGTGGTGCGTTGGTATGATTTGTAGAAAGAAGCAAGAGTCAGGCACAGATCACTTATTAAGGAAATCAACGCATATTTATAAATTTCATGTACATTACTATGGATATTTAAGTAAACAAACACAGTCTTCCGATTGGTTGTTTCTCACGTAAAGTTAATCTCTCATCTATTTGTGACTGTTTCTTGAATGTCAAATCCTCTATATGTTCACTGCATCCGCCTACGCAAAGTCTGCTGTGGTCGGTTTTGAATCAATCTTTGTTCATATTTTCTCACGACAAATCTTGGGAACGTAAATATTGACGTAAATTACTGTCTACCAATTTGGCTAGTAGACAGCTCTCACCACAATTGGAAAAAGCAATCTTCCACTGAAGACAGTTAACAGATAATCTATGGGGTCATCGTAAACTATACGCACATGTTCCAAGCGGCTTACAGTGTAGCCTTTCCCCTGATATTGAGACACTGGAAGTTATTACATAGTTCGTGAGTTTCAGAAGTACCCCGAAGTGCTTCATTTTCCTTATTTCGCCCGATCATTTTATGTCTGTCTTCAACCAGTTTAAGAGTTGCGTGTATCTGACATCATGCATGAAAATTCTTTTCAGACATCGGGTTTGTTTTTCGGTTTCCTTACCTTAGTTTCAGTGGGATTTCTCGGTCTTTAAAGACCGGGTTATCGTGTGTGAAATAGTAGTATCCCGTCCTGAACCAAGTTATCTTGTAGAATGTACAGACGGTTGCTTATAAACTTCTCTCCAGTCAGAACATCCTTAAAGCATTTCAAGGAGTTTCCAATCAGCACTTTTGTAGTCCCTTATATGGACAGTTCTGCGGAGACATCCCAAATCTCGAATTCATGAAGATGGTTTTCTATGGAACTGACTTAGTGTCCAGCTTAGATTGTTTATCTTCCGCGTTTTTCATTAATTGTCTACAGTTGTTGTGGTCACTTCGTCGAGATTTTCAAAAGCGTTAGTTATGTCGTTGATAGTTTTGGACGTACTTTCATAGTGGATGTCAAGGGTGTCTGGAATATTGTCCGGATTTGATTCCTTCCGTCTGTCTAGCGAATCGGCTTCAACCGACCCCTCATAATTTCTTTCTTTTGTTTTGCAATTCTGGTTTACCTTTTGGACAGGTATTCTTACTCGTTTTGAGCCATGCGTGACGATTTGATTATGTTTTGGACTAAAATTCTCACACTTATCCAATAAGCATAATCCCTTTAGGTTGGGCTACTGCATACGCGTTATTCTCAATAAATCGGTTTAGGTAACCATTTTCACCAAGCTAGGCATTTCTAAAGGGGAGAGTTGCACGCCGACTTAGTCAGAACTACAAATATCTCTTATCCTATGTTGGAGGGAGGGGGTGGATCGAATTTCTTCCTTTATTGGAGATAAGCGCCTATCTGGAGAAATTTCGTCTTTCTGTCTGTAAATCTCTACACTGAGACTAAACTGAACCTTAGATTTGCATCTCACATAGGTAGGTTGTTGGTGATCTCATGTTTACACTATGTGCATCAATATAATCACACATATAGGATTACCAACAACCTTCTTCGAAGAAATCTTATTCAGATACATCGTGTACCACGTCCTTATAGCAGATAACGAAAGTGTCGTCTGCATATCATCCATAAACATCAAGGCAAGCAATGACTGAGCTAAGCGTTGTTAAGCTTTTGCCATCAGATACATCGCACTGAACAAGGCACTCTCCGAGAACTCATACGGCCAGCCAGGTAATAGCTTACGGAGTTATCATCTGACAGCTGTGATGACAACCAGTGGTGTCCGTCAGGGATGCCAGCCCACTGTCCCCTTCCTTACCTGTTTAATGTCATCGTAGATGTACTAATGGACTAAAACCTAACTGACTTCAGAGACTCAGGGATTGGGTTGTTACCACCAGGGAATAATCGCGTTGACTTAGAATATGCGGATGACATAGTCCTGCCTCCTTGATAAAGATGCTGACAAAACGCAGAGTCTTCTGAACACACTTTGAGGAGCAGTAGTCTTCGAATGCTTGGAATATGATTCGCTCCATCTGTCAGATGTAAGATGATGTACAGATGATTATGACTCACCACTAGCTTAAAGATAGACAGGAGTGCAGTAGTAGATTGTGTTGACCACTTCAATTATTTGGGAAGCTAAATCAGCGAACGCCAGCGAGTTGGCCGCTGACGAAATTTCAGCACGGATGCAGAAAGCTCGTTTAGCATGTATTATAAGCCAACTGACGCCATCTCTTGCTTAGTAGATCAAGGGATGTGTGTACTGCTCAGCAGTTCTCTCCGTCCTCCTTTATGACTGTCAGACACACCCAATGAAACTAGAGGATATGAAGAGGCTGGCTAGCTATCTTTGATCATAGGGGTCTCCCTTCTATCTCCTATGTTAAGTGGTATAATAGGGTGAGCAATATTGGGGTTAGAGGTTAAGTGGTAGGTAAGAAGAGGAAATCAATCGATGAGGTTGCGAAGCAGCTGCGTCTAGCCATCGCCTTCCTCGACGGGCAATGTTAGCTGATATAGGATTAGGTCATTGGAAGAGAGCTGCTGGTAGTCAAATAAAAACGTAACTTCATTAATCAATGAAATCCATAACATTTGGTTCCCTTGATAAATTTCGATAAAGAAAGACAGACTGATTTGCAGCATAAAATGATATCGTCATTCTATTTCACAGGTTCTCATCAGCTAACTGCAAACTACCTGAAATTACAATGGTTATAAATAATGACATTTCATACTTCAATGTTTGAAAGGTAATAAAGAAAACATTATAAGGTGAATGCATTCGGAATATAAGCATTGAAGTTATTAGTTTAAGTCACCATGAATTTATATGCTTTCAAACCATGAAAAATATAGGGGTGAGTGAGAGAAGACAGAAAACAGAAAAATCTAATAAACAGTGTTAGCTTGTGTGTCTGTCTACATAGCAACTCAAGAAGGTTAAAGTTCATCAAATTGAAAACTTGCTCAGTGAACTAAGCTCACTAATGTGTATGACTAATCAGTGTAATCAAAATAATACTGTTACCAAGGCAGTGAGAGATTGACTACACTCTCTCTGTCTGTTTGCATAAGATTGGTCTGAAACGCTTGATTGCAGTTGTTTGAGCGAGTCGTAGTAGATTCGCTGTCCTTTGTATGTTTAATATTTTGAAGGATTTGGAAATCTCGACGAAATGACCTGTATCCACAGGGTGGGTGTCTGGTAATTCCACTTTGAGAATATCTGCTTCTTCTTTGGCATATGTTTCTTGGAATATGCTCTGAAAACTGGGTAGAAGCCCTTCTTTCTGTCCTACCAATGTACTTGCTCCCGCAAGTGCACATAAATTTATAAATACAGTTGTAGGTAACATCAACAGGGTACTTATCCAGTTTCGATTGGCTTATAGAGCATATAGTGCTGTATAGCATCACCAGCTTAGCTGTAGGGAAGCTTCTTTTTATTGCTCCTTTCATTCTCTTGTCAATCTTTTGTGATACTGCTTCGCCTTTGAATGAGAAACGAATGAACACTTTCTTCTTTTCAACTGTTGGATACTTCGCTTTCTTATCCTTTTCTTTGCTACACTTTAGGATAAATCCCTTTGGATACCCGTTTTCCTTTAGGCATTTTTCAACAAAGCTTAATTCTTCTTCTACCTTGTTAGGCGAACATAACTTCCTGGCTCTGTCGTACAGTGAGTGTCCTTACTAATCCCTGCTTATAAATTATGGGGCAGAAGCTGTTGTAGTGCAGATATTGTCCCGTCCAGATTTCTTTTCTGTAGATGGACTTTTCGACCGTTCCACCGTTTCTTCTTCTTACATTATGGTTCAGGAAATTGAACTCATCGTTGTGTTCATATTCCAATGGTGAATTTAATGTTTGTGTGGATCTCAATAAAGTGGTCAAATAATACAGATGAATGGCCCATATCGTTACAAATAACAAACGTATCATCGATATATCGGTGATAGTACGTTGTTTCATTGATAGTATCACATGAATTCGACTGGGACAACCAACGTTCAAATATTAGACAGAGGAAACACCAAGAATTCTAGAGAATTTTTAGAAGGCTGCCTGGTATTCCAGTGAATCGTCAATCAATAGACAGACTGACGTAGAGAAAATTTACCAATCGATAAGAAGGAAATCTCACACACAAATGGTCAAAGTTCAAGTCAAGGAAACAATCAATACTGATACAAGGAGACTAGAGGGTGTGAAAACAGACGAAAGCAACCAATGACGACGTTGAAGGTTACCAGGAGAGATGACTAATAAATTCATGGACAAATCTAAAAACTCACTTTAATTCGAATTGAAGTATGCACTGTAGATGTTGCCTAGTAGGGTAATGAAAGCTTTACAAATAAACCATCCAGCTAACTTAGAGAACACGACCACATCAAAATCATCCACCTGAGCTACAAATCTTCTTCTCCATCATATCTCAGTCTTACGAGGGAAACACACTTCTTTCTGTTCGAAAATGGGGAGACTTCGCCAAAAGGCAAGGATCCAGCAGAGAACAATTATTCTTTTTCCATGAGTGCCTTCGCCATCAAATCCTACCGACCAGTGTCAGATACAAACCACCAGTCAACTGCCCAATGGGATGGAAACTGGCCGAACAACGTGGAAGACGAATGGTCAAATTAATGATTACAAACGCACATTATCGGATCAACAAATATCAACAAATAATAGATGCCGAAAAAGAAAAAAAACTAGAGAAAACCCTCAACCAGGAATACCTGTCAACGCTGATCACCGCAATTACATTGTCAAGTAGAAAACACAGAGAACAAAGACGAAGAGTCCTCAAAACCAGGCTAGCCAAAATAAAAAAACAACAACCAGACAATGCACCTACTGACTTCTATTTAGTCAACCTATCAATAATGGAACAACAACTACTACAAAAAGGACAAAAACTACAACACTGAGGACGCTTCATAAACAGATTTCTTCGCTGCCCTTGATTCATCACTCAAATCACCAAAAACTTAAACTAGGAAACACAAGAAGAGAGAGATACTTCGAACAATCGTACTCATGGTCAAACAGAAAAAACAACAGACACACAGCTCAACTCTCAAAAACTGACGGCCTTCAAAAAGCTGAAAAATACGAAGGACATCTTTATTCTACCAGCTGACAAAGGATGGACCACATTAGTCATGGACAAAGAAAAATACATCAATAAAGGTGAAGAACTACTCAAAGGTAAGGATTTGTATGATATCAACAACTCATAACAGATATCATCCAAACATTGGACAGCCGCATCCAAAGAACCTTAAACAAGTTCACCAAAACAGGTCAGATCACAAAACAAGACCGATGGCGATTGAAATCCAGTGGACCAGTTCAACCTCGATTCTACGTCAGACCAGTGACCAGTAGGATACAACAGGTTGAAGGTGAGGAGGACAGTTACTCATAGAAGAAGACATTGAGAAGTGGTTGCGCTATGTCATGAATTGACAGAAGTTAGAATCCATGCACTGGCTGGCCATTGAATTGGGTCCCAATGGCTTAGTGGTCTAAGAGCTAGCTCGCCGGCCTTGTAACCAGTAGGTCTTGGGTTCGAATCCTGACGGTGGTGGGTGCGTACTGTGAAGAGTCCCAAACTAGGCTGGTGAAACAGTTGGCTGTCCAGTACTCCCTAGTTGGTGATCCAATGGTTGTCTAACTGATGTCAGCTCATGATGAAATCCTTCAACCAATCAAACAAAATATCCCTACAAAACCAATACTTGAAAATTAATCTACTCTCTCTTGTTTTTATTATTTATTATTATCATTATTATTATTGTAAGCAGTCGAGGATAATTAGTCTGGGAGTATTAACAGTGTAGAATTTCAATTTCCTCATTAATTTTTTCCCCATTCTATATCCGGTCGCATGGTTTCATATAATATGCAATTAAAATTTGCATTGCATTAATTGAGGGGAACAATTTCTGAAAAACATATCGTATACAGATAAATTATATGATATTATGTAATTAATTGCAGAAATTGTCTCTCATGCAATAATATGTCCACACAATAATCATTATTATTATTATTATTACCATTATTATTATTATTTTTTCCAATCCTGAGTAATTTATATAAATAGGCAGACAGTATTGCATTGTAGTAGGAGAGTACTCACATATTAGAATTTTGTGATCCGTTACTGCCATCCACTTTTGTTTTCCTCTTATATTTTTGGTTTTGTGAAAAACAAGAAATATATATAATCAAACATGAGCCATTTAGCCAGTGCTGTGGTGACAGTCTTATGCCTTCTCAATTTTGCCTTCATTATAGTATCTGATGGATTTCCTACAGGTGAGTGAATACTAATTGTAATTTTAATGTATTCTAACTGCATTTCGACTATTCCGCTCGATTTAATTAAATAATTTTACAGGTTAACATTCATAGCTTACATGGTAGGTAGTTGATATAAGTATAAAACTTGGGCACTGTGGTGGTGGTAGAGTATAACTCCATTATGGATAAGATTTTATTTTGATAAATAACACACTGGTTATGTTTACTGATGCGACCACGTTTCGAGCACAAATTATGACTGCTCATAATCATATCAAGTCACTCACTCACACAACTTTTTTCCTTCATTTATATACATGTGTGGAATTGATTAGACATTTGAATAAAGTCAGTATAAGATAATGTACATTCAGAAATAATAATATTGGTGTTATCAATCAAGTACAATCAGATGGGAAATAAGACGAATGTTTTTATAGTCAAAATAAGCAACTTGTTAGAATGTTGTGATGTGTTTGAATTGAAATAGAATTTTAAGATTATTTATTATCCTCTTATGATTTGACTAACTGGTGGTAATAATATCTTCCATATTTCTGGTATTTGCATTGAGTCATTTCTGTTGCATGTGTTGTGTTGGGTGTAGACTCGATGAACCAGGCAGGATTCAGTAATCAATGTCTCTCTCCACCTACATAGATTACTTCGTAGAATTTCGACCCTCTCTCGCACCACCGTATTTTGTGGTTATGTGTTAATGCATGTAGTGCTGAGTGCTTTTTTCTAAATTACTTATCTTCTCGGGGTCAATCATTTTAATCTTAGCTAAATTCTTATGTTCTGACAATCTGATTACCCCCGATCTACTAGTTTGACCTATGTAACTGACTTCACAGTCATTGGAGGGTATTTTGTAAACTATATTACTTTGTCTAATTAGGTCAACATGGTCCTTTAACCTACAGAGCTTTTCCTACCTGAGTGAGTTTGTAGGTTTGAATGCCACTCTCTTTCCTACTTTATTAGGAATCCTACGTAGAGGGTCTCAGATGTCCCCTCCTTATATGGTAAAACTACTGTAGATGCCTTATATTCTCCCTTATTTATGTTATCATTATTAGTTTCACAATTATCTTTAGTTTGCTTTTGGCCTTTTTCGATCTTCCTAATGAATTTTGTAGCATAGTTATTTGATACCAACGCTTCCTTCATCTGTTTTATTTCATCATTTAGGTCTTTTCTTGTGCTACTTAGTGCTATTGCTCGGTTTTTTAGACACTAAACTAACCCCTGCCTTAGCAGTTAACGGATGAGACGAACTAAAGTCTAAACATCTATTAGCAGAATGCGTTGGTAGGTAGTTGTCAACGTAGAGGATGTATTTAGCAAAGGTTTTTTGCGTTATCCTCCTGTTCTTCATCCATTTGTGTTTCAAGTGGACAATAATGTTGTAGGGTTTCAAACTGGATTCTAACTCCACTATAGATAAGATTTTATTTTGATAAACCACACATTGTTACACAATAATATTTACTGATGACCAAGTTTCGAGCACAAATTGTGACTGCTCATAATCATATCAAGGCACTACTCACACAAATTTCTTGCTTCATTTATATACTTGAGTAAAAACTGATCAGACATTTGAATAAAAATCAATATACGATAGTGTAATTATTAGTGTTCTCCGAGCTGGTTGGTTTAGTTGCGGAGCTTTCGTCGTCCCACTTCTAGACAACATCCCTTTTCAGCGCAATTTTAGCATAAAGTGAAATGATTTAAATCTCTTCATGAGTAATATAATTGCGTCTCCCGGTAACCATCTTTACATATGTATTGATTATTTTCTATTGACTAGGATTTTAAACTTTCTGGTCACCGTGATTTACTTTAGTTGGTATATTTCGTCTATATTAACATGTTTGTTAATTGCATTTTCGTTTGAGTACCAAGCTTCTAGGAATTCCCTGACTGCACTTTTGGTGTTTCCTCTGTCTAAGATTTCGACATTATCCCAATCAAATTGATGTCCATAATTGTCTATATGCATTGATTTGAATAAATATATATCGTGTCTTTTCACGGTTGATTTGTGTTCCTGTATTCTGACTCGAAGGGGACGCTCACTTTGGCCGATGTAATGACTGTTGCGGTCCATACAATTTATTTTGTAAATGGTATTAATTTTATCCCTTTTTTTCTGTTGGATCTTTCGGTTTACATAGTATCGAATGAGGTGATTGTGCTGGCTGGCTGGCTTGTATGCCATATCTATATAAAACGGTTTCATTTTTGTACCTGTTATTTCAGAGGTATTTTTCATGTATGGTAGAATGATAATGTACATTCAGAAGTAATAATATGGAAGATATTAATATCACCAATCAAATCAGAGGAGGATAATAAATAATCTTAAAATTCCACTTTAATTCACGTACATTATAACATTCTAACAAGTTACTTATTATGACTAAAAAAAACACTCGTCTTATTTCCCATCTGATTGTAATTGATTGATAACACTCATATTATTATTTCTGAATGTACATTATCCTATGTTGATTTTTATTCCAATATCTACTCAATGTCCTACAGGTCCAACGGTGCTGAGAAGATTGTTAGGATAGAGATTAGGCTAAAAGCAGTTTTGATGAGTTGATCACGTACTGATTGATTGATCAGTTGGAGAACCATTGAAAACCAGGGAGTACTCACCGCTGTTTCATCCTAGTTTTTACAATCATCGGAAGTACACACCCACTGTGGTTCGAACCCAGGACCTTCCGATTACAAGACATGCTCGTATACCATTGAGCAGTTACCGACATAGTGTAAGTTTTTTTGCACTATGCTGGGGAATGGGAATGTAACAGCAGTAAGGTGTTTACCCCAGATGACCAGCATGTCAGCTAGTTATGCTGTCTGCTCACTCTGGAGAGAAAGAGGGTTAGGAAAGGTATACCCCAAAAATTGTACATCCCGACTTACTCCACCTACGGTGGTCCATAGTCGGCGGTAAATTTACTAATACCACAACCAAACCAAAAAGTCAGTTCAGACAGGCCATGTGTGATCGGCCTCGAGCAGTTGTCCCATGGACTCTGCGGTTGAACAACACTAATTCTTTTTCTGTTTCAAATACCTCAAGAAAAAATCAACAACTTCCACGGTGTGAGTAGACGGGAGGTAACAACCGCTCACACACTACCAAAAGCACACGAAGCCCCCTCCCCCAGTCGATCAGTCAATCAGTCACATTTCTATTTAACTCTGTTCATTGTCTTTCTTCTTAGTCGATTCCATGATTGCCTATAAGCTTTTATCTTCTCCATATTACACTCGGTCCCACATAGAATTAGTCGATAACGATTAGCGTTCCACTCTAGGATCTGGCGCATGATATCACTCAGTGGTTTTTTTGTCTGTCTGACTGTCTGGATTCAACATAGAACTTGGAACCGAAGTGCAGCAGTTCGAGTTGCCACGTTCCAAAGAGCACACAAAAGTAGACAGGCAAATGAGTGAAGAGAATCAATAGAGTTTTGACAAGTATAAGAGTGAAACTGAATGAGTAGTTGCAGAAAGGAATATGAAAGATTACAGAGACTGAATACATCTGCGCCACTGACAACGATTTTGAGGCATGTCACCTATTGTCTCCAGCCATTGATTCTTGGAGTCCCGAGGGCCCCAACCCGGAAGTCTGCATATCCCTACCTGACTCAGTTTAACTGACAAGGATTTCATGGATTGATGCGATGTTTTTGTTTGGCCACCGCTTACTCTTTTCCAACCTGCACCTATGTCAGCTAGTAATGCCCGTCGGGGTGGGGGAGGCGATGGTTAGGCACGCGCAGCACGTGACCTAGCCATCTCAATCTATGTAACTTTATAGCCTCTTCGATTGATTTTCCCTCTTTGCCCAACACTCTACGCCTAACGTCAACATTACTTACCTTATTATACCACCTAACGTGAGAAAGAGATCGTAGACATCTATGATCAAAAGCAGTCAACCTTTTCATGTCTTCAACTCATATTGGCCATGTTTCAGTATGTATCTATTGGATCCACCTGCAAATCCTTCAGCATATTTGTTAAGCAATTGATTATCGGTTGGTTCGTTGTGAGGGTTTTTCTTTTAGCTTAACACTTTTTGTCATATAATCTTCGGCATGGATCTGAGTGGGCGGCGGTTAATAGAAGTTTCTACAATTGGAAGTGTGTGTCGTTGGCACAGCAGTAGAGTGCTCACCGACCAAGCCTCATGTGGTCCAGGGTTTGAACTCCAACCAACGCACTCCTTTACCTCGCTAAGCTAATAGTAAGACTGGTAAATAGGGAAGGTTGGGCATGAGGCTAGCAACCTCATCCTGTAAAAACAAATAATCACCACTGTTACTGAAACTTCAAGCCTCTAGCTTGAAGCCCTATGTTCCACTGGGAACGTAAAGGAATAAAAAAACAGTTGGAAGTACTTTTGGGACGCTGGTGTCGAATCTTTGGACCATTTAGAAGTATTGACGGATTTGACAGTTAGTGTTGGTAATCTGGATTTTGTTTCATCTGTCGAGTGCAGCAGATTTCCACAATGACTTCAGATTGATGAAGGTTTGTATGGGTGGTGATGGTGTTTTTTTACAGGGCGGAGATGCTAGCCACAAACGCCTAAACTTCCCTCTTTACTGGGTTAAGCGACTTGTAGGAGTGCGTAGACCGGGAATTCAATCCGCACAGATTAGCGCGGTTGGAGATGAATCTGTCATTGAACAGTCGACGCACCCATTTAAATGGCACACTGTTATTTATATTATAGTTTGGCGTCAAAACTAAAGCAAGATACAGGGAGTCTATGTGTCATTTTTTACTTGAGAAGCCTATCTGAGAATACGAGCATTGATCTGGTAGGTTCGTGTTAACATTAATGAAAGGGATAACGATATCTTAGGCATGAAGTCCTCTGATTGACTTTTTCTTGTCACCTAGATGTCTGTGACTTGACTTCAGTGTATTTTTGATTCGTCATATTCACCATATGATCTAGTTATGATGTCGATAAAAGTCAAAAGACAACAGTTAATTTTTGCTTCATAAAAACACGGAAAAACTGATGAAACAGAAGGTCAAAACTCTAAAAATAAATAAAACCTGAGATTCTTTTTGGTAGGACAAATTATAGACAGTTAAACACTTAATATCTGAATTTGACACTGGTTAGTATATACCATACTGTGTTATTTCCTGGTGGTCATGTCAAGCTTGTATGTCAAAATGACTCAACAAGTAGTTACGTTCCTGCAATTCCTACCATACCGTTAAAGTTGGGTTGACAGCGGCGGTGAGAACAATCTCATTTAAGTTGTTTTCACTATGTTGATGGTCTGAGACTGAGGTTGTGCTGCAACAACAGAAGACAAGGGCCAGGCAACAGATCGTTTATTAAGAAAATCAACACATATTTGTACATTTTCATGTACATTATTATAGATTATTGTTAGCAGAAAAACAGTCTTCTGATTGGTGGTTTCTCGCTGAATGGTAATCTTTCATCTCTTTGTGGCTGTTTCATGAATGTCAGATCATCTATATGCTAACTGTATCCGCCTACGCAAAGTCTGTTGTGATTGGTTGTTGGACCAGTCTTCGTTCACATTTACCTCACGACCAATATTTGGGACATAAACATTGACGTAAATTACTGTCTACCAATTTGGCTAGCAGCCAGCTCTCACCACAGTACTACTGGCGAATTGGTGTGGTATTCCCCCCTGACAACCTGCAACCTAGCTATATTACCTTTCCCCTTTAGGGAAGGAGGCAAGAAAAGATCAATCTCAAAATTTGTACATCTCAAATCACCCTGTGTTGGTCTGTAGTCAGCAGTAAGGTCTTCATATTGGCAAACAACTTCAGAAGCCACTTTAAACAGTCTGTAATTGACTGGCCTCAAATGATTGTCTCCTAGGTTCTGTAGTCATGCTACACTAGTGCTCCACAGTGTGGGCGGCCAGGAAGGTGGTATAACGATCCACATAGTTACACTTTCCAGTTTGTGTTAATTAAAACACTTTGTTTTGATAAGGATATTTCACAAAATGTCATCCATAATTTGACACGAAGTCGATAATCTACGAGAAATCAGCAGTTCAATCTCTGTTTTAGTCTTCACCCATGTAACATAAATTCACACAGTGGATCCCAGTCTTGAGCCACCTTGCTTGGTGACCATATTCCAAACATGAGTGTGACGGAGTTCAGTCTACACCAATGCTAACGACCTAGACTCACAACATTAGTTATTCCCTAGTAGACCAATGAATTTATCCCCTTAATTCCAAATAGCTCAGTGGTAACGTCTCTGAGTACAACATTGGGTGACGCGGATTTGAATCCTAGTTGGAAGAGGGATATAAGCTCCTTCAACGTTTCAGATGCATCAGACAGACATTAATTTATTCTTTGTTGTTTGGTGAAATCATTGTTGTCTGCAAAATTATCGTATATTGGATTTCTGTTCCCCGGAGAACACTTAGTAATTCGATAGTTTAACTACACTATTTTTGCAATAGAAGTCAGTACAACATTTTCAAATTAAGATAGCAAGTGTATTCACAATGTACGGAGTTTCATAATCAAATGAAAGATCTACTCATTTGCAACCTACTTCCTTGAACGAAGACAAAGTATTTGAAAATCAATGAGATGCCCACTAGCAACTGGCCCTATTTAGGTAGGTAGTTACCTGGGGATCTAGTGGGAAGCCGTGACCAGTAGGGTGCATCAGGTTGGGTTTGAGGACAAATACTCGCCAAAGAAGACATTGGCTAGCGGTCGTGAATTAGCAGAAGTTAGAATTCACGGACTGACTAGCCATTGGATCGGGTCCCAGTGAGTGGCTGCTTGATGGTCTACGAGCTAGCTCTCCGACCTTGTAACCAGAAGGTTCTGGACCCTTGACTGACGAAACAGCTGTCTAGTACTCCGTAGTTGGTGATCCAATGGTTCTAACTGATATCAGCTCATGATGAAATCCTGTAACCAATCATTCAAATCCCTACAAACCAATACTTGAAGAACAAAGTATTCTATCTGACCTGACTTGGAATTATAACACAATCTTTATTAGATCCCATACACTACTAATACTGAATGATTGTGGCGAGTAGTTTTCTGTAGTTTAACGCGTTTACGTCTGCTATCTTGATTACCAGTTTTTGGTATCAGTAGGATCGCATTTTATGATCTAAATAATTTTAGTTTCTCAAGGATACTGGGGTAAGTTCACCCCCCCGAGCTGTGTCAACTTGAGATTGCAAATTTGATCTACCAATCTGTGTTAGATGAGTAATGCCCACTAGCGACTTGCCCTATTCAGGTAGGTAGTTACCTGGGGTTCTAGTGAGAAGTCATGACCAGTAGGGTGCAGCAGGTCGGGTGTGAGGACAAATACTCGCTGAAGACATTGGCTAGGGATCGCGCTATGTCGTGAATTGGCTGGTAGAAGTTAGAATTCATGGGCCTTCGGATCGTGTCCCAGTGGCTTAATGGTCTACGAGCTCGCCTTGTAACCAGAAGGTCTTGGGTCCGAATCCCGGTGGGTGCGTGCTGCTTAAGAGTCCCAAACTAGGACGAAACAGTTGTCCAGTACTTCCAGGTTTTCCAATGGTTCTCTTACTAATGTCAGCTCATGATGAAATCCTGTAACCAATCAAATCCCTACAAACCAACACTTGAAAACGATATTGTTTTTACTGACGTTTCGCTATTTAATGCTGATAGCTTTATCAAAGTATAATACAAATGTGTAACGTTACAAACTACTGATTGATTAATTTAAGTAGTAGGAGATCCGTCACGCCAAGCAGAGTGCTGCTTGTGTCCGCCAGATCGAAGTGACTCAAACACTGGGACAATAGTTTCATCCCATCTTTTTGCCGGGAAGGGGGAGGGGGATCGAGTTCATCATGGATTGATGTGAGTGGTCTTCACCTACTTGTGTCACTCAATCAGTAGTATGTGTCATCATTAATTTTACATTTTTTCTCATATGTATTTCTAATTCACTATCTCTATTCTTTCCTTTTTTCATATACAGATGATTATGAATTGTACCCAGGCCATGTTCACCCGTGTGTTCAACCGATTCGTACAGGTCCCTGTAGAGCTTTTTTCAGAATGTATGCCTATGATATACGATTAAATCGTTGTGTACCATTCGTTTATGGTGGTTGTTTAGGCACTGCAAATCGTTTTGAAACGAAACGTGATTGTCAAGAATCCTGTTCAGCATTTTTATATGCAGATGACGTATTTGGATATTATAAAAATAAGTAAATAATTGAGTCTCTGTTTCCTGTGTTCAATGGGATAACTTACTGGTTGTTTTTGTTGTTTGTTGTTTCAACACGATTCATTTTGTCATTTTTTGACGAAATAATATAAACATTAAGTTTCTTGATGCATAGATTGTCTTTTAATATTTTTTGAAATTCAATTTATACTACTTATTCATGTATAAAAGTAGTAAGAGAAAAAGGTGGAAGATTTACTGTAAGTGTAGAATTTGGTTAGTGGGGGTAGAATATAATTCCATATTACACATGTGATACGGTACTAAGATCAGGATGACGTTGTTTCGAGCACAGTTTAATGTTCATGCATATGTCTTTTGTACTCACACAACTTCCTAATTTGCATCATACAGCCCTACTCGCACTATATGTCAGGAATAGGTAATCTAATTGACCCCGATCTACTAGTTCGACCTACGAAGGAATAATGTAAGAGTATCATTTTGACCCTCTGAGGTATGATTATATGCAGTATTGGGTGTATATAGGATATAGGATCTTAGCAGCACATCTTCACTTCATTCTGAAGCCTATTTTAAGTTGTGCTATTTGGCGCTCGTCAGCAAGGTATATCTGCAACCATGAAGAAACTCATGTCCCTTCTGAGATTCGAACTCGCATCACCCAGTAACTGCTGCAGTCAGAGACGTTACCATTGAGCTATTCAGGCGCGAGATTGGTCTCCTGTAGGACTGTACTGGATATTTTTGATTGGACACTAGTAACTAGTTCGATGTGTCTAGCTCTTGGTTTGGTGTAGACTGAATTCTGTCAGTCAGGTTTGCAATGTGGCCACCATTCTAGGTAGCTCACCATCACAGTGATATCAGATAGTTGGAGGCAATCAGCAGGAAGCTTTGCACCTAGGTTTCGTGCTAGTTGGCATTGACTAGTCAGGAAGGCGTATCTGCAACCTTGAAGGAACTCATATCCCTTCCGAGACTCGAACCCACGTTACCCAGTGTGTGCTGTAGTCAGATAAGTTACCACTGAGCTATTAGGATTCAGTGGTCAAGCTTTAATTTCCTCCTCATATGATCGAACAGCCAACTCACTGCTTCCCATTTGGGTGTCTGTAGTGAATTGGACTGTTTGTCCTTGGTAGGATCCCTAGACCTACACGCAGCGTCATTTAACGGGCTTAGAAACGGCTAGTGAGCTAGTAAGCTAGGCGAGGTGATATATGCGTATTCAGCATAAATTAAAAAGACAGGTTAGAAAAGAATACTCTTTTCTAAATTTTTCTTCAAAGATGTATATATAATTAAACAGTGTTTCTAAAGCTGAAAATCGCCTATAAAGGTTGGTAGCACAGCGGTTAGGACTCTCACTGACCGTACACATGGTCCGGGGTTCGATCCCCTGCCGGTGCACACCTAATATCAATGGTCAGCCTGCGAAATTTGGGCTACGGATATCACATGCTGAAAATTCCATACCTGTACCAAAAATACTGTGTGGTTTCAAGTTTTAATCAAAAATATTAAAAAAATGTTATAATGATTATTATCAGTTGGGAACCGAAGGAATACATACCAAATTATTGCAGCTGGTAAAAACGGTTTAAGGTAGCAAATTTGGTTCGACAAACCGCTTCTGTGTGCACAGGCTTTTCCTTGCGTATATAAAAGCAGCTTCCCTGTGGACAGAAGATGTTGGCAGCAGAAATTCTTCGAATGACTTGACCCTACCTAACATATCACTTCAGAGGCGTGTCTGTTGTATGAGAACAAGGTAATTAAGAATTGAGTTATTTGTTTCGTAATGTAGTATCATCTTACATTTGACAGAGGGAGCGAATCGCATCCCAAGCATTCGAAGATTGCTGCTCCTCAAGGTGTGTGTTCATAAGACTCTGCATTTTATCAGCGTCTTCCCCAAGGAGGCAGGACTATGACATCGAGATTATTCCCTGGTGGTAACAAGTCAATCCCTGAGTCTCTGAAGTCAGTTAGGTTTTAGTCCATTAGTACATCTATAATGAAATTAAACAGGTAAGGAAGGGGACAGTGGGCTGGTATCCCTGACGGACACCGATGGTTGTCATCACAGCAGTCAGATGACAACTCCGTAAGCCATTACCTGGCTGCATGAGTTCTCGGAGAGTGCTTTGTTAGTTGTGATGTATTTTCTCGGCATTCCATTTACATCCAAATGTTGTCATAGTACCTTTCGTTAGACAGAATCGAATATGGCTTTCAGGTGAAGAAATATGACGATTGTTGGACGCCGGCAAGTATGCTTGCATTCCATAATCTGTCCAAGCATGAAGATATGATCAATAACCCTCTTCCTGGTCTAAAGTCTATCTGGTTCTCGTGTTTTTTCCTCCCTAGCACCACTTCTGCCTTAGTCCTCGGAAAACCGGAACTGTGTGTTCAAAAAGAAACTGGTTCAACCCTTACATTTACCATGTACCTAGCTCAGTTGGTCTCCTTTATTCCCGCTTTTTCATCCCCTTCATTTGCCTCTTTTCAATTTTTAAAATTATTATTCTTTTAACTTGTTTCCATAATCATTCCATTCACACCTTTAATCGTTAAAAGGAACTATTTTATGATCCTATTTAGTTTTGCTTCCAAGCTCTTTGTAATCTATATTCACACCTTCAAACTTTCATATCAAGTTGTAATCTATTATGACTCCTAATCATCTTCGTTACTACGTGGAATTAAACAAATGACAATTGTATCTCTGTACACTTATGTATATAAATGCGATTGTACAGCTTTTGAGAATGAAATCACCGAAAAGACGAATACCTTTGCTGAACTTCTTGTTCTCATCTCTTATTTCTTCTCAACCTAACTCTGTTTTAGTCAGCATTGCTTGCCGGGGAAGATGGTGGTATGGTGTGCATAAAATACTTCCTGGCCATCTCAATCAATGTAATGTAATTAAAAAGTATAATAATAATAATAATACGGAAAGGTAGCACATAAACTAACTTATGCTTGCAAAGTTGCCAGAGTAATGAATGTTTACCACAGTGGTAAAATCTGATTGGTTTTTTGTTCCATTTGCGTATTTTTACTAATATTGTTCCCTTGGGTTCTGAGGGGAATATACGGATTCGACAGCACGCCTCCACTTTGTTCTATTCTTTGCGGTCCTCTTAAGCTGTGCCCACTATTGCCCACAGTCTCGCATCTCCTCCTTGCATGAGCTCCTCCATGTCTCCCTCGGAATAACGCCCAACTCGTCCTTCCGCTTTCAGGTTCCACTCGTGCAATTGCCTGCATTGAGTGCTATTCCATTCGACGGTTCATTCAACCTGTGTCCAGTCCATCTCCATTTTCTTCGGAATATTTGTTGAGCGACAGGTTCCTGGTAAGTTTGTTCCGTTGTCTTCTTGCTGCTAATTCTTTTTGGCTGGCTATTTGATATTCAGTATCGAGCCAGCTAAGTGGGCAACTGTTGATAGATGTCTGAAGTGGATTGCTGGAAACACTTTTCGTGACTCACACTGCAAGTTTCTGACTCATATAGAGGAACTGACTGACTGACTTCACATTTGTGTTGAACAGAATCCGAATCTGGTTCTTTATGTTGTTGAGTTAGTGTAGAAGATATCCAAACTGGTTCTAGGTTGGTTGAGGAAAGCGTATCTTGCCTCCCCGAATCCGGCTGGTTGGCTTTGATATCTCCATCCGTTCCGCTGGCTTATGGTTGAAACTGTGCTGCCTAGATAAGTGAAGGAAGTGACCTCTGTCAAATCTCTTCCGTTGATGGTGACTGGTGCTAGTTGTTATTGTTGTTGCGGTTTATTGGTCATCTTCATCACCTCCGTCTACTCTGTGTTCACCTGGAGTGCTGTCTTCTCTGTCTGCCAGTCTCTTTAGCCAGTTTGTTGCTTTTCGTCTGTAGGTCTTCGAGTTTGTGAACAGTAGACATAAATCATACACGTGAAATCCAGATCTTTTAGAGTTTTCCTTTCAGAGATCCAGCTTATTTCTGTCTCCTCGCACCTTATGCATAATCTTCTGCATAATCCAGTCCACCACAGTTAGGACTATAATCATCGGTGGTAATAGGCCCTCAGACTTGTCTTACTCCTGTATTCACTTCGAACGCCTCTATGAGTTCTCCGTTGTGGACCCCCTAACACGTGGTACTGTTGAATGAGGTTGGTAAATACTTTAGGGCAATGCAAGCAGTTTTCAAATTGTTTCTCGGTCAGTGCTCTCTATCGAAGACCTTTTTAAAGTCGATGAAATTGAGGTAGAGGTTAAACTGCCATTCTATCAACAATCAATGTTGGTACAATTTACATTCTAACTGTTTGACTATTCAGCTAGTCTGCAGTTACACTCGATAATATGAGAAACAGTAGTAGACTGAGGAGTAGTGAGTAGTTTCAGAATCTTGATGATGACAACAAGAAGTGAATACTTTTGTACCAATGCAAAACATTCTTATTCTGATTTGACACTAGTAAATAGTGTGCTTTGTCTAGTGCAAACTGAATTCTCTCAGTGAGGTTCGTAATATGGCCACCATTCTAGGTAGCTCGCGATCACGGTGTACATTGTTTATGATGATATTAGATGGTTGGAGGCAATCGGCAGGAAGCCTTGAACCTAGGTTAAGTGCTAGTTGACACTCATCGGCAAGGTGTATCTCATGTCCCCCCTTCTGAAATTTGAACCCGCGTCACCCAGTGAATACCGCAGTCAGAGACGTTACCACTGATGTATTTGGGCTCGCGATTGACCTCCTGTAGGACTGCAGTGGGTATTTTGATTGGACACTAGTTAGCTAGTGTGACGTATCTAGTCCTTTCTTTGGTGCAGACTGAATTCTATCAATTAGGTTTTGCAATGTGGCCACCATTCTAGGTAGCTCTCGATCACAGTCCAAAGGCTTCCTGCCAATTGCCTCCAACCATCTAACATTCTTATTCATTGATCATATCAACTGTGATCAAGATTTGACCAGACAGTTCCAAAATGATTGGGTGCCGAATGAGAAGCAGACATATCTATAACAAAATATATGCGAAAAATCTCAGTGAGATCCAACTGGTTGGGATGGAAGACAAACACTCACCAGCGATGGTTATGACTGTTGCAAGTCGCGCTAAAATCACGAATTCGTATAAGTTAGAATTCATGGGCTGGCCATTAAGTCAGGTGCCAGTGGCTTAGTGGTCTACAAGCTTGACTTGTACTCATAATGTCTTGAGTTTGAACCCCAGCGGCCGGTGCATAAAGACAATGAGTCCAAAACTGGGACGAAACAGCTCACCGGCAATCTCTGCTTTTCAATGGTTCAGTAAGTAATATCAACCAGTGGTCAAACTTGAAACAGTAAAGGTCAATAAAGCAGAATTTAATGAATTCTCAAAAGAATAGACACGGAACAAAGAGTACTCTTTTCGATAAATTCATCATCAGGTTCTACAATTATATATACATTATAATGAACGAATGAATTAGTCTTATGAACGACATTAATGTTTAAATAACATCAAATCAATAATATTGATAAATTACAGCTGAACAGCATCAACATAAAATAAACCGAATGTCAGAAGATTTAGGAAAGGTAATGGTACAAATTCATGAATTTAATGAATTCATCAAATTTCGGTAGAACTCGTCAGCTGCTGAATACTCTACATGCACGTATATATATACTTTTGAAATTACATTGGGAGATATAAGACTGATAAGTAAACAAACTACATTGAATTAGTCATGCAGAAAGATAGGTGCGAATGTTTTCCAGGTCATGTTCAAATAGATAAGTGAGGGAGTGGGAGTATGAGAGGTTAAAATTAAGACGAAATGCATTACGCTTCAATTACATCACTTAGATAAACAATTAGTCATTAGAGAATATAACGAGAATTGCAAATAGAGTTATATCAATTGTAATAGTTATAATAACAATAATAATAATAGTGTTGAAGTGAGTTAAGATAATGCTATTGATAAAGGATAGTTTTAAATGAATCAAGAATAAGAATAATAATGATGATAAAAATAAGTAAAACGTATTACCATGGTAGATTCAGAAACTTGAAACAGATGAAATCCCTACAGACACACTCTTGGAAATCGAAATAAGTAGTTCTAACTTTCCTTTCGGCAAACATTCCCGATTTTCTTCAAGAGTATTAATCAAAGTTAGAATAACTAAGGTATATATATATATATATATATATATATATATATATATATAATATATACAATTCATGTTAAGAATATACTTCAACTTCATCGGTATATCCTGGCAACGACAGACCGACTTTTGCGTCGGTAGCATAGCGGTTAGGACGCTCGCCGACCATGCACATGGTCCGGGGTTCAATCCCCGGCCACCGACGCACTCCTTTACCTCGCTAAGCCAGAAATAATGCTGGTGAATAGGAAAGGTTGGGCATGAGGCTAGCAACCCCATCCTGTAAAATAAACACTGCTACAGAAACTTCAAGCCACTAGCTTGAAGCCCTATGTTCTACTGGGGAACGTGAAGGAAAAAAAATTGATTTTAAAAAAATCTTGAAGACTTTAGTCTGGTGTTTCACACTTCTCCACGTGGATCAATTCAGCATAAAGAACAATATACGGATTTTCAACATCTATGTTAATTCACTCACTTTTTCTACATGGGTCAGAAATTTGCAGTGGCCGGCCTGAATATCAAATGGCCGACCAAAAAGAATTAGCGAAAAGAAACTTTGATAACGAACCAGCTGAGGACCTATTGCTCAACAAATATGGCGTGGGAAGTGGCAATTAATTGGGCACACACTGAGGAAACCATCGAATGACATGGCGTGCAATGCAGGCCATCGGTCGAGTGGAATCTGTGTGGGAAACGACGAGCTGGGCGTTGGTCCGAAGGTGACATGAAGGAGAACGTGCGAAGAGATGACAGACTATGTGCAATCGTAGGCTGAGCTATAGAGGAAATCAGAAAATGGAACTTGCTGTTAAAGCTGTATATTGCCCTCGGAACCCAAGAGTGGATTGATCGGTGTCATATTTCGGCCTAACTTTGTTTTAGTATAGTTTTATTTCAGCTAAAACTGCTGGTTAAAGGAAGGCTATCCATATCACAAATCTTAACCATTTCAATCAACGTAGCTTCACAATCGCATCAGTTAACATACTTCGCGGCTAATTTCATTATTACTGATCAAACAGTTCCACCTGACACAAGAGAATAATACATACACCTGTGTTGGTTGATAGACGACTAGCCAATAGCTTCAGATATCAACGGCCATATCTCAAAGCTGTAAAGAACGAGAGATAGAGTAAACTGTTGAGCAGTACACACCTCCGATGACGAATAGCTGAATATCACGCTTGCGCTAAAGGTCATGCAAATTAGTATATGCCAAGCTAGTTTTTTGTTTCTGTTCTGAGACTGCGTCAGCAACCAGTCCATTAGTACTGAGACAACTTCAAAACAAGCAGTAAAGGTTAATAAAGCAGGATTTAATGAATTCATCAAATTTCGGTAGAACTCGTCAGCTACTGAATACTTTACATACACGGATATATATACTTATGAAATTACATTGGGAGATATAAGACTGATAAGTAAACAAACTACATTGAATTAGTCATGCAGAAAGACAGGTGAGAATTTTTTTCCAGGTCATGTTCAAACAGATAAGGGGAGAGGGAGTATGGGAGATCAAAATTAAGATAAATTGCATTACGCTTCAATTACATCACTTAGATAAACAATTAGTCATTAGAGAATATAACGAGAATCGCAAACAGAGTAATATCAATAGTAATAGTTATAATAACAATAATAATAATAGTGTTGAAGTGAGTTAAGATAATGCTACTGATAAAGGATAGTTTTAAAGGAATCAAGAATAATAAGTAAAACGTATTACCATGGTAGATTCAGAGTGATGACCATCTCGTTTTGTACACAGAGACCTGGTTTATAAACTCGAATTGCACAAGCCTCTGCAGTTGTAAGCATCTTCTTGTTTCTTTGTCTGCTGACAATAACAGTGAATGACTTGACCGCGTCGATATCATGTCCTTAGTTCACAAGATGCTTTGTTATTGAGGATTTTGGCACTTTGAACTCAGCTGTTTTCAACCATTTTGGCAAATGCTCCATCATGCGAGTAGACAATCTCCTTTCCGTACGACCTATGTATTTGCTTCCACAAACACACTCAAATTGATATACGCAGTTTGAAGTGTCGAGTGTGTTCTCATACCCAGAGTATTCAGCTGACTAGTTTGATGAATTCATTAAATCCTGCTTTATTAACCTTTATTGCTTGTTTTAAATTCGTAGCGGGAAATAAATGTTTTCAATTCTTGAGACAACCTAGCTAATAAGAGAAATGGTCAGCATAGTCAACCACTTCTCTCCCTATTTTTAAACCAATCGTCAATGCACAGCGATCCTGCAGCACCAACTCAGAATTGCATGTCAGAATTGAATGTATGGAGATTACTGCTCAAGGTGTTCAGGAGACACACGAATAGAACTTGTGCACTTTGGTACAGTATAATTCCATTATGGGTGAAATTTATTTTGATAAAGTTTCACAGTGTTTGTTATACAGTAATATTTACTGATGACCACGTTTCGAGCACAATTTATTACTGCTCATAATCATATCAAGACAATATTCACACAACTTTCTAACTTCGTTTATATAATTCCATTATTTTTCATCGCTTGACTTGACTGGTCGTAGTTTCTTGCATATTTCCGGTATGAGCGATGAGTCATTCCTACTGCACGTGTTGGGTGTAGACTCGATGAACAAGGATTTAATAGTCAACCTCTTTCTCAACCTATTTATTTTACTTTTTAGAATATTGACTCTGTCCCACCCTATTGTGTGCTTGTGTGTTAATGCATACAGTGCAATCTCTGAGCTTTTTTCTAAATTACTTATCTTCGTGGGTGGGGTCAATCACTCTTGCCTTAGCTAAATTCTTATGTTCTGACAGGCAATGTGACTACCCCTGACCTACTAGTTTGATCTATGTAGTTGACCTCGCTCACAGTCATTGCAAGGTATTTTGTAAATTATATTATTTTGTCTAAATTTTACCCATAATGTTCAGGAGACACTCTGAATTTTATCAGCAGCATCTCCACATTTTAGGACTGTATCGCCGCCATACGCTAGATCGTACGGAATCTTCCCCCTCAGAAACTGAAATCAATCAGGATCACATATATAGTGAAATTAAACATAAATACTAGCGATCTCTGACAGACACCATTGGTCATCGAATTCCCAAGTAAAACTGTAGTGAAACGTCACATTAAACTGAGTAATTTTCAAACCGCAAAAACATTTGCAAATTGTGAATTTGACTCCGTGTAAAAGCACTCTGCTGAAGTAGTTAACCAGATTTCGGGTGTTTTCAGTTGACTGAGCTCTCTAAGCTGAGTTAAATCGAGTACACACAGTTGATGAGATCGGTCTTAAACAAGCAAAACAGCCGTCCAGTGATTTGATCACTTCAACCTATCTAACAAGTGGTGTACTCATTCGGTTTGGCATCCTACAGTTTAAATTCACCGCTTTCAATAAATTAAATACATATCAATGGATATTATTTGACAGAAATATTATCAAAAACAATTGTTACACCAAGGTCATTCGTTACGTTAACCAATGATATGCTTAATATCCAAATATGTGTTGGGCGCTTGTGATTGGTTGAAAATGGCAAACGACCTTGTCGTTGTCAATGACATTGAAAATGTGTCATATACACAATAAACACAACAATAAATATCAACAGTTTTTAATTGATAAAAAATAATAATTACATCCACTCAAAACTATTCAGTTATTATAATCAATGTATAGAATTAATTGTCTGTTGTTGGTGTGTTACACTTTATGGTTTTTACAAAAACATGTGATTATGTCATCAAAATTGTTTAGCAGTTTTTTGAACATGTTTGAACATGAATAACAATAATGATGGTTGACTGGTTAGTTGGTTTTTAGCAAGGAATATAATAATTTAAAGTGAAATGCATAAAAAAGCTCAATACGAATAGTTGCATATAGTAATATAATAATGATAGCAATAATTAATTGGGATATTATATGCCATTTGTCCTTGAATTACCATTCAAAGCTGTACCATTTTGATTGGCTGTAAAATAAGAAGAAAGTTGATAAAGTAAAATAAATGTGAAGGTATAGACATATAATGACAATTAATTGTAAGTGAAATCATGATTTTTAGGGATATGGTCGACTGAAATAAGTTAGAGAACCATTGAAAACCAAAGAGAGCTGGACAGCTGTTTCGTACTAAATTGGGACTTTTCAGTAGCAAGCACCTACAATCCCACTGGGGGTCTTATCTTCGATGCCTTGTCCGATTATAGGCGTACACTGATGAAGAGGCCTAGACTGAGACGAAACAGCTGTCAATTCAGTACTCCCTGGTTCTCTAGCTGGATTCCATTTGTGTCTAGAATTTTCGTCAATCAGATACTTGGACAGAATCATCCGAGAATTAGGTGTGATAAGGTGGGTGAAGTGATGAAATCCTTCAAGACACCTGAATTGGTTCCATCTGGAGATGAAGTTTCACCTCACTTAATTTGTGACACTGACTAATTTTGAATGGAATCCCGATTAAGGATACTTTTTATGGTATTTAAACCGTTTAAATGAGATTCCCCAAATATGTACCTCAGTAAATAACATGCCCCATACTGGAGATCAGATAGCTGGTCAGAAAGAATTAGCAACAAGAAAGTATAGGAACGAGGCAGTCAAGAACGTGTTCCCCAAAAGATATCTCGAAGAAAATGGTGACAGGTAGGACACATGTTATGGATACCGTTAGGCGACATCGCGCACCAGGTCATCTCTCGAGTGGAACCTGAGTGGGGAACAACCAGTTGGGAGTCTGAGGGCGAAATGGAGGAGATGAAACAATAGACAATGAGGACTGCAAAGCACAGGACAAAGTGGATATGGGCTTATGAAGCCTTACATTCCCACTCGAAACCCAAGAGTATAATAGTAATATGACATGTTGCTTTCTAAATTATTGATAGACATCGATACCAGTTAAGAGGGTCTTTTTCTCATGATTTCTATGTGAATGTTTGATTTAGCTTCAAGGCATTTTGAAGTTTAGGTAGCAGTAGTGCTATTTTTCTTTGTTTTTTTGTTAGCCTCCTGCCCAGCTTACCCTATTTCTCCCGGCTTCCTACCAGATAAACAAAATTTGGCGGCCTACTTAAATCACTGAGCTATCAAATTTTGTTCCATCCATCAGGATGTATCATATTTGCTGCATTTCAAATTGTTTTAATCATCCAATTGCGTCCACGAATCGTAACTTACTAACGCACAGCTTTTCAAAATGGTTTCAGCCTACTGCTGCGAGTGTTTTGCAGGAAAGTGAGGAAAAACTTCGTGGAGAGCAATGGAACCTGCTTTTGGATGGAAGAAATCTGTTGCAAGGCATACATTATCGACTGTTATGTCACTTGAACATCTTGCATAAGAAGTAAATATCTTGCAATAAAATACGCTGAAAATTCTGTAGAGCGTTTATAATGAACTTTCCAGAATACGGGTGTTATTATTAACATCATCATTAAACTAGATGAGGTTTTAGTGATACCTCAGCCGGTAGTCGAACTTGGATCATATGCATGGCATTTGTAATCATAGAATCACTGATTCAATGTTCTACGTCCCTATAAATATGCTGAGATTAAACTTTCATACAACCGAGTGAAGAGAAAGGAAAGATTACGACATAGACCAAACAATTAAGTAGATTTGGAAACTTAATAATAGTGAGTTCAACTCAGTAAGTGAAGATCAGAATCACAATTAAGTGGAATATTAACTGTAATTTTCTAGCTCATTTGCTTTTGTATTTTTTTCCCGTTGAGTATTTATTTATTTATTATTCCCTTGGGTTCCGAGTGGAACATAGGGCTGGCTTCAACAACACATCTCCGCTTTCTCCTATCTTCTGCCGTCCTCTTCAGCTGGGTTCACGATTGACCATAATCTCTCATCTCCTCCACTCACTCTCGCACCGATGACTCACTCGTCGCTTCCTGTCGGGATTCCACTCGAGCGATGGTCTGCATTGAGCACGATGTCATTCAACGGCCTCCTCAACGTATGTCAGACCCATTTCCATTTCCTCCTACATATTTGATTGAATCTTGTATATTACTTTGAAGGATTTTTCGAAAGGTGCTGAATGTCCTGAGTTGACCAGATGTTCTGTCACTGAACTGTATACACGTTTTTGCTCTCCTTTTACTAGCCAGGCTGGGTAATGTTCGTGAGCGCGTTTTCCAAGTCGGCGCATGGTACGGCCGATGTACTCAGCTCCACAAGAGCAAGTAAACTGGTATATGCACGTTGAGGTGGCCCAATGCGACAGCTTGTCTTTCGCGAAAACGCGCTCGCGAACACTACCCAGCCTGGCTAGTAAAAGGAGACCAAAAACGTGTATACGGTTCAGTGACAGAACATCTGGTCAACTCAGGACATTCAGCGCCTTTCGAAAAATCCTTCAAAGTAATATACAAGATTCAATCAAACCTATCAAACGGAGTCAAATCAAGACACCTGGGCATAGCTGAGGCGCTATCCATCCAAAAGCTGAAACCCACGCTTTGTATTCAAAAGAATTACGTCCAACCCCTCTCCCTACCATGGCCATCATAAACAGGTAAAATTTTTTTTGGTAATGACAATCTCATCGCCCTTCTTATCTAAACTTCCTCTTTATTCATGTTATTTTAAGTTTTTCTTAATCCCTGTCTACACTACCATATTTTCATATCCACACTTCCTGTTTATTTTGGCATTTTACTATTTCTACATATTTAATCACTGATTGCATAAACAATTATTCATCATATTAGTTTTTTATCCAAATATCCTGTATATTTTGTTCTTTCTACATTTCTAACCCCCAATTGCACAATGTCAATCTTCTTAGTTATTATAATGCTACTTTGTTCGAGTTTTATCCGCCACCCTGTTTATTATGGCATTCTAACTCCTAATTGTAATTTTTATTAATTTGACCCATAACCGGAAATTATTCTGGAACTTTCCCATCCATTTGCTATAAAAACACGAATGTACAGCCTAGATGATGACTTCATCGAAAAGAAAATTTCCTTCGCTGCAATTGTCTTTTTAATAACTCCTATGACCCATTGTATATATTCCTATATATTTGTTGAGCGATGGGTTCTTGGTTAGTTTATTCGTAGAGTTTCTTGTTGCTATTAATTCCTGGCTGACCATTTGGTCCTCAATATGAAGACAGCAAAGTGGGCAGCTGTTGATAAAAGTCTGCAATAGCCTGTTGGAAATGCTTTCAGTGACGCGCGGTGCAGTTTCTAACCCACACAGTCACTTAACATTTGCGTCGAAGGTCCAGAAATCTTGTTTTTCATGCTGGTTTAGTTAGGGCAGAAGATTTACAAAATCATCTCAGATTGATGAAGGTTATCTTGCCTTTCCGATTCTGTTTTTCACACCTTCATCCTTAGGAGGTGTAGATTTAGGAGGAAATGGAGATGGGTCTGGTATACGTTGAGGGGGCCGTTGAATGACATCGTGTTCAATGCAGACCATGGCTGGAGTGGAATTCTGATAAGAAACAAAGAGTGGGTTGTCGGTGCGAGGGTGACGTGGAGAAGGAGTTCAGAGACTATGGGCTAAAGTGAGACTAGCTAAAGGGGACAGTAGTAGAAGGTGAAGTTGTGTTTTTGAACCCGTATGCTCCACTCGGAAGCCAAGGGAACAATAAAAGTAGTTAGGTAGATAGAGAGAGACATAGGAGATGCATAGGTGTTTCGAAGGTAGAATACTCGCTAAATGATCACATAGTCTGGGGTTCAGTTCTCCATCAGGGCATTCCTAAAACCTCATCTAGCCCGTAGTAAGTCAGATAAAGATGGAAGGTTAGATGTGAGACTAGGCATCCCACGTTGTAAGAATAACACAGTCCCTTTGGAAACTTCACGGCTTGGAGCAATTTGTTCCACTCAGACAGCGGGAAAGAGGGACAAAGAGAGGCTAACCACCGAATCTTTCACCAAAGAAGTAACTTTTGTAAAACAAAAATATAATATTATTATGATAACTTGAGATTTTAAAGAAAAATAAAATATAAACTAACAAAGATCACCATTGATTTTTCTTGCATATTGTGAATACGACTCATTCGTGTGCATTAAATATGGAATATTCCGACTTCTAGAGGTGTTGTTGTTGTTAGTGTTGGTTTGGCGTTATTATATTTATGTGTACTACTTGATACAGTTGAATCTGGTGAATGTTGTGATTGACGTACACTGGCTGACTCCACAATACCTTCATCAACCTCACCATCATCATCATCATCATCGTCACCGCCATGATCATTGACAACTTCGTCAGGATAATATTGATGATGATTTGTAGGATTATTTTGCCAGATCAATTTTCGTTCTTCTGTCGGGGATACAGCATCTGGTGTACGAGCAATTCTTGGTCGACTTTCAAAAACCCCTTGACCTTCTTGACGATTAATAATAATTTTTTTCACTTTTCTACCATCTATAGTTTGTGTAGAAATTTCTTTTGGTAATAGTGATGAATAATCCTCATTTAGAGGAATATTTTTATTGCGATTTGGTGTTGTACATCTTGGTGTTAATTCTGTGAAATTGTAATGAAAAAAGAAAACAGAGGAAAAGAGACAGATTTAGAAAGATGAATTGTATCAATGTTATTTGGACTGATAGTGGCTAGCAGTGGGATGTAGGAAACGTCTTCCACCCTAATTCACACTTGTCAACTGGATATACCTGTTCCTACCACAATGTTTAATAGTGTCCCCACTGACACTTGAATCCATAAACCCTCCATTTCAAACACTGAAGTGTACGCTGATCAAATTGTTGAGCAATATTGAGGTTAGGCGTCAGTCGAGTGCTAGGTAAGGAGGGGAAATCAGTCGACGAGGCTGTGAAATTACATCGACTGAGATGGTTAGGACATGTGTTACGTACGCCTAGTCATTGATCGCCTTCCTCGACGGGCAATGTTAGCTGATATAGGGTCAGGCTGGAAAAGAGCTAGCGGCGGTCAAACCAAAACATGGCACCAGTCAATGAAATCTACAACAGTTAGTCTAAGCCATGTAGGAAGGTGTAGACTTCCTGGTTGGAGTCCTCGGGATGGTGAAAACCAATGGTTGGAAACAATTGGTGACATGGCTCAAAATCGTTCTCAATGACTGGCGCCGATGCATCCACTCCTTGTGACTTATGATTTCCAAGAAAACTATATTATTCTTCGTTATCACTATTCCTTTGTCTCACACCTCTGTTTACTGTCTATATTATGCATTTCTCCTACTTTCTTCTCCTGCTTTGTGTGTGTGTGAGTGTGGCGACTTGAACTGCCGCACACATGTGCAAAGTTCTATGTCGAAAACAGACAGACAGACAACGTCACATGCTAGTCGGCCTCTCGAGTACAGACCGAATGGGGAAGGATAAGTTGGGTTTCATAGAGGAGATCGTTTGCGAAGGAAATGAAGGCTTATGGGCAATTATGGAGCCAGTTAAAAAGTACTATACAGATCAAAGTGCAATACAGAGGTGCGGCTGAATCCTTATGTTCCAACCGCAACACAAGGGAATAGCAATATTAGCAGTATTATATAATACTGAGCTGTTAAAATCTACTTTGAGTTTCTTCTGTGATGTACGTATGCCATATACATCCCATGTAAAATCAATCGAAGAGGCTATAAAGTTACATAGATTGAGATGGTTAGGTCACGTGCTGCGCACGCCTAACCATCGCCTCCCCCACCCCGACGGGCATTACTAGCTGATATAGGTGCAGGTTGGAAAAGAGTAAGTGGTGGCCAAACAAAAACATCGCATCAATCAATCCATGAAATCTTTGACAGTTAAACTGAGTCAGGTAGGCAGGGAGATGCAGACTTCCGGGTTGGGGCCAGCCCTCGGGACTCTAAGAATCAATGGCTGGAGACAATAGGTGACATGGCTCAAAATCGTTGTCAATGGCTTACGCAGATGTATTCAGTCTTTGTAATCTTTCATATTCCTTTCTACCATTACTCATTCTGTTTCACTCTTATACTTGTCAAAACTCTATTGATTCTCTTCACTCATTTTCTTGTCTACCTTTATGTGGTATTTGGAACGTGGCAACTGGAACTGCTGCACTTCGATGCCAAGTTCTATGTTGAATCCAGACAGAGACAGACATCCCATGTTATGCCTCGCAATCTAGTCAATTTTATGTCTAAAACTTTCCACGAGACAAAATATAATAGAGAAAATTTGTAGCTCAGGTGGATGATTGTGATGTAATTGTGTTCTCTGGGCTGATGAAAGTCTACAGTTTGTTTGAAGTGGCCTTCATGACACGCTGGCCAAGTTTCTGATTCGTATAGTAACATTGACTTCCCATTGGAGTTGAAAATCCGTATCTTATTTTCCATGCTGAGTGCTGTTCATCTGCCCCACATAGACTTGAGAGTAATGAAAGCTTGCCTTGCTTTCCCGTTCCTCGCTTTGATATCTTCATCAATCCCGTCCGCCTGCAGTTGAAACTATGCTTCCCATTTAGGTAGGTAGGTAGAGGAGGTTGCTACTTTCAGATTTCTCCCATTTATGCTGGCTGACTGTCGTTTGTTGTTGTTGCTGCTGTTGGCCAGGAATCTTCATCATCACCCCTGTTTTATCTATGTTCATCTGAAATTCCTATCTTTGATGCTTCTTCTGACAACTTATTGCTTTTCTCTTGCATATCTTCCAGTTTGTGTGATATTAGACATATATCATCTGCGACATTCACATCGTCTAGAGTCTTATTGTCGGTTGTCCAGCGTATTCCTGTCTCCTCGCTCCCTGTGTAAAGTCTGACGCATAATCCAGTCCACCACAATTAAGAATACCATCGTCAGTGATAATAGGTAGGCAGCCAGCTCCTGTGTGCACTTCGAACACCTCGCTGCGGTTTTTTGTTGCGGATCACCTTACGCGTGGCACTGTCATACAGCTGTCAGTAATAATGAGGTTAAGCTTAGAGTGTTTGGTAAGGAGGGAGGAATCAGTCAGTGCGACTGTAAACTTATATCTATTGAGGTAGCTAGAAAGTGCATTAAGTATGCTAGGCTATCATCACCTTCTTGAACGAGCTGTGTTAGCTGATATGGAATCAAGTCGGACAAAATACGACCTCAATCCATGAGATCTCTTACCAGCGATTTGAGTCATGTAGGTGGGTAGGGGGAAGATCGTCTGGCTGGAGTTCTTCATACTCCAAGAATTAATAACTGGCGACTTTTGGTGACAAAAGTCACATTGGTTGTCAGTGCCTCATATGTGTTTTAGCTTATTGGGATCTCTCTCAATACTTTTGTCTGTCTGTCTGTCCTTCCTTCTTTTAACGGACCCATTCAGACGGACCGCACACATACGACTATCTACTGGGATCCAGTCAAGAAGTGATTTTTCTGCCCTAACACCGAGTGCTATCCCAACACCTGCAAGTCCTCGCGAGGTAGCTGAGGGGTCTCCCGACACCCATAAAGTGAATTTTGCAGATTCGTCTTATTGACCGAGTGAGGTTAAATGAATGACCACACTCGGGTCTTGCATGCGTGTCTCCGAAACACAACATACATCCATGGCTCAAGATGCCAGAGTTCTTGCTAGTGATGCCTGTTGTCCAATTCAGCAGAGAGTCCTGACGTTAAATGCTCCTATATGAAGTTGCCGACGTGGCTTCAAAAGGCTATCTGGGGTGTTTCTATGGCTCTCATCGTTATTTGTGGTCAAAGAGTGAAGTGAAGGTGCCTCACTAACTTGAAGAATAGTACAAACTGTAGTAGGGGAATATAAGATGATGAAGGTGATGTGGGTGGAGGAGAATGATGCTCAGGAAGGCTTCGAGTGCTTTTGGTAGTGTGTGGGTGGTTGTTACTTCCTGGCTGCCCACACCGTGGAATTTGATTGATTCTTTGAGTACCTGAAACAGAGAGAGGGTTAGTGTTGGGTGACCGCAGAACCCAGAGGATAAGTGCTTGAGGCCGGTCACACACGGCCTGTATGAACTGGTTTCTTGGTTTGGTTCCGTATTAGTAAACTTATCGCCAACTACGGACCACCGTAGGTGGAGTAAGTCGGGATGTACAATTTTTTAGGTCGACCTTTTCTAACCCCGTCTCTCCGGAGTGGAGAGACAGCATAGCTAGTTGGGATGCTGGTCATCTGAGGGAAACACCTTACTGCTCTTACATCCCTGTTCCCCAGTAGTACGACTTCGCCCTCAAACCCCCAGCATAGTGTAACTGTTTTTAGTCTAATCGCTATCCTAACAACCTTCCTGGCATGGTAGGACCTGCAGGAACATTGGTTCCAGCCAGTGTAGCTTGTTGGGTCATTGCGACGTGCAAGCCCGACCACCACGTCAAGGTAGCAGCTACTTAGTAAACATTAAATCAGTCAGAGGTCTATCTATATAGGGAAAAGTTACCTTGCCCAAATGGTCGAATACGACAGGTCATAGAAACTCAAGGTCATTGTCATCATGAGTTACAAAATACTCTGTATCGATTATTTCTAAGTTTAAAATTCAAAATTACAACGAATCATTTATTTCTTCATGTTCAATTATTGGATAATGCGACAAACAGCGGGCAATGAGGAAACAGGCATAAAATGGACTCACACAAAATACTTGGAGAATCTGGACTTCGCCGATGATATATGTCTGATTTCCCACAAACTGGAAGATATGCAAGTGAAAAGCAACAAGTTGGCAGAAGAAGCATCAAAGATAGGACTTCAGGTGAACATAGAGGAAACAGAGGTGATGAAAATTCCTGGGCAACACCACCACCACCACCAACAACAACAACAGACAGCACAAATGGAAGGAACCTGAAAGAAACAACCTCTTTTACCTACCTTGGAAGCATCGTTTCAACTACAGGCCGGTAGAAATGACGAGGATATCAAAGCAAGAATCCGAAAAGCAAGACAAGCTTTCACTACTCTCAAGTCTGTGTGGAGGCGAACAGTACTCAGCATCAAAACGAAGATAAGATCCGGATTTTCAACTCCAATGTGAAGTCAGTGCTACTCACTGTACGGATCAGAGACTTGCACTGCGCGTCATAAAGAGCATCTCAAACAAATTACAGGCCTTCATTAACAGTTGTCTTCGCTCAATACTCAAGACCAGATGGACGGCTAGAAAAGATCAGCAACAGGGACCTCTGGGAGCGAACCAACCAGGAACCGATTGTGAAACAAATAGGCAGGAAGAAATGGAGGTGGATTGGATTAGCCATACTCTGAGGAAACAATCCATCAAGTGACATCACTAGACAAGCCATTGCTCGAGTGGAGTCCGAAAGAGAAGCAGCGAGTTAGTCGTCAGTGCAAGGGTGAGTTGGAGGAGGTCATGTGAAGAGGAGATGAAAACGTGTGGGCAGACTTGTAGCCAGGTGAAGACTCTAGCAGAGAACCGAACGCAATGGAGACGCACGGCTGAAGCCTTATGTTCCTCTGGGAATTAAAGGAAACAATAATGATTATTATTATTTACTCACCTTCTGAGAAACTTTGTGTAATTGTTGCTAAACTATCGCGTAAATTTGATTGATTACACGTGTCATCATTGTAATGATTGTTCAAATTGGAGCCACGTCTATCAATGAAATGAAAAAAAATTTTTAGAAAAAATTAATGAACAATAAATGAAGCAATTATTAAACAGTTGATATCATTAAAGGAAATCATTTCGTAATAATTTAGGTAAGTGTAGAACTTTGGCACTGTGGTGGTAGAATATAATTAATTCCATATTACATAAGTTTATTTTAGATATGATAGAGAAGATTTGTGGATGATTTTGGTGTGGTTGTGTTCTCTGAGCTAGCTGGATGGTTTATTTGTGTAGCTTTCAATGCCCCCTACTACGTGACATCTTCAGAGCATACTTCAATTCGAATTGAAGTCAGCTTTTAGGTTTCTCCACGAGTTTATTAATCATCTCTCCCGGTAACCTTGGACGTGATTGGTTGTTTTTGTGTGTTTTTACACCTTCTAGGCTACTTATATTGGTAGTGATTGTTTCCTTGACTTGAAGTTTGACCCTCTGTGCGTGAGGTTTCCTTCTTATCAATTGATAAATATTGTCTATCTCAATGTGTCTATTGATTGACGATTCACTGGAATACCAGGTAGCCTTCTAAAAATTCTCTAGCAATTTTGATGTTTCCTTTGTCTCTGGGTGAGTCTAAATGGTTTAATTTAATGCCTAAAACTAATAATGCTAGTAGAATGTATGGTAGTATTAAGATACATGAACCAGGTTACCCCATACGACCAATAGTAGATTTCGGAAATACCCCTACTTATGAATTATCAAAACACTTAGCTCTAATATTATGCCGCATTAGAAATCGTCCAATATCTAGACTAAATAATTCATATGAGATGAAAAATAAACTAAATGAAATTCAACTAGGGAATGGTGAAACAATGGTTAGTTTTGATATAACTGGTCTTTATACCAATATACCAATCAATATGGCCTTAGAAGCAGTTAAAAAGGAACTAACTACAGATGCTGAACTCAATCATAGAACAAAGCTGTCCATTGAAGAAATTATTTTAGGAATTCAGCTATGCCTCACATCTACTATCTTTAAATTCCAAGGCAAAATATATAGACAAACAGAAGGTGTAGCAATGGGATCACCAATATCCCCGATCGTAGCAGATATATCTATGGATAGCTGGGAAAATATGACACTTAGTACGTTTAACCCTACTCCAAAAATATGGTAGAGATATGTGGATGACACTTTCACAGTGTTAAAAACAGAACATATCTCTAGCTTCTTGACACACATAAACTCACTAGTAGAAGGAATAAAATTCACATTTGAATCAGAAAATGAACAAGCAGAATTAGCTATGTTAGATTGTAAAATAAAACTACACACTAGCGTTTATAAAAAACCAACGCATTCTAGTAGATATTTAAACTTTAATTTTTGATGTTTTCTCTGCCTAAAATTTGAACGTTGGTTATCCCAGTCGAATTGATGTCCATGGTTGTCTGTATGTAGTGATATGATAAGAAGGAAATGTCACACACAAAGGCTCAAACTTCAAGTCAAGGAAACAATCAGTTCCAATATAAGTAGTCTAGAAGGTGTGAAAACAGATGAAAGCAACCAATCACGATGTTGAAGGTTACCAGGAGAGATGACTAACAAACTCATGGAGAAATCTAAAAGCTCACTTCAACGAGTTGAAGTATTCACCGAAGATGTTGCCTAGTAGGTGGTAATGAAAGCTTCACAAATAAACCATCCAGCTAGTTGGCTCAGAGAACACAACCACATAAAAAAATAAAGCCTTTCTTATATGCCTTACTTCCTGTTGTAGACTTTCTCTGGTACTATTTAACCATTTTACTCCACTAGTGAAACATTTCGCTAATCCGATTTTTACTAACATAGGGTGGAAAGAGCCGAAATCCAAAATGTTACTCTGAATGTTTAGATTCTCTTTTAATACTAGTTTTCAACTTTCCATCTTGTTTCTTTTCCGTGATGTAATTCAGCACTGGGAGCTCCCATTTGTGACCTTCCAAGGCTTAAGTGAATTTAATTGTACCTCCCCTTGAGTTGATACATTCGAAAGGTGTAGTAATTATCTTGTGTTTCGGGCGAAGTTAAAGTATAGAGATCCGGGAGTGCAAACGCACTAACGACCTCAAAATCATGTCATTCGTTGGATAACGAGACCTGTCATCATTGCAGCATCACTACAAACGCTCTTCATGAAGTGAGGACCGAATTTCATCCCAATTTCGTTTCTAAGTACTGCTGTGGACAGTGCGCTGATAGGTCGTTAAGGTTACGATTAGGATAGAGTTAGGATGAAGGTTAGGGGTCAAAGTGTTTCATTTTTTATTATCCACATTTTTCTAGGAAAATCTTATCGACCCCCTTTCTGAAACTCATAGTAATTCAATCGAGGACTTTTGAGGAAGACTAAATAAGAGGATATAAAGCGATAAATGGGTTACAAAAAGAACTCTCCTTCAAACACTTCGATGAATACAAGTACAGAAAGTTTTCTAACTTAGAAACTGATACCCCTCATCATAATCAAGTGATATTCTTAAGTCACAACATGGAAAAATATCCTGTTTAGTGTATTCTGTCATTACGTTCTGTATTTCTCTCTCGTAAATAAACGTCATCTTTGTGTGTAAAAATCACTGCCTTTTTTCTGATTGGTCACCTCAAGGTCAGTTGTGCGTTCTCATTCCGTAGACCGTTATAGTTTTGTGGTGAGAGCTGTCTGCAAGCCAAAATTGTAGACAACAATTTACGTCAATGTCCACGTCCCAAATCAGGGTCATGAGAAAAAAACAACAATAACAAAGCTTAGCCTTGAGGAACTCACGAACCAATCACAGCACACTTAAGGTGTACATATACGATTCGCAAATATATGGCTTAACTTTCTGAGAAATGTTCACAAGCAGTATAGAATAACCTTCAGCGAGAAAATAACCAATCAGAAGACATTGCTTCTTTGCTGACAATAATATACGTAAAAATCTAAAAATATCTTTTGATCTTCTCAGTAAACGATCTGTTGCCTGGCCCTTGTCTTCTGTCGTTACAGTTTAACTTTGGCGTGTTTTTTATCATAAATGTGCCATCTACACATGGCCTCAGCATACTTGAGTAGGAGGGGGTAGGGGCAAACATTTCAAGCGTTAACTTCCCCCATCTATTCATAAATATATCTACCACAATTGAGGATATCAGTTACCCCATGAAAATTCCTGTTTGCTTGTATATTTTTCCTTGAAACATAAGTACTATAGAAGTCAGACATAGTTTAACTCCTAGTACAATGTCTTCTAGTGGTACTTTGGTTCTGAATCCGAGGTTTTGGTCAGAAATGAGGTCATGCCTAACTGCTTTTACGGTCATGTGTATTAGTACTTGTGTATATGTACAACAAATGATGTGTAGAAACTAACCATTTTTTCTTTCTTCACTGTCTAATTTTAAATTATTCAAAATTGTGTTTGAGTAAATAAGAATTAGTGTGTGTATGCCTACAGAGAAGAGCGATTATTGTTAATTATTATTATTTTTTTTTTAAATAATTACCAATATAAACTTCCGGATTAATTTATTCAAGCAATTATTAAGTGTCAACTATGAATTTGATGCGATTAAGGGAATATTAGTGGAAATGTATGTGATATTCAACTCTAACTTTATGATGAAGTGAGTTTCTAGAGTTCTTGATGAATATAAGAACCATTTGGCCTGATGAACATCTTTTTAATAATAATGGCTTTATCCTTAACTGGCGCGGAATCATGCTCTTCTCCACGCCAAGTAAAGTACTAAGTCACGTATTCTGGAGGGAATAAAAAATGTACTGGATGCATAACTTCTTGCACAACAAGCTGGATTCAGGAAGGGCAAATCATGTGCTTATCAAATTGTAACTTTGTCCATTATTAGCGAACAAAGCATAGAATTGCAGTCAGCTCTCTCTAGCTCATCTTCGTCGACTTTGAAAAAGCCATCGACAGCGTTGAGCATGAAAAATAAGATCCGGATTTTCAACTCTAATGTGAAGTCAGTGCTACTTACTGTACGGAACAGAGATTTGGCCAGAGTGTCACGAAGGCTACTTCGGACAGACTACAGACTTTCATCAATAGCTGTCTCCGCTAAACACTTTGCTCAAGATCAGATGGCCGGCCAGAAAAGATCAGCAACTGGGATCTCAGGCAATGAATGAACCAACTCAACCCAGCAGGAACCAATTGTGCAACAAATAAACAGGAAGAAATGGAGTTGAATTGGCCATATTCTGAGAAAACAAACCATCAAGTGAGTGACATCACACGCTAGGCCATCGCTCGAGTGGAACCCGAATGGGAAGTGACGAGTTGGTCGTCAGTGTGAGGGTGAAGAGGAGATGAAAGCATGTGAGCAGACGTGGAGCCAGGTGAAAACGTTGGTAGAGAACCGAACGCAATGGAGACGTTTGGCTGAAGCCCTATGTTCCTCAAGGAATTAAAGGAAACAATAATAATAAAAATAATCAACAGCGTTGACCGAGAAGTAATTTGGAAACTGTTTCAACACTATGGCGTTTCCGAAGTCGTTATCAATCTCATTCAACAGCTAGATGACAATGACAAGTGTCGAATGATGCATAACGAAGAACCAGAGTAGCCTTTGAAGTGAAGAAGGGAGTAAGACAAGGCTGCCTGCCTACTATCACCGATGATATTCCTAATTGTGGTGGACTGGATTATGTGGGAGAGTGCGCGTGGGGGGGCGAGAAGATGCGAATACGTTGGACCAATAAGAAGACTATAGAAGATCTAGATTTCACGAGTGGATTGTTTATGATTAATGTCACACAAACTCGAAGATTAACAGGCGAAGACCAACAAACTGGCAGAAGATGTGAGCAAAGAAGACACGACTACAGGTGAACATAGAGAAGACAGAGGTGATGAAGATAACCAACCAACCAAGCAACAGCAACAACAACAATTAGCACCAATCACCATCAGCGGATATATTTGAAAGAGGTAACTTCCTTCACTTATCTAGGAAGCATCTTATCAACTATGAGCCCAACAAACGGATGAAGATGTGAGAACCAGAATCGGAAAGGCAAGATACACCTTCATCAATCTGAGATCATTTTGGAAATCTCCTGCCTAACTTAACCAGCATAAACAACAAGATTCGGATCTTCGACACAAATGTGAAGTCACTCACTTCTATATTGGTCAGAAACTTGAAGTGTCCAGCACGAAAAGCATTTCCAACAGGCTACTACAGACTTTTATCAACAGCTGCTGGAAGTTAAGGTGGCTGGCGAGAAAGAATTAGAGACAAGAAACCCTGGGAACGAGCTAGCCAAGAAGCTATCGCAGGTAATTGAGATGGGTCAGTCACACACTGAGGAGACCGTCGAATGACATAGTACTCCAGGCCAGCTTTCTACTGGAAGCTGAAGAGGAGACAATAAGTGCGGTATTTTAGGGTGACATGGAAGAGATCGGGTGAGGAGGAGGAGGAGGTTAGGGACTATGGGTAATCGTATGGACAGCCGAAGAGGACCTCTGAGAATAGGAAAATGTGTAGATGTGCTGTAGAGGCCATGTGTTCTACTCGGGACTCAAGAGACTAATAATGTTAATATTATAACAATTATCCTTAACGGTACCCTTGATACAATGTGGCATTTTCAGTATGTAGTACAATATGTTGCATTTTATTTTCTCTTTACATTGCATAGTAAAGGGAAAAGCAACAAACAGGCTCTATACACTGGTAACAATGTCAATAAGAATATGAACGTATAATTTAAATTAAGTAGAAATAGTAATAAGAATAATACTAATGAAGGAAAGAATATAAAAGCTGTTTGCTTACTGTTTCATAGGAAGTTAGTAGTTTCACGCTTAAACTTAATCGTCCTACCCTAAGATCTTTTATAATCGCTTTTAATCCTACCTGATCATATGCAGTGGGAGAGTTATGTATAAAAAGGATTCTCACAGTCCGACAGGAAGATGCTGACCAATTTTTTGCATTAATTCAAGCGTCTTTCCACAACATTATTCAACGAGTTGTGTTGGTGACACCCTATTCACCCTAATGACAGCTGTAACTACCCTTTCCAATGTCACAAATTCTATTTTAATTAGCCCAGGAAACATTAAGGTGGGGGGTGGAGGAGCAATAAAGAAGAATAGATAGAATACTGGAAGGGTTTGCAAAACTGTAAGCGTAGACACTGAGTGATACCAGATTGTCTTAACTTCCTCCTTACTTAGAAAGTTAGACGAAATATCTTCATAGAAATTAACATGAAAAGGGAAGACCAGGAAAGATCAGAGGAAAGACATAATCCAAGGTATTTAACATTCAAATTCAGTGTTTTCTATGATACAAGAATCATGGGAATGAACCAGTAATTCATGTAAATCACGTTTGAACGTGATTAGGTGATTACATCTGTGCCATTTTGAATGATTTTAAAGTGTGCCACTAATTGTCCTCAAGGATTGATTGTCAGCATTCTAAATAACTCCAGTCAGGCACTCTGCTTCTGTTTATAAGTGCCAAGACCAGTATTTTACAGATGCAGTGGATTGGTTTCTTGTTTTTATTCAGTCATGTCTAGTTTTTCTCCAGCTTAATCTTATGTCTACCAGCGTTGAAGAATGATGTCGTCTGACGCAGTTAACAAACAACGCAGATATCTTAATGGGTAAGGAATTAATAATTCTTTATTTGGCATATATACGTCTAATTTCATTTTAATGTGACCAGGTGAATGAAGGCATCTACTATCGAAAGCAGTTGTCATTTAAAGTTCACTACTATATCTCTGTGAATGGTGTAAATTATGAGAGAGAGAATTCTTGCTCAGTATAGAACCTATGATAGCTACAGAGCTGACCACAAGCTGAAATCAATTAGAGAAACACTAGGACAACTTTTCGTCCTAACTTGGAACTCTTCAGCAGTACGCACTCACCATCTGGCGTTCGGACCCAGGACCAACATTTGATAATTATTCTGATGGTCACTGGAGACTGGCCTCATACAGGAAGTTAGTTATCTGGGGTTCTAGCGAGACGTCGTAACCAGTGGGGTTCACTAAGTCAGACAAGATGACAGTTGCGCGCCAATGACATTGGCTGTTGTTGGCGCTAAATGTTTATCACGAAATGGTAGAAGTTGGGATTCATGAACCATTGGGTCATGTCCCAATGGTTGAATGGTCTAATAGCTCGCCTTGTAACCGTAGTATGCAATTTTTATGCAAGTAAGCTGTTGCCTTGTCGTGTTGGCCACGATTACATATCTCAGTGACTCAACTGGCTGAACAAATTTTGCTCCAGATCCTACTATTACCAGAAAGTTTGCATCGATAGTGGTTACTCTAAAAGTAGTTGTCATTATAGTGGAGTCATTCACTCTTTAATAAGGCTCTGTACGTGAAATAGTGCTGCTGAAGAATAAAGGTTTAACTGAAGTAAGGTGTTTCCTTTAGATGATTAGCAATCCATCTATGCTATCCCTAGGCTTCGAAGACGACAAGTTCAAGAAGGTCAACTCGTGATAGTGTACATCGTAATCAAAACAACCGGGGTGAGAATGCGGTGGTAAGATGTTAACATTGACGCGGGACTCTAACAACCACTACAAACAGTCTGTGTCTGGCTGGCCTTAAGCAGTTTTCACCCAGGTTCTTCGGTATACACAATCTACAACCTAAAAGACCGAAGACTTTTATCAACACCCGCCTTCACTGTCTCGGCGCTGAAGACAAGAACGAACCAACCGACAACTTATCGCCTAACTAAGAGATATGCAGAAGGAAATTGAGACGGATTGGACACATGCTGAGGAAACTGTTGAATGGAAACCAAATGGGGAACGACAAGTTGGGTGTCTGACGGCAAGATGGAGGAGATCATGGGAACAGGGTGAGAAGGAGATGTGTTGCTGAAGCCGTCTGTTCCACTTAGAACCCAAGGTAATAATAATAATAAAAAAATACACATATTAGTACGTACTGTTGATTTCTACTGGCAGTTGATGGACGATTTTCAGATATTGAATTTCGACCAGATCGTTGACTTGGTGTTGTTGGCCTTTGAAGTGGTAGATTATTACGTAAAACATTGTTAGGCAATCGTATTTCATTGTCTTTATTGAATAAAGGTTTACACCAATCAACACTACCATTCGCTTCTCCTTTCACTGTGGTATGTGTTGCATAGTGATGCTTTAAAAGACCTTCTCCAACCCATAAACGTGGATCACGTAGAACTGTTTGTGTTCCACATAGTGAGACTAGATCATTTGGATCTGGTGGAGGTAAATCTTGTCGGTCTAAATCAGCCTCCAGTGTTGAAGCATCCTCCTGGAAATATTTCAATAAATATTCATGGGGTTATTATAAAAGTAAAATAAACTAAAAACAAGGGTCAACCTGACACCGAGCACTTCCGTCCAATCAATCGACGGGAAAATAGAATTAAATAATTAATATGATCCGTTGCACAAGAGGTGGCTCAAGTGGTCTAGTGGATAACGCTTTGGCGTTTGAAACTATGGACACTGGGTTCGAGCCTCGGTGGGAACAGCATCACTCACTGAGGAATGCAGGTACATCCAGTTAGCTGACGAGTCCCAAATAGGACGAAACGCGCATCCTGGATTCCACTGCTAGTCACCATCAACAATTAAAGGGTAAGGTTTATTTTACACTTAAGTAGTGTAAGTACGTAAAGGTTTATTCCCCTGACGAGTTGAAAACAGGATGAAAGGAGCATCCTAAATTTCACTGCCAGCCGCCATCAGTCAAGTAACATTATCTTAATCTTAAAACATCATCAAAGAGGCCTCACTAGGAGTTGATATGTTAACAGACACCAAGCCTTTCAATCCATTATAATCCATCAGCAAACAAAAACCGGTAAGTTTTACGTTATTAGTGGCTGTTATAACCCATTGGTTGAATAACGCTTTGACGTTTGAAAGGGTAGATGCTGGATTCAGTTCTTAATAGGAATAACATCATTAACTGGGAGTAGAAGTGTCTTCAGTTGACGAGTCCCAGATAGGATAAAATTCACATCTTGGTTTCCACTGTTAGTCGTCATCAACGAAATAACAGTAAGAGTCTACAGGTTAATCAATGATTTCGCTTCCCATCTTTAATCTAGCAGTCAGTAAAGATTAATCCTACATTGATAGTAATGACTAAAATACTAAGTTTTTCCCTGAAAGTGTTTTGGAGAAACTGCATTTCGTTAGCATAATTACCTGAAGGAACAAGACTCTTTCCTGGGTAAAAGGTCATCTCTTGAGTTGCTGTAATAAGGAATAATTCCTATCGAACTTCGAACATGAGTAAAGTTTTCACTGAAAATACCATTGAATACTGAGTACAATTCAACTTGTTATGTTATAATGTGTAAAACTTCTTCACTGTATTATATTATCATTATTATTCCCTTGGTTTCCAAGTGGAACATAGGGCTGGCTTCAACCACACATCTTCACTTTCTTCTATTTTCTGCCATCCTCTTCAGCTTGGTCCACGATTGCCCATAATCTCTCATCTTACACAATCTCCTCCATATCACCCCTCAGACCGACGATCCATTCGTCGTCGCTTCCCATTTGGATTCCACTCGATCAACGACCTGCATTGCTCCCGATGTCATTTGACAGTCTCCTCGATGTATGCCTTATCAATCCATCTCCATTTTCTCCTACATATTTGTTGAGCGATCGGCTCTTGGTTGGTTTGTTCCCAGAATTTCTTGTTACTAATTCTTTCTGGCCATTTAATCTTCAGTATGGAACCAGCGAAGGCAGCTGTTGATAAAAATCTGCAACCTGTTGGAAATCCTTTTCGTGACACACTGGCCAAGTTTCTGACCCGTATAGAAGAACCGACTTCACATTGGTGTTGAAAATCCGAACTTGCTTTCTTACACTGAGTGAGTGTAGAAGATTTCCAAACTGGTTTCACGTCGGTTGATGAAGGCGTAGCTTGCCTTGCCTTTCTAATTCTGGCTGGCTGACTGGCTTTGACATCTTCATCCGTTCCACCGGCCTCTAGTTGAAACGATGGTTCCTAGATAAGTGAAGGAAATAATCTCTGTTAAATCTCTCTCGTTGATGGTGATTGGTACTGGTTGTTGTTGTTGATACTGTTGGTTGTCTTCATCACCTCCGTCTTCTCTATGTTCACTTGCAGTCCTGTCTTCGCTGCTTCTTCAGCCAATTTGTTACTTTTCGCCTGTAGGTCTTCGAATTTGTGTGACATTAAATATATCATCTGCGAAATCCAGATGTACTAGAGTCTTCATATCGGTGGTCCAGAGTGTTTTTGTCTACTCGCTCCCATGCAGAGTCTGATGCATAATTTAGTCCACCACAATTAAGAATATCATCAGTGATAATAGGCGGGCAGCCTTATCTTACACCTGTATGAACTTCGAACGCCTCACTGAGTTTTCTGTTGTGGATCCCCTGATATGTGACACTGTCATATAGCCAGCTGTTGAATGACGTTGATAGAGATTTGGGCACTGCACGTCATACTGTTGAAGCAGTTTCCAAATTACTTCTCATCACTCTGGTAGTATGTAATTCCATACTAATTTCATTATTGGATAATACCACACTCAATGAAAACGTATTATTTACTGGATGACAACGTTTCGAATACAATTCATTATTGTTCATAATCATATCAATTATTGCTACACAACTTCGAAACCTCTGTTTTATAACTTTTCATAATTCCTTCCTATCCGTCGTAAGGGTATAGTAGAATTTTCCAGATATCCATTTGGGCAAGTGTCAAGTCATTCTTACTGCACGTAGCATTATCGATCTCTCCCTTCACCTTGTGATATTAGATTTTAAGACTGTCATCCTATCCCATTCAATCGTATGGTTGTGTGTAGTAGGAAAGATTCATCTCCTGTTCCGAACATCTGGAAAATTCTACCAACCCCTCAACAAATAGGAAAGGAGTAAGAGAACTATAAAAGTCAAGTTTCGAAGTTGTGTAGCTGCAGTTGATGTATCCAACCAACTTGTTATGGCTTTTCTTCATTCCTTGAGGTTCACGGTTCCAGTGGCTGTTGACGTCGTTAGCCTCACATCAAACCTTCCATCTTTACCAGGCTTACTAAAGTCAAAACGAGCTGACAGGGGTGCGTCGACCGGGTATCGAACCTCGGACTATATGTATATTCGGTGAGCATTCTACCAGTAAACCGCCGACGCACTTTTTATTCTTGTTGATGAGTATTTCACGGGATTAATTTTTGTTGATTTGTGGGTTTATTCATACTATTTGTTTTTCTAACCTAATTAGAATGATAACAAAACTATTTAAATAATTGCGCTGAAATTATTGTGAGAATAATAATGATAATAATATTTATGAATCAACATTTCAGTTATTTGGAATACGCTGACAGAGAATAAACAAAAATAACCTTGAGATATCATTGGTACAATTCAAATATCTTGCGTGGTTCACACTTTCATCCAATAGAATTTTAAAGTCAAGGTTAAAACCTTGAAACAAGGCAGATGACCATTGGAATTGATGCAGAGTAAAATCTCGTGACTTTCAAAGTTGTAGCTCACTAATTTAGGCGCTGGGCTTCCAACCCCACTGAGTCATAAGTTTGATACCTACTTTATCTACCTAGGTGTAGGTAGACATAGCGCTATTAGCCCTCATATCAAATGGATGAGTTACAACGTCAAATAAGTGGAAATGCGTGTGATTGTAGAGTAACATAACATATAATATCTCACATCATAACTGTGGCTGATATAACCCCACTATATGTGAGAAAAATCTGTTCCAGTGACATGTTTCTAGTTCTTTGTGTTGTTGCTGCCCGAATTCTATCAAGATTGGTCAGAAACTGGCTTCAGGGTGTACTGGATACCTCTTTCATCTTTGTTTGGGACTACTCAGCAGTATGCAATCATCACCACACCACCAGGGATTAAGCCCAGGACCTTCAGGTTACAAGTTGAACTCGTGTAACATTCAGCTACTGAGTCAGAACCTAATGGCCTGTGGATTCCAACATCTGCTAATTCACGGTATAGCGCGACCACCAGCCAGTGATATCGGTGGCGAGTATTGTCCTCACTCCCAACCGGGTGGACACCACTCATTAGTTGCAACGAGGTCTCATCAAAACATAAGGTGATTTCACCCTGTAGTCAGTTACCGTCAAGCAACGGCTCAATGGTTTACAAACTCGCCTTGTAACCTGGTGGTGGTAGTGGAGTCACTGGTGTGCACCCCTGAAGAGTCTCAGACTAGGACGAAACGGCTGTCCAGTACTCCTTAGTTTTCAATGCTGGTTGTCTAACTGAAGTCAGTTCATGAATAATCTTGAATTCAGGCATATCTTTGTAAACAAGATCACGGATTTTAACAGTCAAGTTTCCAAAGTGGTCACCAAACGAACTGATTCAGCGATACTGTGAATGAGAGTTAAGTAATTAAGTGTAATCGGCAGTAGCTGTTGGCACTCTTCATCAAAGCATATCTACAACCTCAAAAGAATGTCAGTTAATTACTACTAAGTAACATTACTGAAGGTGCATTGGTGGCACAGAGGTGGAATGCTCTCCAACCACGCCTCATGTGGTCAAGGGTTCGATCTCCGGCCGATGCATTCCTTTACCCCACTAAGCCAGTAGTAGGACTGGTAAAGAGGGAAGGTGGGGTATAAGGCTAGCAACCCAATTCCGCAAAAAGAAACACCACTGCTACCGAAACTTGAAGCCTCTAGCTTGAAGCCCTATGTTCCACTGGGAACGTAAAGGAATAAAAAAACAACAGTACTGAAGATTTGACTGTTTGAATTAAGCAGTCGACCTTTAGGCATTAGGTTCAGCGTTTGAATTCCACACTAATTAATTTAGCTTGGACTGTTTGGTAGTACAATCTGTGCTTATACAAATAAGTGTGGCCCATAGCCCTGTGTACATGGAAAATCTACTCCCCAGATAACTGAGTTCTATCGCCAACACTGTAGAATCGATATACATACCATAAACACTAGGTGCATAAATCGAGGTTTTTAATTACCTCATCATCGTCCTCTTCAGCTTCATCATCTGAATCGTCTGCCGGAGGTTGTTCAGCTAGAAAGAGCAGAAATATACACAAGAAAATGATACATTTTTTTACAGGGATTAATTTAATGCGTTTATCTTTTTCGAAAATCACTATATTCAAACCAGAATCAATAATTAAATACGTAGTAGAATCTAAGAGATTATTACGTAACAGCGTTAGTGAGCTGATTACTGGACGACAATTATATACATCTCAAGCACTGAGTACTAGTCGAAATCTATTGCAAGGATTTGCAATATGACCCGTTAGTTAACTGACACAACCTTATGGTGTTTATCAATTTCCTTTACACATGACTTCAGGGATCAGTATTAGTAAGAATTCCTACTAAGTAGGAATCTCATAAACAATACCAGCTGGAAACATTTTCAACCTTTCTTCAATACTGACTGACCTTTCCTGGGACTTTTCTGGATTGGTCACGAACTATCTAAGGTTAGGAAACCATTGGAAACCAGGGAGTACTGGACATCTATTTCATCTTTGATTGTGATTCTTCAGTAGCATGCATGCCCCCCATTAACCTACTGGAGATCGAATAAATGACTTCCAGCTTACAAGGCCAGTTCACTGACCTTAGAGCCACTGAGATGGAATTCAGTGGACCACTGATTCTAACTGCTGACCATCTGGGATAATATGGAGTGATCAATTCCAAAATCAAGTAAACTCCTGCCCACCAAAACTGGAGAATTAAATTTTCATATAATTCTCAGGATAGGTTAGAGGATTTCATCATGAGTTGAAATCGGTTAGAGAACCATTGTAAAACCTGCAGGGAGTACTGGACAGCTGTTTTCCCCCAGTACGGGACTCTCCAGCGGTACGCACCCACCTCCACCGTTCAAACCCAGGACATTCTGGTCACAAGGTCGTGAGCTAGCTTGTAGACCATTAGTTCACTAGGACCCAATCCAATTGCCAGCCCATGAATTCTAATTTCCACCAATCCATAACCGATGCCAGCTCATTATGAAATCCTCCAACCAATCAAACAAAATCCCTGCAAATCAAGACTTGATAATTCTCAGGAAAGTACCAGTCTTTCATTCTCACTGTGATCCTTAATTCAAAACCAGTGCTTGATAGATGTTATATGCAATCAAGAACCCTTCAGAAGTTCATTTCGACTAAGTACTTATGAATTTAGAATCTAGAATCACCAGGTTTTGTAGCCAGCAGTTTCTTATAAAAGACACTAAGATGTATGCACAGAGAGGTGGTAAGAATTAGAAAAGCCTCACGTCTGGATCCTGATCTAGTTATTACGTAATAATACGCACACATGTAAAGTCAACTGTCTGCATATCTCTACAGCCTAAAAAATGGTGGTATACACAGTAGAGAAATCCCTGCAGTAGAATTGGGCATCTTATCAGTGCGCATTGATTTCACTGGTTTCCAAGATAATATATTGTTCCCTGGAGATATCAAAGTCGGGATCAGAAAAAACAAGACAGAGGAATTCATTACTCTGAAATCGACGTGGAGATCAATATCCCTCAGCAGTGGGAAAAGGATACGAATTATCAATACTGGTCTGAAGTCAGTCAGTATTTCTACATGATTTAGAGAATTGATACACGCGTCAAGAAAACCATTTCCGAATTAGTCTAATGCTCACTAGCGACTGGCTCTATTCAGTCAGTTACCTGGGGTTCTAGTGGGAAGGCGTGACCAGTTGGGTACAGCACGTTGAAGGTGAGGAGGAGAGTTACTCATCGAAGAAGACATTGCGAAATGGTTGCGCTATGTTATGCATTGACAGAAGTTAGGGATCATGGACTGGTCACTGGATATGGTCCCAGTGGATTAATGGTCTACGAGCTAGCTCACCAGCCTTGTAACCAGAAGGCCTTGGGTTCGAACCCTGACGACAGTGTGTGCGTAGTGCTGACGAGTCCCAACCTAGGCTGACGAAACATTTGTCCAGTACTCCCTGCAGGTTTTCCAATAGTTCACTAACTAATGTCAACTCATGATGAAATCCTCCAACCAATGAATACTGAAGACTTCGACCAACGTCTATCAGCCTTCTCTAGTCCAATACTGAAGATCAGATGGACAACCGGGAATGATAAGCAACAAAGAAATTTGGCAATGTAGTGAAGAACATAATACTCAACAAATATACATAAGGAAATGGGGATTGATTCGATATACACTTCAGACATCTTCGAATGGCATCACACACCAGGTAGACAAGTCAAACTAAAAATGGAAACAGATGAGTTTGCCAATCAATGAACATCTTGAGACGAAAATGGTAGACGTTTTCTGGTCACTGAAAGGTAACCATTTTTATTTTGCCTACTTCTCACTACTGATTGAATTCTACCAGTCAAGTTAGTGATAATAATCTATAAAACCAAGAGCTTGGCCATCATAATTCCCTTTGAATTGATGTTAGTTAGATAGAGGCAATTGAGAATAAACTATTGTGACCTAGATCTCATGTCAGCAGGTTCGCAATATCAGTTACCTTCACCGTTACAGTCATGTTGCATCATACAATTCATAAAAAAGAAAACTCACATGATCCCAATCTTTGTATAATAAACTCAAATTGACGATTCATTTCTGGCTGATCAGGTTTAATGAAATTCTTTAAAATATGTTTAAGATTCTGAAGAAAAATGATAAAAAGCAAATATATATTACTTATTTAGTAACCAAGTAGTATAATTTGATTTCGAAAAAATAGAAATTTAACTCCTGTATGAATGTATCTGAGCCACTGAGAACGATTTTGAGCCATATCACTAGTAGCATACAGCCGTCGGTTCCTGTCATCCAGGTGACTCCATCCAGCCAAGCAGTTTACATCTTTCTATGCGGCTGGCCCAAACAAAGAGTCGAAGAATTCTAGGACTGATGCCATGATTCGGTTTGACCACAACTCCTAACTCTCTTCCAACCTAACGCTATGTCAGCTAACATTATTCACTGAGGAAAGTGTTGTCTTGTCATGTGTAATACGTGTTCTAGTTCTATAGTAATCGATAGAGCAGCCTTACAACTGTATCGACTGACTCACCCTCCTTACCACCTAACACACTGCACCTAATCTTAATGCTGCTCACTATATTATACCACTTAACAAAGGAGATAGAATGCAAACATTTGTGGTCACACAGTGTGAAACCAGAGCAATTTGAGACTTTAAGATCGATTATTAGGTATGTAAAATTAACACGATAATGGTGCCCGCATTTCACGTTTACATAAATGTATGTGTTAGGAGTTAGTTATTTTAGTAGAATTATATGACTACAGAAACAGGAAGCACGCTGTGAAATATGTAGGTGATAACTGTTTGAATATTAGCGAGTTCAATTCATAAATTTGTAAAAGACTTAAAAATAACGATAATTATAAATTTAAAAAGTAACAAGAAATGAATACTACCCATCCTCGCCCCGTATCGCGTCCAGCCCACCCCCACCCCTATCAACACACACTAGTTAAGGCCTATTTAGAGAATACTCAGTGGTATATTTACACCATCATATAAAAGAAAAATAAACTGAGACTACCTTGAAATTTAAGCACGTCCGCCCTCCCTTCCTTCTTCACCAAACATCAATTGTAATTTAAAACTATCTATACTTTCATTGAACACTAGTAACTAGTGTAATGTGTCTAGTCCTTTGTTTGGTGCAGACTGAATTCTGCCAGTCAGGTTTGCAATGTAGTCACCATGCAAGGTAGCTAGCCATCACGGTGAATTTTGAATCGCTGATGTTAGATGGTTGAAGGCAATCGGCCACAGGAAGCCTAGTGTCCAGTCGAAAATATACAATACATTCCTAAAGAAGGTCAATCCTGAGAATGAAAAATCAAGTTTTTTGAGCAACGGCCAATATAACTTGCTCCACCACAAGCGCAGTTGAATTGGCAGATACAATTAGAAGTGGTTAGCTAGTCTAGGTACTTCATCTTTCAATCGAGAAATCACCACCAGTCGTATAGACTTGTAGTTTATCAGTACCTAAACTAACCACTTCTAATTGTATCTACCAATTCAACTGCGCCTGTAGTGGAGCGAGTTATATTGGCCGCTGCTCTAGGAACTCGATTTTTCGTGCTCGATCCGGAACATCTCTCTATATGGCTAAGTAAAGGTTTAGTGAAATCCATCAACACTTCGATATCAGACCACCTGGTCAAAATCGGCCACAAAGCCGGCACTGAAGAATCCTTCTCTGTCATCAGCCACCGGGTACCGAACAAATTACCGAAAACATCCAAGTACCACATACTTCAAACAGCTGAAGCTATCACGATTCGCCTTCAACAACTAGTGCTCTGTGTGTAAAAGAAGCGAGTCCAGCCAGCCACTGCAACTGCCCTGGCTGGCTTTCAGTGGAGACTACAAATTCATGAATTTGTATTATTATTTTTCCCAATCTCTCTGATATTCATTCGGTGTATCGTCATGTTGATGCTTTCGAACTGTAGTTCGTTGATATTATTATTATCATTATCGATGTTATTTAAATAACAGTAAAGTTGTTGTTAATAACACTAATTCATTCACTATTATGGATGGATATATAACTGTAGAACCTGATGAAGAGCAGGTTATCGAAAATGTGAATATTCTTTGTTCAGTAACCATTCTTTTGGAACCCTAATAGCAAGCAGCGAGTTGGTCGTCAGTGCGAGTGTGACACAAAGGAGGAGGTCATGCAGAAAGGAAATGAAAGCATGTAGGCAGACATGTAGCCAGGTCAAAACTTTGGCAGAGAACCAAACTCAATGTAGACGTGAGACTCAAGCCCTATGTTCCACTAGAAACTAAAGGAGAAAATAATGATAATAGTAATAATAAAGCCATCACCGAAAACCTTTTTTTGCAAATTTTTATCCACATATTATGCATTATTATTATTGTTCCCTTGGGTTCCTAGTGGAACATAGGGCTTCAACTGCACGTCTCCACTTCCTTCTGTCTTCTGCTGTACTTTTCACTTGCATCCATGTTAGTCCATACTGTTTCAACTCCTCTTCACACGATCTCCTCCATGTCAACCTTGGACGTCCTACTCGCCGCTTCCCTTTCGAGTTCCACTCGAGCGTTGGCCTGACGCGCGATGTCACCCAGCGGCCTCCTCAGCCAGTGAGTGTCCAATCCATCTCCACTTTCTCCTGCATATTTGTGTTGGGCGATTGGTTCTTGTTTTGTTTCTTCCCATAGTTTCTTGTTGGTGATTCTTTCCGGCCATCTGATATTCAGTGTAGAACGAAGACAGTTAGTTGTTGATAAAGGTCTGCAACAGGCTGTTGGAAATATTCTTTGTGACCCGCCGCCAAGTTCCTGATCCATCCGTATAGAAGAACTGACTTGACGTTTGTATTGAAAATCCGAATTTTGTTGTTGGTGCTGAGATGAGTGACGAATATTTCCAGATTGGTTTCAGGTTGATGAATGTGTTTCTCGCCTTCCCGATTCTCGATTTGACATCCTCCTCCGTTCCTCCTGCCTGTAGTTGAGACAATGCTCCCTCCCTAGATGAGTGAATGAAGTAACCTCTTTCAAATCCCTCCCGTTGATGGTGCATTAGTATTGTATATTAATTAATATAATACTACGATTACATAACAATTTAAAGATTATATAAGACAGACAGATCTATATATCTCAATAGTTGATAGAATCTGTAATTCCAAAATAATAACGACATTTATTAATAAGAGTGATTGAGCTGTGATAACACTGAAACTGTCATCAAGTTCATCATATATTTATTCTCATTATTATTATTGCTATTATTATTGTTATTATGTAACTTTTTTGCGTTCTTTCACATAAGAGATATATATCTACTTGTATAATATGAACTCTACATCAAGTCTATACTTCACTGGAATACATTTTTTTGACTAAATTACAAGTACTACTTAAAAGTAAAAGTAAGAAGCCATAAATTGTGATGAAATGGTGAATATACTCAACTGAGAGAATTGATGCATAATTGAACTTCATATATATACACATTTATATGCATCTATGCCAGTATGCAGTAAAGTTATGCTGGCGAATGAACGCATTTTGACATATAGACACATTTGAGCAAAAAAAAGCGTAGCTGAATGGTATTCAAGCAAGTATAAGACTCATGTAAAACAAAAAAGTATTTTAAAAATGGCATTAAACAAGGCCTACTACTCTTAATCTCATTATTTCACAACAGGTAGATAATGAGAGCCACTAACTACTCTTACAACTATTATGACTACTACAGTCATAATAATAATAACGATGATAATAATAATAATAATAATTATTATTTATTATTGTCATTAATTTATTTAATTACTTATAGGCTTGTTTACAAAAGTATTAATTATTGCCATCATTATTGTTATTGCTTTAATAATAATAATATTTATTGCCATTATCATATTAACAAAAGAAACAAATAAATAATTTCAGGTTTTGTTGGAGGATTTCATCATGAGCTGACATCGGTTAGAGAGAGAGAGAGAACCATTAGAAAACTAACCAGGGAGTACTGGACAGTCAGCTGTTTCGTCAACCTAGTTTGGGACTATTCATCAGTACGCACCTACCGGGGTTCGAAGTGGTCGCGCTATGACAGAAGTTGGAATTTATGGCCTCGGGTCCCTTTGGAAATCCACATTTTATTTTTCATGCTGAGTGCTGTTGACCTCCACACAGACTTGAGAGTAATGAAAACTTGCCTTGCCTTCCCGATCCTCACCTTGATATCCTCATCAGTTCCGTTCGCATGTAGTTGAAACGATGCTTCCCAGGTAGGTAGGTAGGTAAAGGAGGTTGCTTCTTTCAGATTTCTCCCATTTATGCTGATTGTTGTCTGTTGTCGTTGTTGCGGTGACTGTTGCTGTTGGCCAGGAATCTTCATCACCTCTGTTTTCTCTACGTTCACCTGAAGGCCTATCTCCTCTGGATGCTTCTTCTTCCAACTTGTTACTTTTCACTTGCATATCTTCCAGTTTGTGGGAAATCAGACACAAGTCATCGACGAAGTTCAGATCCTCCAATAATTTTGTGTGGGTCCATTTTATGCCTGTTTCCTCGTTGTCCGCTGTCTGTCGCATTATCCAGTATACTGGATACCGTCTTCACTTCGAAGGATTCCGTGAGTTTCCCTGTATGGATTACTTGGCATGCAGCATTGTCGTACAACTGTTGGATGAGATGTATCGTTAACTATTACATAATTTCATTTTATCTTTTAGAAAAGCCTTCTGATTAATTTTACTATATAGAATGAACGTGAAAAGATGAGACTTTCACCGATTGATTTAAACACACATAGTACAGAGTAATGGAATTATTATTATTACTATCATTATTATTATCATTATTATTATTGTACTATTGAACAGGTTTGAACTTGTTCAATCACATGTAGGTAGGTATCTACTACTGCTATTACTATTTTTTACTACTGACAAAGTTGAAAAACACAAACAAACAACATTTTGGCGCATATTTCTAGGCCTTTACAGTTTCACAATTCTATATTTTTAAACATATCAATATCTTATAAATCAGTGTGTTCTTTTTTATTTTACTATGCTCACAATTGACTGTTAACCAACGTTTCATTGACAAACAAAGGTATTATAGAGATGTTTATTTTTATTTTACAAGTTTGACCGCAGATTGATATCAGTTAGAGAACCATTGAGTAGCTGTTTCGTCCTGGGTAAGGTCTCTTCAATGGGACGCACCCACCATTGTGATTGGAACCCAGGACCTCCAGGCTACAAGGCAAGTTCGTAGACCATTTAGCCAGTGGGATCCGACTCAATGCCTAGTCCATGAATTCTAACTTATACCAGGTTGTGATTCTAGCTCAACTGGCACCAGCCACTGTCATCGCTGGTGAGTATTTGTCGTCACTGGCGACCGGATGAACCTCACCGACGATCACATCTTCTCACTAGAAGTATAGTCAATTTCGCCGTCTATCCAGTCACTAGTGAGCACCGGATTGATTTGTTTTTCAAGTCTGACCATGG
>OX235272.1:7074034-7104053 GCA_944472155.2 Trichobilharzia szidati | reverse complement strand
GCCCACCGATAGTTCCAGTATAATCACCACTTTCTGTAATTGCTACACCAAACATATTTGACTTATAAATCAATTGTTCAGTTTTCTCTTTCTGTGTACCATCTGGCATTTCAATTGATTTTGTTATCTTCACTTTAACAGTACATCGTCCTTTCAAGTCACCCCGTTGAGATAACTCACTAACACGTAATCCGTTTAGCTTTAATACTCCATCGCTGCTTGTTATCACGACATTATCGGCTAAAATACTTAGAGAGACAGGATTTCCATAGGCATCCATTAATTCCCAACTATAAGCGAGTATTTCAGAATTTACGCCTTCTTGAACTAGAAAAAGAAAGGAAAATAAAAAAATGAAATAAATGAAATGCTTTATTGAAATGATTATCAAAACGAAGTCATTATTTATTTAGCAAATACGGATGGATTGGATCACGTTAGAGACTTTGGGCAAAGAGGGGATGGGTAAATGTTGGGTCAATAAAGTCACTTCACAGGTAAAACTAGAAGATATGCAGGGGAAAACCAACGGGTTAGCACTGGAGACAGCGAAGACGAGACTTCAATCGGAGGAGATAATTAACCAACAGTAACAACAACAAACAAAAGCACCCATCGCCGACAACAGAAGGAAGTGATGAAGATGTCAAAGATGGGGTCGGAAAAATGAAACAGGCGTTTGTTAATTTGATATCTGTGTAGAAATCCTTTGCATACAGGATGAGGAAAAAGAACTGGATCTTCGACACTAATGTCACGTTGGTCAGTAATTCTATATGATTCAAAGACATGAAGAGTATATCACCGCAAGCATTTCCAACAGATTCCAGACCTTTATAAACAGCTGACTTTCTTCTATATTAAAAATCAGATGACCAATTGGCCAGAAAGGATAATCAACACGAAATTCTCGAAACAAACTAATCTATAGTTTTTCATCCAGTAAAGAAATGGATGTAGATTAAAAATACACACACACCAGACCTAAGAGTGGAAACCGAATAGGAAGTGACAAGTTCTACGTTCGATGGTGAAGTAAGACAAGGCTGACTACTATTTCCGATGACTGCGGTAGATTGGATAATGCGACAGACGGTGGCCAATGAGGAGACAGGCGTAAAACAGACCCATACAAAAAACCTGAAGGGTCTGATCGGATATATGTCTGATTTCCAACAAACTGGAAGATATGAAAGTGAAAAGCAACAAGTTGGCAGAAGAAGCATCAAAGATAGGACTTCAGGTGAACATAGAGAAAACAGAGGTGATGAAGATTCCTGGCCAACAGCAACAACCAGCATAAATGGGAGAAATCTGGAAAAAGCAACCTCCTCTACCTACTTTCCTATCTGGGAAGCATCGTTTCAACTACAGGCAGACGGAACTGATGAGGATATGAAAGCGAGGATCAGGAAAGCAAGGCAATCTTTCATTTCTCTCAAGGCTGTGTGGAGGAGATGAACAGCACTCAGCATGAAAAGCAAGACCCGGATTTTCAACTCCAATGTGAAGTCAGCGCTATTTACCATACGGATCACAGACTTGGCGCGTCATGAAGAGAACCTCAAACAAACTACCGACTTTCATCAACAACTGTCTTCGCTCAACAATTCGCTCAAGATCAGATGGCCATAAAAGATCACCAACAGGGATGTCTGGCGATGAACAAACCAACCCAGCAGGGACCAATTTTGCAGGAAGAGGTGGAGGTGGGTTGGAGGCCATACTCTGCGAAAACAAACCATCAAGTGAGTGACATCACACGTCAGGCCATTGCTCGAGTGGAACCCGAATGAGAAGTATCGAGTTAGTTGGTCGTGAGTGTGAGGGGATCGTGGATGAGGTGATATGAAGAGCAGATGAAAGCATGTGGGCAGACGTGGAGCCAGGTGAAAACGTTGGCAGATAACCGAATGCAATGGAGACGTATGGCTGAAGCCTTATGTTCCTCTAGGAAATAAAGGAAACAATAATAATAAACGTTAGATGGTAAGATTAAAAAAGAGATCGTGTATGCAGGAATTACAAGCTTCTGGGCGATTGTGGAGCAAGTTAGTAAAGACTTCGGGAAAGAGAGTGAAACGTCAATATGCTGCTGGATACCTATGTCTAAAAGAAAATAATGGCAACACAAAATTAACAATAACAACAATAACCACTCTCAGTAGGTATTCGTTTGGATAAGTGAAAAAAGTCAATTTCAACCAGACATACGTCTCTAAGTAACAGGAAGTTATCAAATCTAGTGTCCCCCTTAATCTTAAAACTATTTTTCTTTCATTTCATCCGACCATTTATTTTTTTCCATTTTCCGTATAAGTTGAATGAAGAACTAGATATGTGACTAGACTTGACCAGAACAAAAATGAATCGCGCAAATGTGTAACGTTTTATTCAAATAAACTTCATCTAGTGACGATGCTACATTTCTATTGGGAGGTTGTAACCAGAGGGGTCTACCAAGTCAAGCGACAGGATAGATAATTGCATCTGACACTGGCTGGTGGTAGCACTATCGAATCAACAGAAGTTGGAATTCATAGACCATCGGGTCTGGTCCCACTGGTTGAATGGTCTACGAGCTCGCTTCGTAACCTGAAGGTCCTGAGTTCGAAGCCCTGTGGTCAGTGAGTGCTTATGAAGAGTCCCAAACTAGGACGAAACAGCTTTCCAGAACTCCAAGCTCTTGATGAAGTCCTGTAACTGATCAAATGTATGAATAGGAAAAACAGAAGACATAGAAGAAAAACAAATCTTACCTTCAGCATTACAATCCAGTGTCTTTTCAGCACCACCAGCTTCAATCAGATGCCCCGCATCATTCAATCCGTCCACAGTGACGACAACGCGATCATCTTTTCGTCGTAGAAGTATCAGAAAATAAAGTAAGCATTAAAATAATTAATATTTGTTCATTTTTAACTATTTTGAAATTCTTGAACAGTAAACAAAAAGGCTTAAATTACACCCTGAAAGACACAGCTTATGAGATCATTCCATAGATTACCTATCATCTAGGTGTTATTTAGTTAATGGTGACTTGTAGCAGAATTTAGAAAGCGTGTTCCTAGTCCTTCCCCAGACTTATCAACTAGGTGTACCTGTATCCAAGTGACTGTCGAGGTTCCTATTGAGAATGGAAACCAGCACCGATTATTGTCCACTAGGTGAGTGAGTCGTCTGCGACAGTGGCACAGTGTTAGAATTCTTGCCGGCCACGCCTCATGTGGTCCAGGGTTCGATCCCCGGCCACCGACATACTTGGTAAAATGGGAAGGCTGGGCATGAGGCTAGCAACGCCATCCCATAAAAATCACCACCACTGCTACCGAAACTTCAAGCCTCTAGCTTGAAGGCGCCCTATGTTCCACTGGGGGAACGTAAAGGAATAAAAAACAAAGGTGAGAGAGTCACTAGACAGTACAACAAATATCAGTCGTTATTTCTCAAAACCCTAACTATTTATAAATATACCTGTAGACAGTTGAGTATGCCTCACGAACAGGTAAACCACTGACAGGGGAATTCAGTTTAAACGAGTCACTTTCAGGCATACATAACCATCAGTAGCATGCAGCATTATGTTATTTCACTGGCTTTGTTGTTGTTGGCTCTAACCTGAGACATCAGATAGATCACATATTAATGATCTGAACACTTTGAGCTTATAAAGGAAACCGTTGTGGAGATTAACCTCGAACTGTGTAATTTTGCAAGTGATGAATGTGGTTGAAAAATCACAGAAGTGATAGTACAAGATAAATTGGTGGACCAGGGTTCGACTCCCAGAAGAAACTCTCCTTAAACTCGTCCAGTTCACTGAACGGTAGTTAGTCCGGTAAAGAAGGAAGGTTTTGCATGGGGTTAGCAATCCCCACCATTTAAAAAAAAATACCATGGCAACTGAAACTTAAAGCCTTCAAACCTACAGCTGTATGTTCCACATAGAATTCAAGGACTGAGAAAAAAATAGTTCCCTTATAAGTACTAACCATCAGCTTCTTTAACTCCTTTCTGTCGAATAGCTTCTTCGTACTCTTTTCGCTTTTCGTCATCAACATCTTTATCGATTATCGGCGGAATAATTTCTGCTTCATCAGGATGTCTTTCCAAGTGGATTATGAAGTCAGGTGAACTATCCCATTTATTTGATCCTTTTTGGGAGACTTTACATCGACCTTTAATAGTCCCACTTGCTGTATCCAAATTATCGATTGAAACTTGATTTTCAGCGAATTGGAAATCACCTTTCGGTGGATGACCATTAGCTGCTTGGAATTCCCAGACGTATAAGACATTCTCAGCTGGCTGACGTGTTGTGGTATCTATAGATATATATACGTATAAAATGATTAGAAAGATGAGATATAATATTCTTATTTGTATATATGTAGGTGTTTTTGATAGGTTATTCCTTCAATAATCACCTAGGTTCATCCCACTCAGACAGTCTTACTCTCAGTTAACACCTCAATCCTTTCCTTAATATCTACGTAAAATCTGGGCACTGTGGTAGAGTGCAGTTTCATGTGAATTTAATTATTAGATATATCACAAGCAGGGAAACAGTGTTATTTACTGGATAACATTTCAAGCATAATTTACTGTCCATAATCCCATCACAACTGTTATGATACACAACTTTTAAAACTCTAATTTTATAGTTCTCATCATTTCTTCTGATTCGACCCAGTGGTTGTGAAGTTTTCCAAATGTCCAACTGGACAGGTATTGCATCACTTCTATTAGAGGTATTTCCAGTTGGATTAGATAAATAGAGCTTCCGTTACCAATCTCTCCCTCCGCTCTGTTATATCAGACTTTAGAACTGTCATCTTATTCCATCCAGCCTATTGTATGGTTGTGTGCTATTGCATGTGGCGCTATAACTGAACTATTCTCCAGATTTCTTATCTTATTATTAGGGTCATCTAATCTACATTGTGCTAGGCTTTTGTGCTCCGCTAGTCTAACTGACTCCGTTCTACTACTTTTACCTGTGTATTTGAACTGACAGCCAATGAGAGGATATTAAATAAATTAAATTATTTTGTTGAAAAAGTTTCATCAGACATAATGTGTTTCTAGCCGAGTTTATGACTGATTGAATGTCACTTTTACTCCATGTTTTTCTACGAATTCCATGCCAAGTTTAAGAGATTCCTGTTAAAAGGAATGACTGTTTGGAAAATCCCATCTAAACTACCTAATCAAAATATTTGTACTTATTTCGGCGTTTGTCTTTGTCCATTCCCAATTTAATCTCGAATTTCAATGCCTCTCTCCGTGGATGTGTGGTGATATTGATAATATGTCGTCTTACGACACTGTTTCGTTTGGGTGAATAAAGGTCATTCTAACCTCGGACTGTTTGCCGTAAACGTTAGTGTGTGTGATTTTTGTGGAAGGAGGTCTCGATCTCACTTAGTTAGGAATATTCGACCTGATTCTTATTTACTTCTCATGGTTGAAATTGAGCTGAGCTGACTAATTTTGTTCTACATTACCTTTTTTGTGCTAGAAAGTTGTCTGATCTGCGTGGCTGGCTAACGGTAATGTTGAGGTAATTTTCAGTTTTTGCTGTTATTATTGCTGGAAGTAACCACCCACAGATTCCAGTCACAAAAAATCGTCTTTTTTCTGTCTTTGGAGTGTTTTGTGACTGTGAGTGTCTCCAGAAACTTCACGAGAGCTCTACAGTAGAACTCAAAGATCAGTCTCTTCCATTAAAATCATAACAAGTAGATTTTAATCGTTACGGTTCTTTCGTCGTATGGAAGCATTATGGATGCTTTAAATTCCTCATTTTTGGCGTTGTACACATCTTTCGGTGTGTGCTCAGTCAACGACCCATTCACTTACAATCAGATTACCTCAACTCCAGGAACAAATGTATACACACCCATCATCTACTGGAAGATGTAAGTGCATCGCTAAGAAAACAAATACGGTTTCTAATTTTCTCGAAACTCTTTACTGACTAACACCTACAAACCCTATAAAATACCTTTTCTTAACCTTTTGGCATTTTGTTTAAGACACTAGGTGAAAACTCCCTTTCGATACACTAAAAAAGTGACCATTTTGTGTCACAATTCATAAGGTAGAATTAATCCCTCCACAGTTACATAGGTAGCTTACTGACTGGTGTAAATAAGTAAGAAACTTATGCCTGAATGTTTCGTCGTCTGCCTCTAAACAACTAACAATTGTCCGCCTACAACTTCTATTTTCGTCATGTAAGCTGAATCTTTTGTCCAAGTATGAAATGTAATCACCAAATTACATAGTAATTCAGTGTACAGTGGTTCGTCCTGAGAAAGAGGGAGATAGGGACATCGGCAGAATTGCTAGAAAATCAATTTCATGTTTGCTGACCTTCATCATCAGCAAGGGAGAGAAAAAGCTCCCATACCAGCTAACAGATTCTAACCACTTCCAGTCAACTTCAAAGGTGTACAACCTATCACCAACTAAAAGGTAGTCGTAATACTAAAATTTTTAAAAAAAGCATACTAAAATAGCATTATGCATGAATGAATGAAAAACAAGCACATACCAATAGCACTGCATTCTAAGGAAACCTTATCCTCTGGCTTGATCAACAGGTTTCCGTCATCATTCAAACCGTGCACAGTGATAAGATATCTTGCAGCAGGAGATACTAGATAAGAAAAAATCTTATTATTTTTAGTAGGTTTGGTTAAGTTATCATTATCACTATTACTATTATTATTATTATTACTATCTTGTCATTTTTATTATCACAAAAAGTTAAAAGAGGGAACCAAGTTGACACTTTGCAAATTACACAGTTCGAGATGAAAATTCACTCCGTGTTCCACTGAACAGCTCAAAAACCAAAAGAAGAATTCAGATCAAATTATGCAAGCAACCTATTAGATATATATATATATATATGAATGATATTTTTAAACAAAACAAGTGAAATAACATGATGATATATACTACTGATCAGTTGATATGAGTAGTTGGAAGTGGTCCATGCCATCCACTATTGTCCCCCTGGTCAGATCAAAGTAATCCATAGACACCAGATGATCACTTCGCTCGTTTAGAGCTGAGCGTATCAGCGGTGTATTCGGATTAGATCTAGATCAAGAAGCTGAATTAGTTCAAATTGGCTTAAATCATATTTTAAACAGTCATTCAGAAGGATATGTAAAGATTATGAACAATATTGCAATTGTTTTACGGTCTTGAGAGTGGTAAGCTGCCTATTTTAGTTGAATTTCGCATGGAAATTAAAATTCTGTACTGACAGCGTTGATGTTGTCTCTGAAAAATCACCGCCCAGGGTCATCAGTTAACTCATCCAACGAACTCAAACATGAGCACTTGACGGTAAAGCACTCTAGGTAATATAGTTCAAGATCAATCGAATTGGTTCCAATGTGCTGCCTGTTTTCATTTCTGAAATTGTTAATGTACCATTAACATTTAAGGCAATCCAGGATGACTTTGGACGAGATCACGAAGAGTCAATGCTTAATGACTTTCTAAAGTACCTAGCTAGGCATTCCACACCCTCTTTCATAGTTTAGACTGACATCATTTACCGCTTGGCTTCACCTAATTCGAAGAGTTAGCCGAAGATGATTATGTTGAAGGAGCCATAATATTTTCACGCGTATTCTGCTTTATTTGTTGTATGAGAGTGTTAATTATTGCAGTCTGGACAAGTACATTTCTATGCTTTTCCATCTCTTAATGTGATGTCTAACTAAAATTAATAGTCTCTAAGTTGTTGAAATTTCCAACATAGTACGTCCTCTTCAGCAGTTTAACTGTCAGTGAAAACAACAATAATATTAATAAAAATTATCACAATAATAATAGTAATCTTGTGAGAAAAGAATTACTCATAAAGTAGGACAGAGAATACTCCTCATGTGCATTAACGTTGTACAGCTTATCTGTCTGAGCTTACATCTTTTTAGTTGGATTTCGTGACTAACTGGCAACAGATAAATAAGCACTGAAAACCAGGGAATATGGGACAGCTGTTTTGTTATAGTTTCAAGACTTTCAGCAGCACACGGCCATGACTGCAAGCGGGATCAAATTTCTAGTGGGAAGTATTGACCAGCAGGATCCAAGTGATAGTAATGGGATAGATTCCCGGATAAGTTATGGGCGAATACAACTTTCCAGTACTCACTGATATTCAATATTTTTCTAATTGGTGTCGTTTCATTATTAAATGTAGTTTGAGACCAATCATATTCCTAGAAACCGACGGTCAGGAACTCAGTTTTCTAATTTACAACACTCATAGTTTAGATTTTCCTACTTGTGTGATCTCTGCCCTACACTTATGCTCCTCACAGGACTGTTAAACCATTCCAGCCTTCGGCTAATGTTTAAAACTAATTCATACTGAAAGCAGTATGTGGAATAATGGACGTTTCATAATAGGTCAGATAAAGAAAATTCTAAGATATCGGTAACTAAGTATCTTCCATGGATCTCCAATTAAATTCCAGATGTTTTGAGGTCATCTTCTCTCCTTCTAATACGCACTTTCATGTGCATTTTAGCATCTCATTGATTTACATTAAAAAGGACAATTCTGAGGAAATCTAAATTCCCACTATCGAAAATATATTGTTATTATTATTCCTATTGGTTCCGAGTGGAATAGAAGGTTTCAACACAGAATCCCCATTTCGTCCAGTTACCCGCAGTCCTCTTTAGCTGGCTCCACGGTGCCCCATAAGCTTCCACCTATTCCTCACTTTATCTCCTCCATGTCAACCTCTGACACATGCCCAACTCGTCATTTCCCGTTGAGGTTTCATCAGAGGGCCTGGCATGCGATATCATCCGACGTTCTTCTTAGAATGTGTGACCAATCTATCACCATTTTCTTTGGAATATTTCTCGAGTAATAGCTTCTTAGTTGGATCGTTCCCAGAGATTCTTCTTAGATTTCTCTCTGGTCGGTCATCTGATCTTTAGTATGGAGCGAAGGCGGGCGCTGGTAAAAGTTCGCACTGCCTTACTGGAAATGCTTTTTGTGACTCGCTTGCTAAGTTTCTGACCCATATAGAAGAACTGACTCACCTAACATTGACATTGTTCTTTATGCCGAGTGCAGGAGATTTCCAAAATGATTTCAGAGTGAAAAAGGTCTGTCTTGCCTTTTCTGTCCTGACTGGCTTAGACATCCTCATTTATTCCATCGCCTGTAGTTGAGGAGATGCTGCCTAAGTGAGCGAAGGAAGCGGTTTCCTGCAAATTTCTCCCGTTGATAGTGATTGGTGCTTTCTGTTGTTATTGGCTGGTTATCTTCACCATTCCCATCTTCTCTGTGCTCACCTGAAGTCCTCTATTTGCTGTCTGCCTTTTCTGCCAACTTGCTGGTTTTTCCCTGTAAGTCTTCGAGTTCGTATGACATTTGATATAAATCATTGACGAAATCCAGATCTTCTAGATTCTACTTGTGGGTTCAGTGTATTCTTGTCTTCTTGCTTGACACAGTCTTCCGCGTAACCGTATCCACCACAGTTAGGAATATTATCGATTGTAATAGGCAGCCTTCTCTTACTCCTGTCTTTACTGCGTTTTCTGTTGTGGATCATTTTGCATGTGTCGTTGTCATGTAGCTGTCGAATATGATCGATTCAACAGTCCTTTTGAAGTGATCAGCTTACGGCTTTCTTTGTTTCTCTTCCTTGATAATTAGGTTCCCATTGAACATCTATTCTTTTCATTTGTGTTGATCTCTTCTTGGAACGACACCTGAACACCTGATATAATGTTCTGAGATTTCTTTCGCCCATGGTCTGTTCTGCTTCAGTTTTCAGTGTACCGTAGAATTTTCTTTTGTCTTTCCTAGTACTCTTCTTCACTTTTTTCTTTATTCAGTACAATGCACATTAAACTAAGCTTCTTCTTCTATAATCAGTCCAGAAAACTAGATGACAAAGCTGAAATTCGACTGATAATTTCACGGGTGACTATAGAAGACAATCCATAAGCTGACATTTTCCTCAAATGGTTAGAGAATAAATTACCCAACCATAATATCAGCAAGTAATTGTCTGTTAATCTGATTTAACAGGCAATGTTGAAATCAATAAGGAATATCTCATAGTTATGGAGAAGTGTAATTGTTGGGATGACCTTCCGTGCCGCCTGATTTTAGGACATGTGAAGGTGTATTATTATTATTACTATTGTTCCCTTGAGTTCCAAGTGGAACATAGAGTTGGCTTCAACAACACATTTCCACTTTCTTCTATTTTCTACCATCCTCTTCGGCTGGATATCAGCACGACTTCCCAAACTCTCTCATCTCTTCCTCACATGGTCCTCTCCATGTCACCCTCGTACCAACGACCCACTCGTCGTGATGTCATTCGACAGCCTCCTTAACATATACCCGGCCCATTTCCATTTTTCACTACATATTTGTTCAGCGATCGGCTCTTGCTTGTTGGTTCGTTCCCCAGAGTTTTTTCTGTTTTGTAAAATTTGTAAATAATCTAGGATACTTTACGATACAGTAAGTGATTTCATACAACAACAAAAAAAGATCTCAAGGGAATGAATAACCTACCTGGAATAACTTCGCCTGCTTCAGCATCAGCTTCTGAAACCAATCGATAGTATGGTGATGAGTAGACAGCTGTTCCATTCGATAGACGACATCGTAGATAAGCTTCACCTTTGTCATTTAATTCACTACTTGGTGTAATATACAAATAACCTGATGGGGATTCTTCAACTCTCTTCACCATAGGACCGAGGGAACCTTGAATAGGCAGTGAGCTTTCAGGCATGGTATAGTAATAATCCCAACCATAGGTTAGATAGGTCAATTCTTCACCAGTTTGAGCATCTGTATTTTTTGATTTGATTGAGAAAAAGATTTAAAGAAAAGACGATGGATGATTTAACGACATCAAATGCATGAATTTTTGTAGCTCACTTTCCGTTGCGATCTACGTTTACATTCCACTTTCTGTCATGACGCCCTATATCACTTCTAAGCCTTGCCTAGCAGGTAGTAAGTCCAGTAAATAAGAAAGGTTGGGTGTGAGGTTAACAACCCTATCTCTTGAAAACAACGCGGCTACTGAAACATCAAGGCCCACTATTGAAGCCCTATTTACCTTTCAGAAGGCAAAGGAATGAAAGACAGTAGTAGCTGGGGCTAATTCGCTGCGAATTGTCGGATCTTATGATAAATATGGTGAACAGATGGCCTATTTAAAATCTGGGCTACCGAAATACCCCATTCACTATAGTTTGCGTGTAACTTTTCTTATTAGTCTCGTTTTAACCTATTAAAATATAATCTCCAATGGTGCCTTTTGCTCCACCGATTATTTAAAATGGTTACAACCTTCGGATTCGTAAGTTTCTACTAGACTTGAGAAAAAGTAGAATCAAGAGTGGCAATGCGTCTGAATACATGAGATAACTTTTCAAGTGTCGGTTTTTGGAGGGATTTTGTTTGATTGGTTGGAGAACTCTATCATGAGCTTATATCAGTCAGAGAACTATTGGAAAATCACCAGGGAGTACAGGACAGTGGCTTCGTCAGCCTAGTTTGGGGCTCTTCATCAGTGCTCACCCACCGCCCTAATTCAAACCCAGGACCTTCTGGTTACAAGGTGAGCTATCTCGTAGACAATTCAGCGGCCACTGGGACCCGGTCCAATGGCCATCCCGTGAATTCTAACTTCTGTCAATTCATGACATAGCGTGACCACTTCGCAATGTCTTCTTCGATGAGTTACTGCCTCACCTTCAACCTGCTGCACCCTACAGGTCACAGCTTACCACTAAAACCCCAGGTTGACTGCCTGAATATGGTCAGTCGCTAGTGGGCATCAGATCAATTCTCAAGCTGTCCAGTACGCCAAAGTTGGTTTTCCAATGATTCCCTAACTGATATCAACTCATGATAAAATCCCCCAAACATGAGATAACTGTTCCTGAGATTTTCAGTAGTACGAATTGCCACAACCTGAGGAAAAAACCTAATTACCCGCAGTCCTCGAGCATTCAGCTATTATTATTATGTCATTGGGTGAAAAAGTGTACCCCTTGCACCTCTTTTGACTGGCTTTCAAGCAAATGCTGTGCACTTCTGGAAGAAGGCAAAGAACAAATATGACAAGGGATTAGTTTTAGCTTCAAGTCAGACACAGTAATGTGTCATGAGACTTACTGTCAGTTATTAGTATTATAATTTCCGCTGAAAATTCTCTACATTCTATAAATATTGTTCAGAATATAGCTATTATTATAATATTAAATTTAGAGTTAAATGCGACAGGTGAGTTTCTTATAATTATTCTGTTTAGTCTGGACAGAAACCTCTTATTATAACAGTGAATAAATACCTAACCTGTTAAGTCTATAGCTTTCGTTATCATTCCACAATGAATACCGACCTTCACTGCCTAACTCAACTGATTAAAATGAAGGTCAAACGTCCACGTAATTTGGCACACTGTTGTTTGAAAGTCCGGTTGTTGACTCACGATCTGTGGTTAGTCAGGAACTCCTCGGTTCTCAGCAGTAACAATCAAGAAATATATTTACTTTCTGGCGATATAATGTTTGTCCCATCCTCGCCTACTAACTATTCTCTGCTACACGTTGAATAAATACATTAGGAGTTGAAGAATAAAGTAGACGAACTGTTGTACCATCGTATACTGGGTGTTTGTCAACACCTGCATCTACTAAAGTATATTCTTAGAAAGGATCTAAATAGAACTGGAATCAGTCCATGTAGTCACTTTCTCTATACTGAAAATATGTTATCACCTGTAGAAGGATAACAGACACCTCGAGGTTTAAGTCATTCGGCTCAGAGAATATCTGAAACATTCATACATGGTTGCAGATACGAGTGAAAAACTTAGATCAGAGGTGACTTTCCTAGATTAGTGATCAAACTACAAACTTAAGTGACAGAACTCATTCAGCGCTAATACTGAGGACTAGATACATGATACTGGTTATTTGCCAGTGACCACCATTCAATATGGTCATTACAATCTCGCTAAGTTAGAGAATGAACCACTGAAAGGAATAATTAATGATTTGGAATTCTACTGTTGATATATTTTATTTTTTATTTTGATTTACAGCTTGATTCCACACCGTATTTTCAGTACAAGTGTGGAATTTTCAGCATGCATATCGGTAGCCCAAATTCAGGCCGACCATAGATATCGGGTGTGCGCCGGCAGGGGATCGAGCCCCGGACCATGTGCATGGTCGGCGAGAGTCCTAACCACTGTGCCACCGACGCACATTTTTGATTATGAGAAACCAGAATGAAGCAACGAACATCCGCCACCAATTTAAGGATGTGCATTCAACGATAAACTTCACTTAAGAAAGAGAAACTAATGAAAGTATCTCTTTCATATACGTCTTCGTGGCCGGGAAAGAAGATGGCACACTAAGAAAGAGTGTGAATAAGAAACCTGTAACGACCAGTCAGTACCTTCATCTTTTAGTTTTGCACCTTTGAAATATAAACGTAACTTGGTAAAGTGTCTGGTTCTTATAGCTAGGATGATCTACTCAAAAGGTTGTCTCAATGAGGAGCTTAAGATTTTCAGAGAATTATTTCGGAAAAAATGGTCATCCAGATAAGTTCATTGAGAAAAATAAGAATTTAACACCAAAGCAAGCAAGCCTATAAAGGCGACTATAAAACCATTGTTCATAAAACTACAGTTCCCCAGTGTTAACAATGCAAAATACTAACGCAGCGCCTGAAGAATGCAGTTAAAAGAGCTTTGAATTCACCAGAAGTACCTTGTCTCTCCACAACCCCTACCCCGATTTTGCTTCTGAGAAATAAGGACAAACTACGTCTATGTGTAGCTACCAGTTTGACTACTCCTGTCGAGACAGTGACATTGAGTGGTACAGTTACTCAGGTTTATCATCGTATTTCCTAACATCATCTTGCATGGTTAAGCAAGGGATAAACAAGGTCTATTCGTAGCTCTGTGTTAGTACACGTTGTAGACAGTGAGCATAAGTTTGATATTAGTACAGCATTTAAAGTTACTTATCGCATTCTAACTAATCTCAATTTTCAAGTAATGGTTTGGTAGGGATTTTGTTTGATTGTATGGAGGATTTTCATCATGAGCTGACATCAGTTAGAGAACCACTGGAAAACCTGGGAGTACTGGACAGCTGTTTCGTCCTAGTTTGGGTTCGAATCCCGGTGGGTGCGTACTGCTGAAGAGTCCCAAACTAGGACGAAACAGCTGTCCAGTACTCCCAGGTTTTCCAGTGGTTCTCTAACTGATGTCAGCTCATGATGAAAATCCTCCATATAATCTCAATTTTGCTTTACACTTTCGCCTTCTACATACAACTGAAGCTATTGGAGCTCAATAAGGCTATGAAACTTAAATCAGGCAGATCTTCCTATCAACTGCCCCAAACCAACTAAAACATTCATCCATCTTAGAAATTGGTGGTTTTTCTGAATACATCTAAGATGAAATTCATGTTAAAAAAAGAAAAGAAAATACCATTATATAAGATTATATGCACACTTACCTGTTCCAACACATTGGATTGACTCTATTTCACCTGGTTCCAAAATAATTCTACGATCTGTAAGCGGGATATTGACTAAACGTACTACAATTCGACCATCACCTAGAATAAATTTAATAGGAAACAAGTTATCATATTACTTATAACCTCAATAAGTAGTAATGTTTGAAATATAGGAAAAATAAAACTGTCTACAAAAATATATGTGGTCAGTGAAAATTTTCTCAACAAATAACAGAGAAGTTTATTGCTATTAATGTAATTATCATCTTTGAAAATGTTGAAGTTACTTTGAATGTTCCTCTTCCACTTTCGAACTGATCATAACAGATCAAAATGTTCCGTCTTTGTTGATATGTCAACTCTGAGTACAAGAGCTTCTACGATATCTTGAGAATGATATAATATTATTTAATTGTTAGTGACTTACAGTGGAATCCAGAATGTGCATATCACTCCAACCGAGACTCATCAACTGGATGTACCGTAATCTCAGTCAGAGATTCTGTTTCTAATGGACAACGCTTTGACTTTTTAAACGTGGTAAACAGTATTTCAGTAAAAGTGGACTTCCGTTTAATCCTTGTAGCCACGAACATAAATTATTGTAGTACATGATATGTAACCTTTCATAACAGAGAATTTCTAGAAAGCTTGTACTCGGATCAATTAGCAGTTGACGGACATGTTGATAAAGAACAGGCCCATTAAGCAAAAGAGAAAAGGTTATAAAGTCAAAAGGTCAACACCCAACTCAATGAAACTAATACAGGTGGACGAGAGAATAGGAAAAATTGCGAAAAGAATCATTCGCAATAATGATCATCAGGAGAAACAGTAAATCTCATTGACTCTAAAGCTCACTTCATTTTGAAGTTAGCATTGAATAAGTTGTCTAGGAAGATAGTAAAAATGCATCAGTTAAAGAAAGCCAGTTTAGAAAGGGCAAGGCGATGATACAAGTAATATAACTCAGGCTACATATTTTTTCAGTAACCTCAGTATTTGGCTATTCTCATCCTCCCTACATAAAACGTAATCACCTTGGTAGTTACCTGGGGTTCTAGTGGAAAGTCGCTACCAGTGGGGTACAGCAGGTCGGGTATGAGGAAGAATACTCGCCACAGATGATACTGTCTGGTTGTCGTGCTTTGTCGTGAATTGGCAGAATTCGGAGTTCATGGGATGGCTATTGGATACAGTCCCAGTGGCTTAATGGTCTATGAACTCGCCTTGTAACCAGGAGGCCTCGGGTTTGAACGTCTTTTGTGCGTGCGTACTGATGAAGAGCCCCAAACTAGGACGAAACTATTGGTTGTTCAGTGCTCCCTGGTGGCTATTCAATGGTTCTCTAACCTATGTCAACTCAAAATGAAATCTTGTAACCAATCAGTCGAATCCCTGCAAGCCAATATTTGAAAAACGTAATCTCTTCGGATTATAATCCTATGGTCAATAGTTTGATCCAGAATGTGTGGTCCTCCTTAAATTTCATAAGGAAACATTCAAACCTTTTAACATGCTAGACCCTTAAGCGATGAGTCGAACATTAGAGGTGCGATGGAGATCATCTGAGGAGGAAACTTAAGCTTGCGGGCAATTGTAGTACCAAATGAAGGTGTTATCAGAGAACCGCCTAGAGTGGAGACGAGTTGTTCAGGCTCTATGTTCCTCTTAGAACTCATTCAACAGATAATAGGATATCTGAACACTGCTACTCAAATAAGTCAACGTTGAATTAGGGTAGATAAGTACCGTAGAATCGAACGAATAACTGATTAGAATAGAATTTCAAGACACTCACCTTCAATCTCTGTCTCTTTAGGTGTAGTAGAAACTTTAACTTTAAAATAATCCGACCGATATATTTGATTCCCTCGATAAACTAAACATCTTCCTTGTATATCATCAGTGAATGAATTCAACGGTTTCATTGAATAGAAATCAAGTTTATTCATCTCTTGTATAACTTGATCTGCTAAAATACCCATATTCACAATGGCTCCATTCGATCGTCGAATATCCCATCCAACAGCTACATCTTCAATTGGTTCATTGGTTTCTGAATCTTGAAATATGAAACGAAATAAATCAAAATATTAAGCATCAAAGAGTTAGGGAATTTTCATCTGTGTACTAAGGAATTGATGTTTTTTTTTGTTTTTTTTTCCTTCACGTTCCCCAGTGGAACATAGGGCTTCAAGCTAGTGGCTTGAAGTTTCTGTAGCAGTGTTTATTTTACAGGATGGGGTTGCTAGCCTCATGCCCAACCTTTCCTCTTTACCAGGATTATTTCTGGCTTAGCGAGGTAAAGGAGTGCGTCGGCTGGGGATCGAACCCCAGACCATGTGCATGGTCGGCGAACGTCCTAACCGCTATACCACCGTTTAAATAGAACTTAAGGATAAGTGAAATGGTTAGACTAAGGCACAGCTACCCAAGTTAACGGCCGACTGGATAAACTTGAACAGCAAAGGATAGAAAATTTTATAGAATAGACAAAATAATTTTTCAGGATGGCACCCTCTCTATTCTCGACTATCTCCTCGCATCTCATCCAGTAGGACTAGAAGTCACTACAAAAAGATTAAATGCTCTCTCGCACAAGTATCAAAACCCAACGATACCCTATTTGGCCTGCGTTCTGTGTTCATCGGCGGTACAGTGGTTGGGACGCTAGCCGACCATGCACATGGCCCTCGGGATTCGATCCCCAGTCGACGCATACCTGATATCAATGGGCGGCCTGCTAAATTTGGGCTACCGATATCACATGATGAAAATTCCATACTTGTACCAAAATACTGTGTGGAATCAAGCTATAATAAAATTTAATTTAATTTAAAGATAGTTTTAAACGTGAAACTTACGGCTTACTGTATAATTAGCTTAAAAAATGGCTTACTTATACTCCCGTATTTGTAATTTGATGGTGACACTCACTATCCCTATTATCTTATAATTTTGTGTTATTAATACTAATATTATTATTGTTACTATCATTTTACATCTGTACATCATTGTGACCCTACCGTTTCTGCTAATGCCTCAAGTTGATGGATGTTATCGGTTTTGGTTAAATTTACCCAGTAATGTATTTTTTCTGCTGTTGTTGTCGAGTAAATTAGGTGCAATACTGTAGAAAATGCTGAAAATTCTACACTGTATCATAAGTGCCGTTTTTCAGGAATAAAGCAAATCACTATTATTATTATTATCTTTACTGGTTTGTCATCGGGAATCTTAGAGTCAACCCAATCCACTTTTTGTGCATGAAATCATCGAAGTGATTGAATGTCATTTCATTTGGTGACCTATTTATCACTGGGATAACATTTCTCAAGTGTTCTCACAATCATTCCTTGGAATCCGGACTGGTAACCCGTCCAGAAGAGCGAAAAAGTCAAAAGAATGGCTTAGTTTTGTGAATATTTCCGCTACGTTATTGTCATGGGTTGTTATACTCCAGCGTGACCAGTTACTTTACAGCAACCACCCCAGTAGATCTTACCACTGACTTCTAGCAATAACCAGAGTTAAGAAGAAATAAAAGTGACGAAATTGTTGAAAAAGACTGCCATAGATCATGGTACTCTGAGATCCGTTTCCACTTTTGATCCCGCCTTTCAACTTACCCCCACAAGACCAATTACTCTGTCAAGCTTTGCCAGCACAGACATGTTTTAGTAACTTCAATGAATCCATTATTCACACAGTAATCAAATGGTAGATGTTCCAGGAACTTGTTAAACAAGCGTAGAACACATTACACACTTTGGTTTGTCTATATAACTTGTAATTCTAATTGTTTGTCGAAGGTCATGTTCAGAGGTGGTTACTATAGATAGTTTAACTACATTACCCATGTGTTGCATATTTAGCAGTGTGACTTACAAAATATCAGAAAGTCTTGTGATGTATCATTCCATCTGCAACGGTATTTCTGCTATGCGTACTTTGGAACCGCTTTTATTCCTCTATCATATCAGTCAGAATCTCTATACAGACCGTAAAAATTAACGCCGATGTATGGAGGGTTGTCATCTGAAATGATGACAGCGAGATTGGAGAACGGTAAATCGGAGAAATCCAGTTTATTATTGATAACGAAAGCTATTCACGATTCATGCATTAGATTTCATCTGTACAAATATTTAAAGCCGAGTCCTAACCCCCGAATCTTTACCCTGGCTTTTTCCTAACCTTGAACGGTAGTCATTTGAATATATACCTACATTCCCAAAGAAAACAGTGTTATTATAAAAAAGCCGAAATACTCGAATAGATATTTAGTCTTCAAGTCATCTCACTTGTTGTCTTTAAATGCCAGCTTCTTTAAGTATCTAACAAACTGAGTGAAAACTTGAGTGGTATATCAGAAAACCGAAATAATGGGGCGAAACAGATAGAATAAGCATTGGTACTAAGTAACTACCACACAAAATTCATTAGGAAAATCAAAATCTCATAATAAGAGAAAAATTAGTAGTGAGACTATCAACTGTAACATAAATAAGCAAGAGTTTAAGTCATCTACAGCTTTAACATATAAGGAAAAGGGACATCTTTGGCCCTACTCAGGAGTCTTAACAACACGGAAATTAGGGACAAACTCTGTAGCCTGAACAACCCTACTGACCTAACTAGACAAGATAGCTTAATCTACAAAATGTCTTGCAATGACTTTGAGGTAGGCTACATGGTCCATACTAGTAGATTGGGGGTCATCAGATTATCGGAACATAAGAATTCAGCTAAGTGTAGGATGAGTGACTCTATGAAGGCGAATAGTTTAGAGGAAAACTCAACAATCACAATTTATGCGTCAACATACAATCACGCAACAGACTAGGATGCAACTACACTTCAAGAAGATAATATAGGTATATGCGGGGGGGAGAAATCGACTATTAAATCCTTTCTTGTTCAACAAATCTACACCGAACATGTGTAGGAGGGATAACTCAACTCAGAGATATGGAAAATATTAATACCAATCAAATGAAGGGATAAGAAATAATGGAAGTATATGTAGACAACTGATCTTTGGCTCAAACTGCCCTGATATACTGTGATTAGATGCTTAAGAGTCATTCAAACGTCTGTCCTCAGGGATCGCAATTCATTAACTTCATTGGTTTAGTAATTTTTTTTGTTTTCTTCCTACGACTTTGCTTAGGGTTGTTTATGATCCTAACTTTTAGTCTTCGATTCTCAATGAACTAAGATTTAAGCTCTAAGATAAAGTGAATCCACAAAAAGCTATGGACTCGCTGCAGTATTTAGAAACTGAAGATATCCTAACCACTAAACATCTTACAACAAAATGTGATGTTTACAAAAATATGAGCTAAAAATATTGTTTCGCCATGAATTTATGCGATTATTAGCATGAATATTGGCCATGACAGTCACAGGGTATAGCTGAAAATGAATAAATACGAAATTCCGACCAGACAGTTGTGTACTACATTGACATAAGAATTATTCAACCATCAGACGGTTTTGCTGAATGACTCTTTTCTGTTTTGTGTGGGTATGCAATTAGTCCCACTTCTCTCAATAATCCACTTGGAGGATGTTGGGAAGGTAATCCGAGTAATCAGATGATACCGAATTATCGCTCTTTGAGTTATTTTTCATTCTATTGCACTGGAAGTGGAACATAGGACTTCCAGTTTCTAAGTTTTAGCAGCACTTATGCTGTTTCCACAATATCAGGTTGCTAGCTTCACGCCCAAACTTCCTTTTTTAAAGGATTACTACCGACTCGAGAAGTGGGTGAGGTTTAAAAGTGCGTCGGCCGAAGCACAGCCCTCTTTGAGTCACATAACATACTACCGACTGATGTGTTAGTAATTAGAGACAGCTCACGTCAAACAGTAGCGCTTCTTAGCTAGATGGAAGCGGACTAAACACTTAGAGCTAAAATCATCAGTAGTTCATCTGGACTGACTCACTACAGGGGACCGAATCATTACAAACCTCACAAATTCTGACTAGTTACTTGGGCAAAATAGTAAGGCATAGAATCATATTCACAATTTATGCACATTTGGAGGTAGAAGTACTTCAAGGTCTCCCTTGGAAATCAGAATGACTTACATCACGGTGTATGCAATCTTCTTGATGCTACATATGTCAGTGAAGAGAGTAAGTAGTATAACATAGTAGTATAAAATTTATTTCATTTTAATTCATCTGCCTTCAAAGTGGAATTTAGGTTTTCAAGCTTTGAGGTTCAGATAACGATAGCGTTGTGGAATTTATGAGGTGGGTTCCTAGCCAAACCTTAAAAATTTTCTCTTTTCCTGGCTAGTAAAATGGTTGAGACTTAGGAGTACACCGGCTGGGTTCCTAGTGGAACATAGGGCTTCAACCACACGTCTCCACTTGCTTCTGTCTTCTGCTGTACTTTTCACCTGCATCCATGTTAATCTATACTGTTTCAACTCCTCTTCACACGATCCGCTCCATGTCACCCTTGCACTGACGTCTCACTCGCCACTTCCCTTTCGGGTTCCACTCGAGCACTGGCCTGACGCGCGATGTCACCCCGCCGCCTCCTCGGCGAGTGTCCAATCCATCTCCACTTTCTCCTGCATATTTATTGGGCGATTGGTTCTTGTTTTGTTTGCTACCATAGTTTCTTGTTGGTTCTTCTTCTTTCCGGCCATTTGATCTTAAGTATAGAGCGAAGACAGTTAGTTGTTGATAAAGGTCTGCAACAGGCTGTTGGAAATATTCTTTGTGACCCGCCAAGTTTCTGATCCATCCGTATAGAAGAACTGACTTGACTGACGTTTGTATTGAAAATCCGGATTTTGTTGTTGATGCTGGCTGGGTTGAGTGACGAAGATTTCCAGATTGGTTTCAGGTTGATGAATATGTTTCTCGCCTTCTCGATTCTCGATTTGACATCCTCGTCCGTTCCTCCTGTAGTTGAGACAATGCTCCCTCCCGTTGATGGTGATTGGCGCTGGATGTTGCTGCTGTTGTTGTTGTTTGTTGGTTGGTTATTTTCATAACCTCCGTCTTGTCTATGTTCACCTGGAGTCCTGTTTGTCTGGTAAGCACCCTACTATTGAACCATCCGACACACTATCCGGGAATTAGCTATATACTTGTAATTATTTTCGAATCTATAGGTTATGAAAGTGACTCTTAGCTGAGATTAACAGAATTTGATTGGGTTGCCTGAAAACGAATAAATTATCAATAATTAAAGCTGAAAAAAGAGTTAGATAGTAAAGTCAGAAACAGTTGTCACTGGTACAACCTTCAGTACTTGTACTTTTCAACTGCATGAAATGTCCAGAAAAAACAACAACAACAACAATAGCAATGGAAAGACGTTTAACATACCAATAGCAAGACATTTAATGGTAGCATTTCCACCAAGTTGTGTGGTAAATGTCCCATCGGGTTTTAAACCTTCAATCTTCACTTTGACTAAGTTTCCAGCAACTAAAATATGAAGAGGAAAAAATGCAAAACATTAAAGGAAAGGATGAGAGATGCAATTTATGTACATTAGACGTGTGATATACATTGATTATTTACTCGAGTGCAACCTAAACCATGTGTCCAATCTTTAGACTGGATACTGACTGAATTCTGTCAGTCAGTGAATTCAGGAGTATTGTCACCAGTATGGGTAACTTGTAATCGTGGTACACTTTAAATTAATACTAACAAGGTAGGAGCCAGTTAGCAGGAAGCCTTGAATCTAGGTTTTCTGCCCGTTCAACTTTTCAGCAACGCGTATCTGAAGCCACAATGAAACTGATGTCCTCTTCAGCGTATGTCTAATCCATCTTCGGTTCCTTCTGCATATCTTTTCAGCCTTAGGTTGTTGGCTGGTCTACCGCTGGAGTTTCTTATTACATATATTTTCTGGCCGGCCATCTGACCATCAGTTGTTGATAAAAGTCTTCAGGAGGCTGTTGGAAGTGCTTTTATCGGCACACAGAATAGTACTCACTATTATTTACAGACTCCGTTTTTCCCAGATATTATGGAGAAGATTTGTAGCTCAGGTGCATGATTTTGATGTTGTTGTGTTCTCTGAGGTGGATAGTTAATTTGCAAAGCTTTCATCGCCCTACTAGGTGACATCTTCAGCGCATACTTCAGTTCACTGAAGTGAGCTTTTAGATTTCTCCACGAGTTTATTAATCATCTCTCCTGGTGACCTTGGACGTGATTGGTTGTTTTTGTGTGTTTTGACACCTTCTAGGTTACTTATGTTGGAACTGATTGTTTCTTTGACTTGAACTTTGACCCTTTGTGTGTGAGATTTCCTTCTTATCGATTGGCAAATTTTGTCTATCTCAATGTGTCTATTGATTGATGATTCACTGGAATACCAGGCTTCTAAAAATTCTCTAGCAATTTTGGTGTTTCCCCTGTCTAATATTTGAACATTGGTTGTCCCAGTCGATTTGATGTCCGTGGTTGTCTGTATGCAGTGATATGAGGGAGTGGATGTCATGTCTTTTGACAGCTAGTTTATGATCATGGATACGAAGATGAAGGGGATGTCCACTTTGGCCAATGTAGTGTCTTTTTGCAGTTGCTATAATTTATTTTTTAGATGATGTTGGTTCTACCTTCTCTTCTTTCGCTGTTGAGCTGAGTGAAGTGATTTTGTTGGTTTGTGTGCGACGTCAATTCCTAAAGGTTTGAAGAGTCTTGCAGTGGTTTCTGAGACGTCCAGACGTAAGGCGATTTTCTTTTTGCTTTCCTTAGGGGTTTTTGGTTTGATAGGTTGGCTTGAGAGTAGATGTCTTTTGATGAAATTCCGTGGATATCTATTCTTTTGGAAGACGTTCATGAGATATCTCTTTTCAATTTTCCTTAAGTTGGGACTCTCTCTCTCTACTTCGGCTATCTCCTACGGAAGGATGAGCCGGCTTCATGAACATCTCGAATCATCGCTGCCCAGGCGCGGCGATCTGATGAAGAGAGTTCATGAAGTTTCATGGGAATTTGGTACGAGTGATGTCCCCAGAATCGCTCGGCCTTTTGTTTGAGAGTGCAGCTCTAGCCTTTACACAACCAAGTGTGACCTACAAGGCAGTAGGAGTGGAGTAGGGAGTCCACTATCCATTGGCAGCCGGTGACCGGAGTTCGCTTCATACGCCTTTTTGAATGGGGCTAGACATCCAGGAAATCCAACAAGCCCTTTGTCCATACGTCTGCCGGTGAGCTCCAGTGAGTTTCATACGCCAGTCGTTGGAGGTTTGGAATCAGGGTTTAGCCATCTCCCCTAGACTGTCATCCAATAGACAGTCAACCCGGTGAAGAGCGCCGGGCATCCGCTTAAGTTGGGAGTGCTGCAATGAGTCCTGGCCCTCTTGAATAGTGTTTGTATGCAATTCCTTTTGTGTATTATTAGATTGTCGCTGTTGTAATTCGGTATTCGGTCTGTGTGAGTTGATTTTCTATAAACTTGGGTTTCTAATTCTCCCGTAGTTGTTCTCTTGACTAAGACCTTCAAAAGTGTGATTTTGCTCTCGGATTCCTCTTCTCTTCTCTTTCACAAGAGGACAGTGCAGAATAGTACTCATTATTAATAACAGACTCAATTTATCCTTTATGACATTATCATTATCAACGCAAAGTGTGAATGCTCGCCACAGTGTAACTAAATCACATTCCATTCAACACGTCAACCAATAACTATTTTACCGTCTTCACATAACGATCACAATTGATCACGATAAGTTCCTCCATGAGGATCACATATTTAGTAAATTATGTGAGCACAGATTTCACATCAACCGCTTACAACACTCCTACTCAATATTTTAAATTTAAACATAATGAAAATAAACCAGCCCTAATTCAAATCACGATTATTCAGTCACACACTGTTAGGTTCTAAAGTACATCCAGCCAACTAGAATAACTTTTGTAAAATCTCAGCGAGATTGAAATGAGTAATTCCAACGTTTCGTTCGGCAATCTGGTTCGAACTTCTTCAGGGAAATTAATCGAAATTAACATAACGGAGGTTAATATATAAAAGGCACATCACTTGTTTTTAAAAAGTTTGTCCAATCATGAGTCATTCAACATGTATAATAAACAAAATTGTATGAGCTGTGATCGAAATTCGACCTCGGACTTACAAATATTGGTCTACCTTTGTTAAACACTTTAAACAGTGTGTGTATGTGTGTGTGGGTAAACAGTTGTAAAACATTTCTTAACGTTTCCATAAGAAGATATGGACAGTCGAGAATTTTGACCAAGTATTAATAATTAGTGATACATATCCATTTTTATTTATTAATCAGGATTTCCTATGTATCAGCTAACATCACGCCTTCATGTCCGTTCAAACTGTTAGTATCTAGAATTTTATGATTAGACGTATTTTCAAAATAATGGTGTTTAGGATTAGAGTTTACTGTAAGCACCCTGTCGGACTTATTGCATTGTCTTCTTTCTGAAGATTGAGCTGCTTTATTCGACCTACTAGAGTTGTCAGGTGACTCGGCAGCTACGGATATGCATTCTGTTGCAGACAACGGAGAGTGAAAACACGATGATTGTTCCAATTACACAGTTTCTCTGTTAATTTAATTCGATAGCAAAATAATTCAAATGAACTGTCGTCAAGATTTGACAGAATAGTTCAAAAATATTTGGGCTCCGAGTGAGAAGTAGACATTTGTACAAATGATGTTCCTTTTATATATAAACCTCTGTTAACTTCGATTAATTTCCCTGAAGAAGTTCGAACCAGATTGCAGAACGAAACGTTAGAATTACTCATTTCAATGTCGCTTAGATTTTACAAATATAATTTTTTACAAATGTCTACTTCTCACTCGGTGCCCAAATATTTTAGAACTATTCTGTCAAATCTTGACGACAGTTCATTTGAACTAGAATGACTGTCTGAATATTAATCTGATGTTTAATAGCGTCTGGTCCTATTCATGTAGGTAGTTACCTGGGTCCTAGTGTGAAACTGTGACCAGTGGGGTACAGCAGCCCAGGTGTGACGAAAAATATTCGACACAGATAGCATTCGCTAGTGGTCGCACTATGTCGTGAACTGGTAAAAGTAGATCGGGTCCCAATGGCTGAATGCGTTACGAGCTCGCCTTGTAACCAGAAGGTCCTGGATTCAAACCATGGAAACAATGAGTGCTTACTGGTGAGCAGTTAGTGCCAAACTAGGCTGATGAAACAACTGTCCAGTACTCCTTGGTGGTTTTCCAACGGTTCTCTAATCGATGTCGGCTCATGATGGAAACCTATAAACAATCAAATCCCTGCAAGTTATCATTTCAATACAATGAATATTGTTATAGATATGATGGCGAAGATTTGTAGCTCCGGTGGATGATTTTGATGTGGTTGGGTTCTCTGAGCTGGATAGTTAATTTCCGTGTTTTCTAATCTTAGCTAGCTTGGCTTTGAGGACTCTTCATCTTTGTTCTCTGTGTTTTCTACTTGACAATGTAATTGCGGTGACGAGCGTTGACAGGTGTTCCTGGTTGAGGGTTTTCTCTAGTTTTTCTTTTTGGACATTTATTATTTGTTGATATTTGTTTATCCGATAATGTGCGTCTGTAATCAATAATTTGACCACTCGTCTTCCACATTGTTCGGCCAATTTCCATCCCATTGGGCAGCTGACTGGTGGTTTATATCTGACATTGGTTGATAGGATTTTATGACGAAGGCACTCGTGGAGAAAGGATAATTTTTCTCTGCTAGATCCTTGCCGCAAATTAACTAACTAACACAACCACATCAGAATATTGTTGTAAGATGGAGTTAGTATGTCAGTCCAACAGAAGTCGAATAGCACGAATATCACATAAACGGCCAATCAAGTGTCTCTGAATGGTTAAAAAAATTTTGACGTAGTCATGTAGGCTTGCTTCGGCTGTTTAGCGTCGGTGGCATAGCGGTTAGGACGCTCGCCAACCATGCACATGGTCCGGGGTTCGGTCCCCGGCCGACGCACTCCTTTACCTCGCTAAGCCAGAAATAATGCTGGTGAAGAGGAAATGTTGGGCATGAGGCTAGCAACCCCATCCCGTAAAATAATAAACACTGCTACAGAAACTTCAAGCCACTAGCTTGAAGCCCTATGTTCCACTGGGGGACGTGAAGAAAAAAAAACATGTAGGCTTATTATAGATGATTAGTGAAGCCAGTTTGTTGGTGTTGGGGGTGATAATTATGCCTACCTTGTAATTATATCTGAATTCATATTCAATTAAGATTATACTTGTTTACATTTAAGGAAATATTAGCATGAGTCACACTAATAACCATGTTCTAGTCACATTAAAGGTGATTTCTATGATATCCACGCTTTTCATTGTCGTCTCTACTTTCCATTTCTCCTACGCATCATTTTTATATTGGACTTCTAGATCATAATCTACCAACATGAACTGCATACGCTATTTTATTCATATGATCAATATTACAATAGAAAGCTTGATAATGCCAAGAAACACGCTAATTTCAGAAAGCTAATATTACTGAACGAATAATGAATATCAGTTAAGTGGTTTTAGCGTAAGAGTACTCTATCCGACGAGCTTCTGGCGAAACTAATCCATAGGATAATAACCAAACGGTCGCACCAATAATATTATTATTGAAAATGAATGCTGTTCGGGAATTGTTACGACGGACAAGCTTCTTTGTTACTAATGAATTCATGGTTTATGCATGCATTGACATCATAACCTCATTGGATAGTTTTTGACTCTTTTATTTTATGACTAAAATTCCTGAGGGTTGGTGAATATGAGTTACCATGTATTTTGTCTAATAAACGATTGTGTTGTTGTCACGGATGAATTTGCCGTTGTGCCTGTCTCAGCATGAGGGATATTTTCAGGTGATCGGTTGATTATAATGTCGTGTGTGGAGGCGCATTCTAGTGAAGTTAGGTGAATCCTCAACCCAGTAACACTTCATCATAACAGGAGTTAAGGGAAAAGATTTTATCCAGCAAAGTGTCTACCCTTAAATAAACTCATTCCTAACACTGAACCAACTTACCCTAACCTAGCATTGGAAGTTCATGCGAAGTACATAAATCTATAATATTCAACATTCTTCAATTATTGGTCACAGGATTTCAACGTGAGCTGAAATCGGTTAGAGAACCATTAGAAAACTAAAAGGGAGTAGTGGACAATCGTTTCGTTCTAGTTTGGGACTCTTCATTAGTATGCACCAACCGGAATTCAGGTAGGTAGTTACCTGAGATTCTAGTGGGAAGTCGTCACTGGCAGTGGGATACAGGAGGTCGGGTTTGAGGAGAAATACTCACCACAGATGACATTCGCTAACGGTCGCGCTACGTTGTGAATTGGCAGAAGTTGGAATTCATGGGCTGGCTACTGGATCAGGTTCCAGTGGCTTAATAGTCTACTTGCTAGCTCACCTTGTAACCAGATGTCCTGGGTTTGAACCCTGGTGGGTGCGTGCTGATGAAGAGCGCAAAACACTGGGACGAGACACCTGTCAAGTACTACATGGTGGTTTTCAGATGGTTCCCTAACCAATATCAGCTCATGATGAAATCCTGTGACCAGTCAATCAAATCTCTCTCTACAAATCAATGCTCGAATAATTCTCCAACTGTATTTGTCCTGCATTTCAGGCAGCGGCCAACACTTCCACTGTTGCAAACTGACTAACCAATCAATATGATGCCCTGTTACTAACGAAACATGCATTCAGATAGAAAACATAGATGCAAATAGAACATGGTGGCGACACAAAATAGTGTTCTTTTTCAAAGGATAAACTGATTCGTTGTTTGTCAGTTTAGGTTATCATGGTAATTATGAAGCTAAAGTTTATGTTTCCAGCCCAATTGGCTGAATCATCAACGACTTGGTCATCATAACGTCAAGGTTTTGAGTTCAGTACCTGTTGAAAAGTCCCAAGCCAGGGTGAAACAGAAGTTGATTCTTGACGAAATTTATATTGAAATACTAATTAACACAGTGAATTCTGAGTGATCACACCAGGACTAATCACCCGACCCAATAATCACACTGAAACGGCATCAACTAAGAACCTTTGTTTCCCGCTTTCTAGGCTTCATAAACCTAGTGAATATTTAGATATCGAGAACTTTAATGAAAATTAAATAAAACAAGCCTTCACAATGAACTTACTGTCAACTTTACCACCAATAATTCTCGTCGATGTACCATCCGGCCGTTTAATATCTAATCCAAAGTAATCAGATTTATATGATTTTGATGGACCAGGTTTCTCTTCCGGTGTACTTGGACGTTTACTGACTACAGCAACACAACGTATTTTATAGGGTAAATTTCCACGATTCGGTGCTACTAAATCTCTTAAACGTAGACTGCCAGTTGAATCGATGGATACACTGTCAGCGAATAAACTGGAGTCAATTGATCGGCCAGTAGCATCAGCAAATTCCCATCCATACATAACATCGTATTCAGCTCTTAAACCTTCTGTAGACAATCTTTGTTTTGTGGTACGATCTAAAGAAAGAAGTAAGAATATTTAGTAATAATTCACTGTGAAACATCATTTCTATTGACAACTGAAGTAACAGCATCCTTTTCGAGAAAATTCATCAGTCACACTTTAGATTCTCTGAACATATATCAAAAAGTATACATTCCAAAGGAACACATGGTTTCGATGGCGCTATCTCCAGGCATCTCTCTGTCTTATGCAGTGAGGAAGACATTTTGAAAGCTTTTAATGAAGGTGACACCGTCAAACGTTCGAAACCGGATTTATGTGGTCATAAATAGGCAGTTATTAGTCTTCTTATGCACTGGTAACACAAACTCTTGGCTCTTCATTTCACTCGGTTGCATAATCTTTTACTGCTTCTTTTGATAAGGTTGAACTCCCCAGTGTTATTGTACAACTTATTAGTTAGCGATCACAAAATTATCCAACTTTCACTTTTCTTAAGCAAGTGATTATCCCATATGAATATGTGTGTAAAACTCAGACTCTGTGGTAGTAAGTAATTCCATATTAGGGACAGGTGTTGAATCATTCCTATTACACGTGTTAGCAGTTGATTCGATAAACAAAGCTTCCGTTGACATCAATCTCTCCGTTCACCCTGTTACATTAGATTTTAAAACTGTCATCTTATCCCATCCATATAAGTGTATGTAGTGTTATGGCTGAACTATTCTCTAAATTTCTTATCTTATTCTGGTCAACTAATCTAGATTTTGCTAGGTTTTTATGCTATGCTAATCTGACTTCACCTGTTCTACTACTTTGACCTATGTATTTTACCTGACAATCACTGCAGGCAGGGTGTTAGATAAACTTAATTGTTTTGTTTAACTGGTTCCATTGGATCCTTTGACCTACAAAGCTTGTTTCTAACTGAGTTTGTGGGTTTGAATGCGAGCCACTTCTATTTCTGCCT
>OX235272.1:7025505-7073536 GCA_944472155.2 Trichobilharzia szidati | reverse complement strand
GTCAGATCCCTGCAGATCAATACTTGAAAATTAATCCAACACCTATTTGTAACTGACTATGAGATGGAATTCCTAGAGTTCTTTCCGGAATTCACCGAGTCCACGCAGTCGGATATGAGGGCAGATACTTACTAATGATACTGACTAAAGTCACTGGGATGGACTCCCAACGAGATCATAAGTATATATTTTCTATAGTTGGTTTGTAATGGTTAGTTTTGTTTTTACGAGTTGATCACGGATTGATATCAATTAGAGAACCATTGAAAACCATCCGGGGAGTACTGGATAGCTGGCTGTTTCATCCTAGTTTGGGAATGATTGACAGTACGAAATTTCGAACCCAGGACCTTCCGGTTGGAAGACAAGCTATCTTGTATACCATTCAGCCACTGGGACCCGATTCAATGGCCAGTGCATGAATTCTAACTCCTATGAATTCGTGATTTTAGCGCGACCACCAACCAATGTCGTCGGTGGGACATCCATCCTCACACCTGTTGTCTGGATGGACCTCACTGGGCACGACCTCTCAGTATAACTCCAGGAAACTCCGTCCTGTAGCGAGTTACTAGCAAGCATCAGATTAATTTTCAGGAGTTTGGTTTGTAAGGATTAGTTTTGTTTTTACGAGCTGACCACGGATTGAATCGGGTCCCTGTGGCTGAATGCTGTACGTGCTTGCCTTGTAACCGAAAGGCATACTGCCAATGATCCCCAGACTGGGATGAAACAGCCAGATATCCAGTACTCCCCAGATGGTTTTCAATGGTTCTCTAACTGATATCAATCCGTGATCAACTCATAAAAATAAGTATATATTGCTAAAGTATCCCAGACTATTACAAACTATTTGTTCAGTGCTCCCTAGTTTTCAGTGACTTTTCATCTTGTCTCACTTCATTATGTGGTTCCAAATAAAAACATTTTATTATCCGCATACTAAATCCTTCAGATATAATAGGCAAAAGAAGTGTGACACCTGTAGTTTCATTTAAATCCTCCTGAAATTCTTTCCTAAACATACCTCCAACCATGAACTATAAAAGGATCTTGTATCCTGGATGAAAACTGTCAAGGTTTACATATGAAATTTTTTATAGATCTTACCTTCTCTGAAATAAAATCTCTACAAGTTGTTAAACAATGCAGCTGTTATTTTTTTGATCTTGTTTTTCTAAATAGAGGGTGGTATTTGTAAAGCTCCACAATTCAATGATGCTGCATGGTTCGAGGATATGTGCCTATCGTGTTATTGTTCAAATGTGACAGATAAGTGTGAAAGTGTAAAAGGCTATCGAAAATCTCCGGTAAGACTTTACTTTAGGCTTGTTGTCTTTTCTTTTTCTTCTTTTACTGGAAATGAAAACTATTGATTTAATTTGAAATGTCAAGCTTTTGATCTTACAATATGTCATATATAGTCGATATTGTAAATCATCTCCTAATCCAAGGGCACTTTTTTGTATAGGACATATATTCGATAAAAAATGCCGGACAGTGTTATCAGATTACTGAAATAGATAAATAGACGAGATAAAAGTTACGTAACTTTTTTTAACAATAATAGAGAAAATGTGTAGCCCAGGTGGATTTTATAGTGTCGTTGTATTCTCTGAGCTGAATGGTTTAATTGTGAAGTATCCGCTGTCTTTCTGGACGGTGTATTCAGTGAGAACTTCAATGTGAAGTGAGCTTTGTGGCTTCTGCTTGCATGGGCAAGAGTAAACAACAGACACCAAGGTCAAATGACCTTGATTTGACCAATCAGTCAGATAGGTCAGCATCACAAATGGTTGCTAGTCAAGATCTTCGTTGAATATGTCTTCTAGATTTCGTTTTTGACTTCTCTGTGGAAAATGAGTTGATAGAGAGGAATAGAAACATGCATATGTGGAGGGATTATGGCTCTGAAAAAGTATTTCCGGGCTATTGATGGTTATACACTCTACATAATCGGTGAGTTTTTTAGACACTTTCTTCTCGAAATCAAAGCTCTTTCATAGTAATATATTGCCTAAATGCAACCAGTATCTGCTACAGCTGGGGAAATAGAGAATACATTAGTTTGATATGTCTATAACCACTTCTACAAGAATCTGGGACCAGTTTTTGCAGCATATTAGAGATATATCTTATATGATTCCTTTTTATTACATACACATCATAGATACACTTCTTTGTAAATTAAGTAACACTTTTTACCTAGAAGAATCTGATTGGCTGTTTCAAGGTCGTCTGAAGTTGGTGTCTATTGTTTACTATTGCCCTCGGATGAAATATCTGTCTTTTCTGAGGAACTTCACTGTGATTGACTACTCCCGTGGATTTTCTTATGACTGCGCTCACTTGTATTGACGCTGAGCTCACTTCGTTGACCTGATATTTGATCTTTCGATCATGTGATCTATTCTTGGCTGATTAATAAATTCAGCCTATATCAACTTTTCCATAAACAGGATATTCTTTTGGGTACTAGGTCTCTAGGAATTCTATAGAGTTCTTTGTGTCTTCTCTGTTTAAGAGTTTGACGTCCTATCAAATGGTCTGATGCGCTCACAAACGAATTCATAGGAACGAATATGAGTCATGTTATTTGACTCTAAGGTTTGTGTTCATTCTTAAGAAGATCTAGAGGACGTCCACTTTTGCTGACATAGTGCTTTTCGCTGTTCATGCATAGATAGATAGACATCAATAACCTTAGTTTTGTCTTGTCTGACTGATTAGCTCTTTGGTTTACATCCGTAAACATAAACTAGCAGCCAGCAGATATAACACGCGTTCCTCCATATCGGGAGGTTGAATCAACTGTTATGTTAGATGGAACCACGTAGGAAGATAATATTATATGAAGGGTCAGCATATCCCCGAGCTCTTTGTGTATAAAAGCTTTTTTCCAGTCTCTTATTTTACCACAGTCTTAAACTCCTTCTTATTTATTTGCTTCTATTCTTAGTGAGTAATTCACTACTATTACCCTTAAGTGTTCATTTCACACATTTTACCAGTCAGTTCTTTTCCTCCACCTTTTTCACACTTAACAAGGAGGTACTCAGTTACCTTACTACCCATCTGGCATCAGTTTCCATCTTAGCAAATTGCATACTCCTACTTTTATTGTATAGTATTATTATTGTTCCCTTGGGCTCAGAGTGGAACATACGGCCTCAACAGCACGTCTCCAATTTGTTCTATTCTCCTCGGTACTTTTTAGCTGGCCCCACGATTGGCCATAGTCTCTCATCTCCTCCATGTCACCCCACACCGACGACCCACTCGTCTCCTCCCATAGAGATTCCACTCGAGTGATGGTCTGCATTGCGCGCGACGCCATTCGACGGTCTCCCAGGCGCATGCCTAATCCATCTCCATTTTATTCTGCTTACTTGTTGAACAATAGGTTCTTGGTTAGTTTGTTCCCATAGTTTCTTTCTGACCAACCATTTGACCTTCAGTATGGAGCTAGCCAAGACAGCTGTTGGTAAAAGTCTGTAGTTGCCTATTGGAAATGTTTTTTGTGACGCCAGCACTAAGTTTCTGACCCATACCGAAGAAGGTTCTGATTGATAATTTGTGTTCAGGATCTGAAGCTTGTCCTCTATGCCAAGTGCAAGAGATTTCCAAACCGATTCAGAGTCTGTCTTGCTTTTCCAATTCTGATTTTGACATACTTATCCGTTCCGCCTGGAGTTGAAACAATGCTTCGTAAATAAGTGACCTTCTTCAGATTTATTCCGTTGACAGTGACTGGTGCTTGTTGTTGTTGCTGCTGCCGGTTGGTTATCTTCATCACCTCTGTCTCTTCTATGTTCACCTGAAGTCCTGTCTTTGCTGCTGGCTTCTTTTGTCAGTTTGTGTGTTATCACCTGTAGGTTTTCGAGTATTTGTGACGTTGGACATAAATCATTCGCGAAATCAGAGTCTTCTAGGGTCTTCTTACCGGCCCAACCTTTTCCTGTCTTGTCGCCCCCATTCACTATCTTCCTCGTAATCCAGTGCATCAAGATTAAGAATATCATCAATGGGCAGCTTGGTCCTATGAGTTAGTTCAGGATCTTCAGTTAGTTCTTTTTTAACTGCTTCTAATTCCATACTGATTGGTATATTAGTGTACAGACTAGTTATATCAAAACTAACCATTGTTTCATTATTCTCTAATTGAATGTCGTTTAGTTTCCTTTTCATTTCATATGAATTAGTTAGCCTAGAGTTTGAATGATTTCTAATCGGAGATAGTATTAGAGCTAAGTGTTTTGATAATTCATAAGTAGAGGTATTTCTGAAATCTACTATTGGTCTTATGGGGTAACCTGGTTTACGTATTTTTATAGTACCGTATATTCTACTAGCATTATTAGTTTTAGGCATTAAATTAAACCATTTAGACTCACCCAGTGATGGCTTCATTCTGCGTATTAAATCCGCTGTAGATTTTTAAACCTTATTCATTATTGTATCTACAGGCATCTTAATTTCCTCATATGGACCCATTTCAATGTGTTCAGTGACTTTCTTGATATAGTCAGATTTATCCAAAACTACTGTTGAGTTTCCTTTATCAACTTTTGTGATGACAATGTTTTTAACCTGTTTCAGACCAATCAGAGCTAGTCTTTCCGATTTTGTTAAGTTTGATTTTGCTTTCTTTTGATTTTTCAGGGTTAATGCACATTGTGCTTGAACCTCTTCTGCTGTCGTCTTATCTATTGAACCTAGTGCTACTTCTATGTTAGGAATGACATCCTCTGATTTTAATTTACTAAATGTTACGTTGAAATTTAGGAATTTGACAACAACTTCACGTCCTCGATAGTAGGGAAGTGAGTTAGATAAAAGTGCTCCAGAAAGGACTAAATTTCAACGTAACAATTAGTAAATTTAAAACTAGATGATGTCATTTCTAACATAGAAGTAGCACTGAGTTCAATGGATGAGATGAAAGCAGAAGAGATTCAAGAAAATGTGTATTAACCCTGAAAAAGCAAAAGAAAGCACCATGAAACTTAACAGAATAGGAAAGACTAGCTCTGATTGGTCCGGAACAGAATAAAAACATTGTATTCACGAAGGCCTTGCTGACTGACTGGTGTGAGTGCCAACTAGCACGAAACCTGCGTGAAGCAGGGATTCCTGCCGTTTGTCTCCAACCATCTATTGTCAATAATTAACCATACTGGTAATTGCCTGTCAATGGCAATTTAGAAATTCCATGTTAAAGTTCATCCCTGATGGATACGAGCGAATTCTTAGTAAATGTGTATTTTTTACGAGTAATGAATATCTTTGATATAAGAATAGAACTTGTGCACTGTGGTAGAGTATAATTCCACTATGGGTAAAATTTATTTTGATAAACTGTCACAGTGTTTGTTATACAGTAATATTTACTGATGACCACGTTTCGAGCACAATTTATTATTGCTCATAATCATATCAAGGCACTCACTCACACAACTTTCTAACTTCGTTTATATAATTGTATCATTATTTTTCATTGCTTGATTTGACTGGTAGTATCATTTTCCATATTTCCGGTGATGAGGCACTCCTACTGCAAATGTTGTGTGTAGATTTGATGAACAAGGATTCAGTAATCAATCTCCCTCTCTCCACCTACCTATATTATTTCTTAGAATTTTAACCCTCTCCCACCATATTGTGTGATAATGCATGTAGTGCAATGCAGTGCTGAGCTTTTTTTCTAAATTACTTATCTTCCTGAGGTCAGTCATTCAACACTTAGCTAAATTCTTATGTTCTGACAACCAATCTGAATACTTCCGATCTACTAGTTTGATCGATGTAATTGACCTCACTCACAGTCATTGCAAGGTATTTTGTAAATTATATCATTTTGTCTAATTGGATCAACCAACTGGGTCCATTAACCTACAGAGCTTGTCCTCCCTGAGTGAGTTTGTAGGTTTAAATGCCACTCTGGTTCCTGCTTTATTAAGAATCCTACGTAGGGTCTCAGATATGTCCTCTTTATATGGTAGAACTGTAGACGCCTTATATTCTCTCTTATTTATGCTATCATTACTAGTTTCGCCATTATTTTTATTTTGCTTTTGGTCTTTACTGATCTTCCTAATGAATTTTATAGGATAGTTAGTTATTTAACACCCATAATAGAATAATGATTATCTGTTAGCCTCATAAACAAAGATCCTGTTCCAGACCAATCAGAGCTAATCTTTTCGATGTTGTTAATTTTGATTTTGCTTTCTTTTGCTTTTTCAGGGTTAAAACACATTGTCCTTGAACCTTTTCTGCTGTCGTCTCATCTATTGAACTTAGTGCTACTTCTATGCTAGGAATGACATCCTCTGGTTTTAAATTACTCACTGTTACGTTGAAATTTAGGAATCTGACAACAACTTTTCGTCCTCGATCGACAGAACAAAATATCAAGGGAACTAAGCTCTAGTGAGATAAAAGTCCTCCAGAAAGGACTAAATTTCAGTGTAACAGTTAATAAATTTGAAACCAGATGATTTCATTCCTAACAAAGAAGTAGCATTGAGTTCAACAGATAAGACGACACCAGAAGAGGTTCAAGCACAATGTGCGTTAACACTGAAAAATCAAAAGGAAGCACAATCAAACTTAACAAAATAGCAAAGACTAGTTCTGACTGGTCTAAAACAGGATAAAAAACATTGTTATCACAAAGGCTGGACGGACGCCTCGCTGACTGACTTGTATGAGTACTAACTAGCACGAAACCTAGGTGAAGCAGGGCTTCCTACCGATTTTCTCCTACCACCTAATATCAACAATTAACCTTAATGCTAATTGCCTATCACTGGAGCTTTAGAAATTCCATGTTAAAGTTCACCCCTGAAGGATTCCGGAGAATTCTTAGTAATTGTGTATTTTTTGTCTAAAGATTAATGATTATCTGTTAGCTTCATAAACAAAGATTTAATCAGCTTGTAGAAAACGTGTACATAACAGATGTGTGTTGTTTGTTTGTTTATATGAACTCTGAAATGTGTTAGTAAGCAACTGTTGTTTGAAGAAGAGGAGGAAGGCGTGTGTTAACATAAACAATAATAAAAATAAACTGAATACGAATTAGTAGACCACCATATTAGTTTTTCTGTTCTTGTTGTTGTTGTTGTTGTTGATGTCTTACCTAGGGAACTGAAAGTGTTGATAGTTTAAATCAAAATAAAAACAGTATATTAGTACATAAGTGTACAATCTGATTTCAATGGAATTTATTAGTTAACATGTTAGATTTAATCATGGACTGATTGCATTTACAGAATTATAAACAACTAAGGAGTACTTAACAGGTATTTCGTCCTAGTTGAGGACTCTTCAGGAGTATACACCAAGGACCACACAGGGAAATCAAGCCCTGATGAACCTGTTAATCATAATTAGATAGGTTTAGTTTAATAATCACACATTGATGAAGCGGTATTAACAACTGGATGACAAGGTTCCCAGCATAAATTATTCTCACTCATATTCATATCAACTGTCACATGGTTCCACAATTTGTCTTATATATATATATATATATATATATCCTCTCTTTCTCTCTATCCAACTTCCCTTTGTTGTTTGTTGCCACTTTCCATATTTCCGGTATAGGCGGCATTGTGTCATGCCGATTGCTGCATGTGTACTGTGGTGTTGAATGGATAAACAAAGCTTGAGTGATTGGCCTCTGTGTCCCTCGCTCCACCTAACTAACTATATTACCTTTTAGTACTCTCACCCTGTCCCGCCCACCGTATTTTGTGATTACATACATGCAAGTGAATACAGTGCAATGGCTGATCTCTGTTTTTTCTAGGTTATTTAGCTTAGCAGGGTCAGTTATTCTGGGTCTAGCTAAATTTTTACGTTCCAATAACCTAGTTGACCCTGATCTACTTGTCTGACCTATGTAATTGACCTCACTGATAGTCATTATATGGTATTTGGTAAATTATATTGTTCTTTGATTGGTTGGAGGATTTCATCATGAGCTGACCTCAGTCAGAGAACCATTGGAAAACCAATACCGGGTACTGGACAGCTGCTTCGTCAATCTAGTTTGGGACTCTTTAACATTACGCACCCACCCTTTAGGGTTTGAACCCACGACCTTCTGGGTACGAGGCCAGTTAGCTTATATCCCATTCAGCTACTGGGACCTATGAATTCGAACTTCTGCCGATTTACAACATTGTGTGACCGCTAGCCAATGTTGTCGGTGGTGAGTATTTGACCTGCTGCGCCCTACTGGTCACGACTTCCCACTAGAACCCAGGTAACTACCTACCTAAACAGGATCAGTCGCTAGTGAGCATCTCATTGATATTCAAGTATTGGTTTGTAGGGAACTGGCGGAATTTGGAATTCATGGGCTGGCCACTGATGGGTCCCAGTGGCTTAGTAGTCTAAGAGCTAGCTCACTTTGCAACCAGAAGGTCCTGGGTTAGGACCCCGGTGGGTGGGTGTAAACTGATGATGAGTCCCAAACTAGTGTCACAAAACAGCTAGCTGTCCAATACTTCAATGCCGGTTTCCCAATGGACTTCTAACCGATGTCAGCTCATGATGAAATCCTGTAACCAATCAATCAAATCCCTACAAACGAATCATTGAATAACAATATATTATTCATAATCCTATAAACTGCATCTACACAATTTGGAAACATTTTAGGACTAACTTCACTACGAAGATGTAATAACTGTGGTGAAATGTCAAAAGCCTGATCTATAAATACTCTCAATTACTTCGTACTCGAGAGCGTTTGGAGTAAATGCCCTTGAAATTTATTTTCACTAACCTTTATTCAGTAATTCACTGGACTTTATTTAAAACTTAAATTATTAATGTTAAAGTGACTGTCTGACGAAACGGAAGTTTAATAAAATGTGTTAATAGCTTAATACTAAGCTACCTGACCCAAAAATATTAAGAGTCTAAAATTAATCCGCATTTACTGTCAGTTGCCTATAAAACTTACCAAAAGTAATAAGGTGATGAATTCTTCCGATTCTCCAAGAAATAACAATTTCAATGAAAAGTTCGGTACTTGGCTGTTTTCCTTCATCCCTTTACCCTACTAGCAGAATAAAAGGCTCTAGGCTTTGGCTTTCGAAGTTTGATTAGAGTTAGTTCGGATTTTACTTGGTGGGATTGCGAGCCTCACGCGCAAACCTTCTCTATTTTCATGGCTTACTGGCAAATAAACAACTAGGCGAGGTTTAGGAGTTCGTCAACCAGAAGCCGAACTCATCCATGTGAGTGGCTGATGGGCATTCTTCCACTGAACCACCTAAACGCTTGGTACTTGATTCTCAGAGTAAAAAACCAATGGGGCTATTATTATTACCACCACGGTGACAGGCTTTCAGTCATTAAATTTCCTATCGAGGTGTGTTTTCACTACAAAACAGTAGAGTCCCTCTTAGTGGGAATATGCCAAAAGGTACTTTAAACTGTCAAGGGAATATGTATATTTTATTATTTCTTAAGATTGTATTCTTTTACGTTCCAAGTGGAACATAGGGTTCCATGATATAGCTTTCATGTTTCGCTAGCATTGTTACTATCTCTTTACGGAGTCCAACCTTTCCTTTTCACCGTTCTTACTACCACCTTAAAGAGGTATAGGAGTGCGTGGGCCGGAGATCCAACCCCTGACTACATGTGTGTTGGCCGGATACTCTATCGCTGAAAAATCGATTAATAAAATCTTTTGCCTCCAGGGAGGATCGAACTCCCGACCCCTGGTTTACGAGACCAGTGCTCTACCACTGAGCTATGAAGGCCGGACGCTTAGAGGCGTGTTTCTGTTGATGGCAGTAGAATACCAGATTCATAATCCATTTTATTTAGCACTTAACATGCTTGCATTTGCAGTAAGTGATAATGTTCCCAATAAGACTCGGCTGCAACATCCATTATATCATAACCCAAAGAGTTAACCACTATGTCACTGGGTCAATATACCCAAATCTTGTGCAGAGATACTCAGTTATACTTAACAAAATATCATATAATACGTAGTTATTTACCTCTGTTACCTAATTGCGCAAAACTATATACTACTGAATGATGGAAATGAGTAGTTTTATACCATTCATATCAACCAATAATGGTCGCCGGCCAGATCGAAGTGATTTTAACACTGAACGGCCATTTCGATGGTTCCCAGCTGAGCTCATCACTCGTGTGCCTGGCTCGACTCAGCTCGAAGTGCCGAATCAGTTCAAACCATTCGATTTCTAAAGAAATTAGTTCCCTTTATGAATTTCGACAACACAATAAGAAGACGTAGTTTATTTGAAACGTGTAACCTGCGTATTTGCGCAACACATTTCGGACATTCTGATCACACACACGAGTACTTGTCATACACAGTTTTATAGAAGGCAAGAAGGCATGAATTATTTCACTGAAGGTCAGATTGTGTACAGGGCAAGGTCACAAATAAAGGGTGGCGAGATAACGCTAAGGTGTGGGTAAGAAAGAAAAAGACAAAGCAAAGAAGGGGTTGAAAATATTATGAAGCATACTGAACATTGATTCTTAATTGGATTACCAAGGCAGGTTTGAGCTATTAACAAATAATTTTTGGACATATAAGACAGACAGGTTTAGGTCGTTTTATCGCCAAAGCTTCAACGAATTTAAGTATGTGACCCAACCTTGTTTTATATATGTGAGTTTAAAGGCTTTATTGAAATCAACTTTGTGACCAGTCTCCATAATGGGCTTCGCTATAGATGGTGTTGGACATCTATTTCCCGGATCAGTTGCATCCGGCGATTTTATTTGTTGCTGCGGTCATTTCGAGATATGTTCTATAGCCCTAACCTGCAGACACCAATGGGACCCTCATATATACGTGTGTCCACACATATAAATTGATAAACACAACGGTGTGAATGATGGCGTTCCCGCCAGGACTCGAACCCGGAGCCGATCGTTTTAAACGCCAAAATGCTATCCACCAGACCAACTTGGCCACGGCATCCACCTTTTGTGCAACAGGTCATACTAATTATTTAATTCATTTTGGCGTTTGGAACTATGGGCGCTGGGTTGACGCATTGGTGGTGACACCATCACTCACTGTGGTATGCTGACGAGTCCCAAATAGGACGAAATGCACTAGTCACCATTCACCAATTAACTTTAATACTAACCTATTAATTTTTTTTCACATTTCACAAAACTTAAGATATTTCACATATACAGATATCCGGTGACAATTAACTAACTATGATATGTTCCAAATGTATTACTTGCCAAACTGATCATTATGAACGATTCAATTCAGTTACGTCAAAACTCGTTTTCTATTTTTTTTTTCAAAACTTTTAGGGTATTTAATTCATTTCATAGTGATTTGTTTATATAATACTGAATCAAAATATGGTGTGTTTCATTTTCTAATAAGTAGTTTATTCAAGTTTTAAACTTGTCATTCTGTAGATATTAACAAATTTTCGGTATTAAAAAAGCCATTAGAAATATACTTTAATTTTAAAACGATCATATTTAGCAGGTTGATTTGTAGAAAGGTGACAGGATTTCATTATGAGCTGACATCGGTTAGAGAACCATAGAAAAACCGAATAGGGAGTACTGGATAGCTGTTTTGTCAACCTACTTTGGGGGTTTTCAGCAGTACGCACCCGCCCACCGACTGGGTTCCAACCCACGACCTTCCAGTTACAAGGCAAGCTAGCTCGTAGACCATTAGGCCACTGGGACCTTCAAGTCTGACCTGCTGTACCCTACTGGTCACGACAGTTTCATATTTTTTTATATGCATGAATTCTTATGTCCAAAGCCACTTAAACTATTCTAGCCATCAATATCGCATTCGTGGATTTCAGGCAAGACAGCTCCATAAGTTATGAAAAGAATTCTAAGAAAGTTACTTCACATTGAAATAGGAACTAAAAGAGGAGACTAAAGATGTCATAGGGAAAATATACACCTCGGCGAATACAGTCACACCAAAAATATCCCCCGTTTCAATAAGACTTGACTTAGTATAAAGTAAATGCAGTGCAAGTTTGGTACTTGTAGCTAGTGGATCTCTTCTTAACAGCCTCATTGTACCCTGTCTTGTTTTAATTACTCTTGTCAGTTGGATTTTTAGTGAAGTCGAAAGGCGTTACCATGAATAAATTGAGAATGGTTTCATATGTGTTGACCTTCACTTCAACATTAAGTCAAAATATTCTCCCCCGCTTCTCTCTAGGTTCGATATATCTTCATACTGAAATTGAAAGTTTCTCTCTCAGATGATTCGCTTTCAGATGTGGTGGTTATGACAGTGTCGTAAATAGTTCACTGAAGCAAAGTGAAGTCCAGCCTAATCCCAGTGGCTGAGTGGTCTACACACTCGTCTTATAACAAGGAGATCTTGGGTTCAAACCCCAGTGGGTGAGTGCTACTAAAAAGTTCCAGTTAAGGATGAAACAGCTGTCCAGAAATCTCTGGTATTCCAGTGATTCTTTGACTGATGTCACCTGACGATCAAACTTGTGACCAATCATATTAATGGAAACCAGTAGGTGATAATTCATAGTGTTCATTTATAAATCGATTCAAGACAGACGTTCAGACTATCTTGAGGTAGGTAGGTAGTCTTGAGTCGGCAGTCTGTTATGCATGGAGCACCTAATGACTAAAAGCAGAGGGACTCAAACTACCGGTCCCCCATTAACTAATTTGACTCTTTATCAGTTTACCTTCGAGATGACTGCAGTGGTCCGTAGTCCAGCTGATAGATGGCCCGCAGTGTATTTTAGGAAGCGGATGCTTCGAACCCTGTCATGATTCAGAGTTGTGCATCGCACCTTCAGTCATTACCCACTCAATTACTCCATAATACCTGTTCCAACAATCATGAATATTTTTGTATTTTTAATATTTTGAAAGTCACAATCTCTAAGGAAAAGCAGCTATTTTATTTTTATTTTTTAAAATAAAAACAAAATATATAAATTTCTCACTCCTGATAAAATCTACCTTTTATAAACATTGTGATGCTGTGCATTATAGAAAAAAGGCATATGCTGATTGATGTCCCTCACTGTCCCCTAGCTCCACACCGGCATAATATAGCGTTTTGTTTGCCTACATTCTTTAAGGAGAGGTGTATAGCTATGAGTCAGCATTACTGTCACCAACTATATATATGATGCCTTATCACACTAATATAAACATTATTTTTATCATAGAAATTGAACGATTTTATCGGTGTATGAATAAATATAGGTGGGTATACATAATATCTATTCTGAATATGAGTTTATCTTCGTCCTATATTACGGTTGTTTCACACACTTTGAAATCCTTTTGCATAGAATTATCAAAATACTTCAGAAATATGAACACTATTCTTTTTTTGGCTTATTAATCACCGATATCATTTCAAATGTCAGTGATCCGGTGAACTAAAACGTTTCCAACATTTTGTCCGAGTTGGTACAATTCATTTCAAGTGAGGTTTTTGTATTCATTAGGGAACCAAAAGAATGGAGTAGTATGCCAACTGCATAGGTTTCTCGGTGATGGATATTTCTTGGGTTCGATTCTCCTGTAGTCGTTAATAGGTGAGGAAAGGAGGGGATGTTTGTGCGTGAGGCTAGAAATTGTATCCTGTCGAAAAAACATCCGAAGTAATGGAAGTTCACAGATTAAATCTTAGACATCTGTCTTTGTTATAACTCCACTGATGAACAGAATAAACCCGTGGCTTCTCGTCATGTCTGTGCCCGCTATTTATTATTATACCGGTAATGAACTCGACTGGTACGTTAATACGCCTAATAAAATCTGTGCACCATGGTAGAGTGAAATTCCATTATAGGTAAATTTCGTTTTGATAAAGTCTCACAGCGTGTTATACAGTAATATTTACTGATGACCAAGTTTCGAGCACAATTTGTTACTGCTCATAATCATATCAAGGTAATCACACGACTTCCTAAATTCATTTATATAGTTCCATTGTTTTTCACTTGATTTGATTGGTAGTAATATTTTCCATATTTCGGATATGAGTGATGAATCATTCCTATTGCATGTGTTGGGTGTAGACTCGATGAACTAGCCAGGATTCAGTAATCAACCTCTCTCTCTCCACCTACCTAGATTACTTTTTAGAATTTTAACCCTCTCCCACCACCCTATTGTGTGGTGGTGTGTTAATGCATGCAGTGCAATTGCTGAGCTTTTTTCTAAATTACTTATCTTCTCTGGGTCAACCATTCTTACCTTAGCTAAATTCTTATGTTTTGACAATCTGACTACCCCTGACCTACTAGTTTGACCTATGTACAGTTAGCTCTAATATTATGCCCCATTAGAAATCGCTCAAACTCTAGACTAGCTAATTCATTTGAGATGAAAAATAAACTAAATGACATTCAACAAGAGAATGATGAAACAATGGTTAGTTTTGATATAACCAGTCTTTATACTAACATACCTTAGAAGCAGTTAAAAAAGAATTAACTCTAGACCCTGAACTCACTTGTAGGACGAAACTACCCATTGAAGAAATTATTTTAGGAATTCAGTTGTGCCTCACATTTACTATCTTTAAATTCCAAGGCAAAATATATGGACAAACAGAAGGTGTAGCAATGCGATGGATCACCACTATCCCCTATCGTGGCAGATATATTTATGGACAGCTGAGAAAATATGGCTCTTAATACGTTTAATCCTACTCCAAAAATCTAGTGGAGAAATGTGGATGACACTTTCACAGTGTTAAAAACAGAACATATCTCTAGCTTCTTAACACACATAAACTCACTAGTGGAGGGAATAAAATTCACATTTGAAGCCGAAAATGAGCAAGGAGAATTAGCTATGTTAGATTGTAAAATAAAACGAATAGAAGAAGGCAAACTACACACTAGTGTTTATAGAAAACCAACGCATTCTAATAGATATTTAGACTTTAATTCATCTCATCCTTTAACTGTTAAGGCAGGCTTAGTTAAGTGTTTAACAAACCGAGCAATAGCATTAAGTAGCACAAAAAAAGACCTAAATGATGAAATAAAACAGATAGAAGAGGCGTTGGTGTTAAATAACTATCCTTTAAAATTCATTAGGAAGATTGAAAGAGGTCAAAAGAAAAGTAAAAAGAATTGGGAAACTAGTAATAATAATATCAATGAGAAAGAATATAAGTCATCTACATTATGGGTAAATTTTATTTTGATAAAGTCTCACAGTGTTATACAGTAATATTTACTGATGACGTTTCGACCACAATTTATCGCTCATAATCATATCACCTCGAAACGTCATCAGTCAATATTACTGTATAACACTGTGAGACTTTATCAAAACAAAATTTATCCGTAATGGAATACGCCTAGTTGTTCGTTGCACCCTCTAATTCACTGAACCATGCATATATCAAAAGACAAAGAGTGGCCTGTGACTGTGAGATACTATATATTTCAGCAAAAACACATGATATTTATACATTTTATTTACCACAATACAGTAGTCGGCTAACAGCCGTGAGAATGGATTGTTCTTATTGGTTGGCAACATCTATTCTGATAGGTTGGCGATCCGACAAAGACCAAGGTGAGACAAACATGATGATGAATTGATCACACACACTGAATCGCAATACACGTGAGAAATGATAGATTAACAATAGTAACTGCATCACAAGATAAATCACACACGATTCATGAGAAGGGATAATATGCTACTTCGTGCTTGTTCCTGTCAGTCTTCCATTGGGAACTCAAGGAATGAAATAAGTAGAAAGACTGACGGCTAAGGTGCAATAATGTGTCTATACCTTGGCAACGTAGTTACATAGGTATCTGACTTGCCATCAGGATTCATTATGAAGCATTGTTAGATAGTTAGAGGCAGTCATTGAGAAACTCTGGACTTAAGTTTCTGGCATGTTTACACTCGTTGACTTCTCAGATATATGAGCTCGTGTCAAACAGTACTGAGGTCAGTGAATCAAAGTGCTTTTCCGCAATGATTAAAGAATGTATTCATTACAGGCCTACAGTAGGTCAATCGTGGACCCAGCAGCTGAGAGATAACCTTTTGTATCTATACCTGGAGCTTCCTGCTCACTACGTCTATCGATCTAGGGCCATTCCATATATGAATGATTGATGAATGGCTATCCACTAATCAATTTTATCCGCCACTCAGTAGATTGAACTGCAAGACTAGTAATCGTCCATCGTGTAGTTTATCCCAGATATCTCGATATTTTGGCGAACTGAGAGGGACTAAAAATTGCGTTAGAAATCACTTTGCAGATATATCTGAAACCCAGATGTTTAGTGAGTTTTCGTTATGTGTCCATCTTACGAATTTCGTGACACACTCTTTTCATTGTATCTTGACTGGTATTGACTGAGTAGGTTTCGCCTGACTGAAAATAGACATATGGTACACACTGCTGAGTTTCCTGAGTCTGAAGCTACTCATATGAATGAGTTATGATTCATAGCTTGATCGAGGTGATCTGGGAACCGGATGACCGTTTCTTTCGCATTCTATTTGAGTTTAGCAATGGTGTACCCTACTCACTTCAAATTACCTAAACTCCGCGATTAAGTTTAGGCTATGGGTGATTAAGGATGTCGACAATTGTATGCTAATCTTGTGTTGAAATCCTTGCTGAATGTACATCAGAGGGGCTTACAAGGGAAATTTCTTTAGGAGATGACACCATTCCTTCTTTCACTACTTCCCTCTTCTCTGTACTTTGTAGTTTATAATCTGTAAGTTATTACTTGACTCTTCCACCTGATACTTAAGAAAACTTATAGATTCGAAGAATATTTTATCCTCTAAACACTTGATTAACTCATGGTTGTTTCTAGGTTAATTTGATCATATAAAACATCTATTTGGAGGAACAAATTACTGCGTTGGACAGTTATCTGTCATTCTAGGATGCGTAGTTCCTATGACTTGTGACGTGATAAATATTTAAACAGTGATGCAATAGAAATTGTCCATTATACCATGGATTAGTTGCACTAATTCAATGCATATCAGGTGTGAAGGCTGGCAAATTCGCCTTCATAAGTAGCCAGTTTTCTGATACGGTTAGACTGAGTTCTTCTGCTAACTTGCGATTTCCGGCCAGCGAAAGTTTCATTGTCGCACTAGACATTATTATCAGCGGTCAATGAATGTAAGAGGGATTGATATAAGTAACTCTACTGTGTGTGAAATCTTATTTATATTTTGCTCAAGTTTAACAAATTTAAACTTGACTAGACACTTTACATTCTTTCGAGTGTATATATGTTGGATTTGATTGGGATGTTTCAGAAAAGTTGGGTTTCAGTTAGGTTGGTTGGTATTGTTTAAATGAAGTCTCTCCTTGCAGCTTTCTTATTATTGGTCCTCCCACTTTGTTTAAATTGTATGCGGAATGTATCTTTAACTTGACTCGATAACTTAATTAAAGTGTTTGAAACAGCTTTAAAATCGAGAAAACGAGATTGTGTATCCCGTTTAATGACATTTAACCAGCATTCACGTAATATCTGAGCAGTAGTTGTGATTATTACATTATTACATCGTCAGGTAGGGAATTGTATAGAGTACTAGGCTGATAAATCACAGTCCGATCATTGAAATTTTACGCCAACGGCAACACTCGTCTCATACTCAAGTAAAACTTGCTATTTTCATCAAATGCAGTTCTTCACTGCTTGTTTTTTCTTGGTCGACGAAGAGATTCCACTTTTCAGTGTTGCTTTACAGGGATTTGATTGATCCCAAGATTCTGTTGTTAGTTTGCAGGGATTTGATTAGCTACATGATTTTGTCATCAGCTGACATCGGTTCGAGAACCACTGACGTCATTTCGTCCTAGTCTGAGACTGGAACGGAACACCTGTCCAGGTTTTCCAGTCATCTTCTAATCCATGTCAGGTCATGATTTTAAGAATGACAATGAGCTGACTTCATTTCGAAAACCAATGATAAACCAGGGAGCAGTGGACAGCTGTTTCGTCCTTATTTTGAATTCTTCATCAGTATTCACCTTCAGCCTTATGCATATGATTTCACCTTTTCTGAAACAGGCTGTTAAATACACTTAAACTCATGGACGAACCTGCTTGGTAGCACTCCGTATATGTGTTGAACAATAGGAACAGTTAAAACGGTATTTTAGGCTTCAGGTTGAACATTGGACGGCAGTGGAAGAATAGGATAGTACTTCTACATAACTTCGGTTAAACTTTCGGATGCAGTCTTTGTACTGGTGTTGCCCTAAAATTGGATGTGCCGAAAAAATGGATGTTTCTCCACCAGTGCTAGTTCATGTTCGCGACTGTTATAATCCATTGAAGTACTGGAGTACTGGACAGCTGTCTCATCCTAGTTTGGGTCTCATTAGCAGTACGAATCTACTGGGTCTCGAATCCAGGACTTTCTGGTTACAGGTTAAGGTCGTAGGCCATTCATCCACTGAGACCCGAATCAATGACTACCCCATGAATTCTAGCCTCCACCAATTTCGTTTAGAATATCTAGGATATCCTAGGCTATTATAGTACGATCCTCAGGAGAACTTATTGAAAAGAATATCCTTCATTTATTTCCTGACCTACTTTCAAAATTTACTTCGCTGCAATATGTTCATGCTACATTCTACAAAACCTGAAAAGCTTTAACTGATGTAAATGAAGCAAAAAATAGAATAGAATCAACAGAAATTGAGAAAACATGATTCCCACTATAATAACATGTTAACAAGCTTAATTTAAATGAATTATTGTGATTGTACTTGATGTGGGACAAATTTCTTCCCTTCTATAACTTGGTTATTGTTAATAATAATAATAAACTCTCTTAGCCTTTTAGATTTCTTAGAATTATTTTTTTTTAGAAACCATCTGTGGTGTTTCTTTTTTCTGCCTTTTTTTGACTGCAGCAGTTTTATTTTGTGTTAAGTTTCCACTTTTCTATTTTTCTAAAAACCTTCCATATGATCACGGTCGAGTTTTTTGAGGCACTTTGGATTACCGCTTTCTTTTAATGTAGCTACTATTGGAATCTGGGACACCTATTTCATTCCATCCGAGACTTGTCAACTTGATTTCCTATTATTTCATGGAGTAATAAAATGTCTTCACTTGGTATTCACAAATGATGTTTGTTGGTTTGGAGGATCAGCACTCACTGAAGATTTAGGTACATGCAGTTGACGAGTTCAGTATAAGTTGAACGAAACATTTTTCAACAGACAACTAGCATTTCGCCACAGTAAAAATCAATAATCAACAGGAAGAAGCATCAAAGACATCACTTCATGTGAAAAAAGAGAAAACAAAGGTGATAAAGATTCCTGGCCAACACCAAAAACAATAGCAACAACAACAGACAACAGTCAGCATAAATGGGAGAGATCTGAAAGAAGCAACCTCCTTCTCCTACCTACCTACTTACCTACCTACCTGGGATGCATGGTTTCAACTACAGGCGGACAAAACTGATGAGGACATCAAAGCGAGAATCGGGAAAGCAAGGCAAGCTTTCATTACTCTCAGGTCTGTGCGGAGGTCAGCACTCAGCATGGAAAATAAGATCCGGATTTTCAACTCCAATGTGAAGTCAGTGCTACTCACAATACTGATCAGAGACTCGGCCAACGCGTCATGAAGAGCACTTCGAACAAACTGCAGACTTGCATCAACAGCTGTCTTCGCTCAATATTTCGCTCAGGATCAGATGGCCGGCCAGAAAAGATCAGCAACAGGGATCTCTAGCTATGAGTGAACCAACCTACGAGGAACCAATTGTATAGAAAATATGCAGGAAGAAGTCGAGTTAGGTGGATTGGCTGGCCATACCCTGAGTAAACAAACCATCAAGTGAGTGACATCACACGCCAGGCCATCGCTCGAGTGGAACATGAATGGGAAGCGGCGAGTTGGTCGTCAGTGTGAGGGTGACGTGGAGGAGGTGATGCAAAGAGGAGATGAAAGCATGTGGGCAGACGTGGAGCCAGGTGAAAACGCTGGCAGAGAACGTAACGCAGTGAAGACGTGTGTCTGAAGCCCTATGTTCCTCTAGGAACTTAAGAAAACAATAATATTAATAAACAAATAGATTTTGATGTTTAATTAAAGATGGTCCAATATTAGGATACTGGCCGCATAGTCGACAGGTCATGGTTCAATTCTCAGTTAATTCACTCCTAGCCGAGGAAAAGGAAGAGTTTGAATGTGAGGCCCATGTCGTAAAAGCAACTCCACCCCTATCAAATTATTAAATCTTAAATCAGTATTTCTCACTCGGAATAGAGAAAAATAAAGGAAAAGTAAAACAGAGGAAGTCAGCATCAAATGAAAAGTACTGAATGTCTCCATTTTAAGGGAAAACTAATCTGCTATTGTCTAATATTACCACAACAGCATTTAAACAGATCTTGAGTTTCCTATTAATTGATCTGCTAAATGTCAATGGTAAGGTGGTTTTGCATTCAACTGGAGATAATGTCGAGCTTGTGGTACACTGGGGTAGCTGGTTGAGAGTACTGCGACGAATTAAGGTGTTTTTTATTTCACTTTCAGTCGTCATTCACTTAAGATAACAACAACAGTGTTCCTTCCCCGAAAACTGTGGTCTTGTCAATATTAGCTCTTATTACCTCTTAACTTGACCGGAATTTACAAAGTTTAATTTTTTGAGATCCAGAGACAATTAAATAATGTAAGATAAGGAAATATTCTGATATCGTATTGGATGGCGGTAGCGATATAAGGCGAATTCCAATCCGACGACAGAATGGTCAGCCGGCTTGCCTTTTCCCCTGAAGCTCCTAGGTTTGATCTCTCAAGTTCATATTGTTGAACATTAACAAACTAACAACGAAATAGCAGTCCAGCAGTTGGCAGTTTTCAATACTTCGGCTCTTCATGAAACCAACATTGAAATGTTTTAAGTACTTCACAAATTCTAGGAATAAACCAAAATGTCGTGTAATATGTTCAATAATATCATAACAGCATGAGACAAGACATGAAAGCCAAGGTGTATTTTCATTTGGTCAAAAAGCTATTTATATCTATACAGTTTATATTCTTTAACCAATTACTGAGCGTGTGTTTTTGGTTTATATTAGGCGAGATGAAATAGAATATTCAAACATACATAGTCTTCTGTTGCGAACGTAGTATTCAACTTTGATTAATGCGAGAATAATATTCCGTTGGAACGCGCATTGTCTGTATCACACCACTACACTCGTCGCCCCATCAAATACTTTAGACTGAAGTTGGTCCGATCTTCTTGGTTCTGGCGTCTTTGTTTGCTTGTCTTGCTGTATCCATTTACAGAGCTCACTGACGTTCACCCGCTTCTTTTTGTTTGCATTTCTGATCGTATATGCGAGACCCCGTCTCGCCGTGACCATGTATGGTCCTTCCAACTTTGGCGGCAGTCTGCGTGACCCTGGCTCGTATTTGCTAGTGTTTCGCCCACACTACGATATGCTGCCTTTGCCAAACCTCTCAGCAGTGTTTCAAGTAAAAGCCTCTTAGCTGACTCACTTTAAACGCTATTCAACTTCGTAACAGCCTCGAAGTCCTGCAAGAAGATCTATATGTCGCCTTCTTTAAAAACTGCAGGGCATAGGCTTTCCATTTGTCGGCAGGCAGCGACATCAAATGTAACAACAGAGGGCAAGACATGGAAGCCAGGGTATATTTTCAACTGATCAAACAGCTATTTATACATATACAGTTTATAATCTTTAACCACTCATGGAACGTGTGATTTTGGTTTACATTAACGACATGAAACACAATGTTCAAATATGTATGGTATTCTGTTGCAAATGCAGTATTGAACTGTGGGAATATGTGAGAATAATATTCCGTTGGAACACACATTGTCTGTATCACACCACCATAATATGATCAATTTTAATCTAAAAGAGGTTTCAATAAATTTATTAAACTGTTCATAGTTTTTAATTATTTAAAGCCTAATATGAATAATAATAAAATAATTTGTACAACTTTCATCAATTTATTTTACAGCATGATAAAGCATTCAATTCGAAAAGTGGTCCAATCATTTTAACCACATATAAAGATGATGGTAGTGTTGAAGAAGGTCAAGGTGCTACTGAAGTCGAAGAAGACTTACTTCGTGTACCTGATGTTCCAGATGAATCAACATTTGCTGAAAGTGATTTTGGTCTTCTAGGTTCATGGGTAAGTTAATCAATTATAAAGAGTGTAGTATTGCAAAGATATAAATTTTGATATCTAAGAACATCATGGTCACAGTGTACAGTTGATAGGTATTGGGTTCGACTCTCAGTGAGGGTTTCATCACTCACTGAGAATCGAGAGGGGAGTAGCCGCGTCCAGTTGAAAAGTCCCAGATAGAGCAAAATGTGCGTCTTGGAGTCTACAGTTAGACACTATCAAATAAACGACTTCATGTTGCTCTAAACGCATCCTCGATGCATTTCGAACCAGGTGCCAACATGTCGACGGGGACTGTATATTTCAGCTCCGTATAATTTAAAAATATTGATATTGGCAAATCAGCAAAGACAGGACTCCAGGTGAACATAGATGAGACGGAAGTTATGAAAATAACCAACCAACAACAACAATAGCAGCGCCAATCACCATCAACGAGAGGGATTTGAAAGAGGTTACTTCATTCACTTATCTAGGGAGCATTGTCTCAACTACAGGCAGGTGGAACGGACGAAGATGTCAAATCGAGAATCGCGAAGGCGAGATACACATTCATCAACCTGAAACCAATCTGGAAATCATCCGCTGTCACTCAGCATCAACAACAAAATTCGGATTTTCAATACAAACGTCAAGTGAGTCAGTTCTTCTATATGGATGGATCAGAAACCTGGCGGCGGGTCACAAAGAATATTTCAAACAGCCTGTTGCAAACCTTTATCAACAGCTGTCTTTGTTCTATGCTGAAGATCGGATGGCCGGAAAGAATCACCAACAAGAAACTATGGGAAGAAGCAAAACAAGAACCAATCACCTAACAAATATGCAGGGGAAAGTGGAGATGGATTGGACACTCGCTGAGGAGGTCACTCGTTGGGTGACATCGAGCGTCAGGCCAACGCTCGAGTGGAACCCGAAAGGAAAGCGGCGAGTGGGACGTCCAAGGGTGACATGGAGATCGTGTGAAGAGGAGCTGAAGCAGTATGGACTAATATGGATGAAAGTGAAAAGTACAGCAGAAGACAGAAGGAAGTGGAGACGTGTAGTTGAAGCCCTATGTTCCATTAGGAACCCAAGAGAACAATAATAATAATAATAATGGCGAATAATTTAAAAGCCAGCTCATAGGTGTCTACGTGCATTTGGAATGAAGCCTGGGAACTGTTTTCACAAGCAGCAATCAAATAAGTAAAACTTGTCTCCTAGACAAACTCAAATCAGTCACTGTCCACAAAGCGATTTGTCTTGTTCAGTGTGGGTTGGTGGTAATCAAGCAAACAAGCGTAATTGCGTCACGTTATATATTACTAGTTGGATAATATGAGTAGTTGGATATTACTCACATAAATCATTAGTGATCTGAAGGAAACTAAATGAACGAAATGGCTGTCCAGCATCAAGATTATGTTTGTCTAGCTATCAAGTATTACTTGTTGATATGGATAGTGTCCAACTACTGATATTATCCAATTAGTAGTGTGTACATTAAATGGTATCATGTACTCTGATCTTTACGGAGGCCTATTAAGTTACACTGAGTACTACAACCGTGTTAGAGAAGCTCCTGTTACGCAAGTAGAGTCAAAAACTTGTCTAAATCTTTGTCGCGTTTCTTACTGTGTAACCTGGATGCCACTGTTTAGAATTCTGTCTCAATTTGCGTTGTATTTCCACCTTACTTGTTCAGATGTCTGTTAGCAGTTTCTCACACACTTAGCCAGTATGCAACTGAGACCGAGGATAAATATGTTTGGGATTTCACTTCAGTTGACGCAGTTTATCCTCACTTGCCGTGGGAATGAATTATGCTTAACTCTGCTTCTATTGCAGTCAACCACAGTTATGTATATATGTAAAAATATATATGTATAATCCTGGAAGTGGTTTGCATTTCTCTGATACTGAAATAAATCTACAGCCAAAGTTTCATTTTCAAGAGTTTGTCTGTAGGGAATTGTTTTGTTTCAAGTTTGACGACGTGCGTCGGTGGCAAAGCGGTAGAATGCTCACCAGCCACGTCTCATATGGTTCGGCGTTCGATCCCCGGACACAGACTCACTCCTTTACCTCGCTAAGCCAGTAGTAAAACCGGTAACGAGGGAAGGTTGGGTATGAGGCTAGCAAACCCATCGTGTAAAAGTAATCACCACTGTTATCGAAATTTCAAGCCTGTAGCTTGGAACCCTATATTCCACTGGGAACGTAAAGGAATAAGTTTGATTACGCAATGATGTCATTTAGAGAACCATCAGAAGACCAGGGAGTACTAGATGGCTACTTCATTATAGTTTGGAACCCTTCATCAGTATGTACTCAGTGAGGTTCAAACGCGAAAACATCCGGTTATAAGGCAAGCTGGTAGAATATCCAGCCACTGGGGTACGATCCAATGATCCATGAATTCCGGGTTTCACCACTAAGCAGTGTACTAATGAAACCGCCAGGCAATGCCATAAGCGAGTAACTGTACTCTTAACTGACTTAATGGACCCGTCTGATTACTACTTTTCACTAAAACTCTAACAGCTGAATCTCACTAGAGACCGGCTATATGTAGAAAGCCACCTGGAATTAGATAATGGAAGAGTTACTGGAGTATGACATTGGCTGGCGCTGGCTCCATATATCACAAATTGATAGAAACTGAGATTTATGGGCCATTCGGTAGGGTCACAGTAGCTGAATGTTTTACGAAGTCGCCTTGTGATCGGAAGTTCCTGTGTTTGATTCATATTCGGTGCGTACTATTGAGGAGCCTCAAACTAGACTGACGAAAGGGCTGCCCAGTACTGCTTGGTTTTCCAGTGGTTATCTAACTGATCGAAAGTCCCTGAAGCAAACCAATACTTGATAATTTATAAATTTCATTGTAGGCCGGAGTAGCAACACTGGCTGGGATTTTTTCTTTTTTCTGAAAAGTGCAGGCTATCTTAAGGGAACTGCAATAGCTTCTGTTGTCTGGAGTATTCGGTAGCTGATGGCTTTTGATATTTTATTAAGTACACAGTGGATTATTGAAAAGGAGCCTTATATACCTGCCATCTGATCTGTGTACTAATATCATACTTTTAAGCCTGCATGTCAAATATCCAGATCACAGAGATCCTGGACCTATCGCTGGTTTCACAAGACTAAGCTTAATACTCAAAACGCTATGCATTGTAACCGACGCAGAATAACAGAAAACGCTTGCGCAACACGATTGTTTATTCTTCAAGCGGTAACGAAACAGATTTACAATGGTTAATCAGTGCCAAAGTCTGTAAATAAACGTTAATTTAATGTACAATAGTACTTCTGATCGTATTTCGCCAATCTTTTGCCAATCGGTACACGATTAGGAAATGCCAGACTACTTGTCTTCGGCCAATATGGAGACCAATTCGAATCAACAAACTATTCAATGTTCGCAAGCATCGACACTGCATATTACAGTTGGTTCTTTCAATTTTATTCCCAATGATTAAGTATTCTTTTTTTATTATTATTCCTTATTTTAGGTTACATCTTATGGATATAATATCAAATTGAATATTCGATTATTCGGTGAAAGTTCAAGTCATCTACGTGGACCATATCTCATTTTACATGTGAGTTGCTTAATAGTTTTCCCGATAATTATTATCAATAGTGTTTTTATAATTTCAATTCAGATTTTATCACGACTCGATATAAGTTAAAGAATCATTGAAAAGCAAGGAGTACTCAACAACCATTTCGTCCTAAATTCAGTCTCTTCATCACTATACAGCCATGGATTCCATTCCAGTGGCTGATTGGTCAGCGAGCTTGGACTTTTCATTTGAAATGTCCTGGGTTCCATAGGTGGCGGACTTATGGGTGCGCGCCGATGGAGAATGCAAGAATCAGACGAAACATCTGCTCATTGCTCCTTGGTTTTAAGTGATCTCTCCAAGTGATTTTGGTTTATGACGAAAATATAACTAACAAAACTGATTCGAATTCTAAAATAACCGACAATCTGAGTACACAGCTTTGGCTTTGAGCTTAAAGTAGCATCTAAGAAGTCATTAAAGAGTTTTCAATTTATACCACAATTATCAAGTATTGGCTTAGTTAGGATTTTGCTCGATTGGCTGGAGGATTTCATCGTGAGATGACATTGGTTACAGAACCATTGGAAAACAAGCACTGGAGTACTGGACAGCTGGCTATTTCGTTCTAGTTTGGGACTCTTCACAGTAAACATCCACCCGCCAGGGTTCAAACAAAGGACCTTCTGGTTACAAGGAGAGCTAGCTTATAGACCACTAAACCAGTGGTACCCGATTCCAACTTCTGCCAATTCATGACAGCGCGACCACTTCGAAATGTCTTCTTTGATGAGTTACTGCCTCACCTTCAATCTGCTGTACCCTACTGGTCACGGCTTCCCACTAGAACCCCAAGTTAACTGCCTGAATGGGGCCAGTTACTAGTGAGCATCAGATTAATTTTCAAGTAATGGTTTTGTAGGGATTTTTTTCATTGACCATTAAGCCACTGAGTCCCAATCCAATGGCCCACGAATTCTAACATCGGATCCCAGTGGTTTAACGGCCTACGAGCTAGCTCATTGGCTTTTAACCAGAAGGTCCTGGGTTCAAACCCCTGTGGTGGATGTGTACTGTGAAGAGTCCCAAACTGGGGCGGAATAGCGAACTGTCCAGTACTCCATTGCTTGTTTTCCAATGGTTCTCTAACCCATGTCTTCTTACGATGAAATCCTCCAACCAATTATACCAGAATTCTACATTTTACTTAAAAAGAGTAAGTAGTATTTACACTTTTAGAAAAACAGAGTGAAAAAAAGAGAAATAACAATTTTCAGTTAGTTCCTTGTCAATTGCTTTACACTAATATGTCATTGCAATGATCCGACTACTCCCGAACTTTTATCCTGACGCATGTAGTTGACCCCACAATCGTTGCTAGAAATTGTTCTGATGTCCCTTATCTATATGTCTTAAATTCCTTCTGTTTCCCTGTCTCATTTCATTATTTATACTTGTTGGTGCGCTACTTAGAATTATAGGCAACCAAATTGTGATGTAACCTTTATCAGTAAATAATACTGCATCACTGCATTCTTTTTATCATTTAAGTTTATTCTATGATGCATTTTCAAGTGATAGTTACAAGGATAGGTGAGGGTCGTTTGTAGGAGTTTATGTTTATTATGTAAACGATCATGGCAGGAGAAGAGACTGAACGGATTTCTTCTGAACACATAGGTTTGACTTATTTGGGTGGATTTCGCAGATGATTTATGTCTAATATCACAGAAACTCGAAGACTTACAGGCGAAAACCAACAAACTGGCTGAAGAGGCATCAAACACAGGACTACAGGTGAACATAGAGAAGAAGGAGGTGATGAAGTTAACCGACGAACCGCCACCACAACAACAACCAGCACCAATCACCATCAACAGGAGAAATTTGTCAGAGGTTTCTTCCTTCGCTTACTGACCAGGAAGCATGGTTTCAACCACAGGTGGTAGGACTGGATGAAGATGTCAAATCCAGTCAGCCAGAATCAGAAAGGCGATATATGCCTTCATCAACCTGAAACCAGTTTGGAAATATTCTGCAATAACTCAGTATAAGGAATAAGACTTACATTTTCAACACCAATGTCAAGTTGGTCCTTCTATACCAGTCAGAAACTTGCGATGCGTGTCATGAAAAGGATTTCCAACAGGTTGCAGACGTTTTTCAACAGGTGTCTTTGCTCCATACTGAATAACAAATGGCTAGAAATAATAAGTAACAAGAAAAACTAAAAAACCAAGAGCCAATCGCTCAACAAATATTTAGGAGAAAGTGGAGATGGATCGAAAATACATTGAGGAAAATTTCGAATGAATCACTCAATGCAATCCTAATGGGAAGCGACGAGTCGGTCATCCTAGGGTGACACAGAGGAGATCGTGTGAGGAGGAGATGAGAGATTGTGGGTAATCTTTTTCCAAGCTGAAGAGGACGGTAGGAGATAGGATAAAGTGAAGATGTGTCGTTGAAGCTATATATTCCACTCAGAATCCAAAAGAATAATAATAATATGATAAGGCCACTTCTGTTGTTTACAAAAAGAGTACTCATAGGGTATGCAAACTAGATTTGACAGCTTTGTTAGTGTATAGCTGATATTCTGTGTCGACAAGATGGGTCAGTGTTGAACTACGTACCACTTTATTCACTCTTTCGCCTTATCGAGAACGGTGGTGTTCATAAATTTGATGATGAACTCACCTTATCATACACCCAATGGGTTGTAACTTCATCTGTGTGACTCTTAAACCTGTAAATTTATTTCACGCAATTAACTGTTGTCTTCCTCTTGTATTTTCCCTGTTTTCCAGTCATCAAATCGTTCTCTGTATTGGTGTCCACCAACAGACCGTCTCTTAGTGCATATTATTCCAACAGGATACGACAATCGAGTGAATATACGACTTTCTGAACGTGAACGTTGGCATATTGATAAGGAATGTAAAGAACCAGTTGATCAGACAATTGGACGAGCTGGTTTTATGCAAGTCTTAGGTGATGTGAAAAAAGTCGGTCTACGTGTGAAATATTTCCGTGATCAAAGTAGTCTGGAGTTGTACAATTTACGTGTTGAACATGCTGTTAAATCGGATGTACCAGGTCAATGGGTTGGTGAGATTGAACAGTGTACATGTCCTTATGGTTATGAAGGCTTGTCATGTGAGGTATGTCATTTAATTATTTTAACAGATGATGCCTTTCTGAATGATACTTTATGCTTTAAAGTTTAACATTTCTCTTTCAAATGTCATTTTAGAATTCATGATTTTATATTAAATCTTTTTTTGATTGGACACTAGTCAGTAACTGGTGTAATGTGTCTAGTCCTATCTTCGGTGCAAACTGAATTCTATCAGTCAGGTTTGCAATGTTGCCACCATGCTAGTTGGCTCACCACAACGGTGCACTTTGAATTGCTGTTATTAGATGGTTGGAGGCAATCGGCAGGAAGTCTGCACCGAAGATATGACTTGATACATTACACTAGTTATTAACTAGTGTACAATCGAAAATATCCAATGCAGACCTATAGGAGGTCAATCGCTATCCTGAAAAGCTCAGTGGTAATGTCTCTGACTGCAGCACTCATTGGGTGGCGCGGGTTTGAATCTCAGAAGGGATATGAGTTCCTGAAACGCTGCAGATACGCCTTGCTGGCTAGAGAGTGACAACTATCACAAAACCTAGGTCCAAGGTTTCCTGCCGACTTTCTCCAGCTATCTAATAAAAACAATTCACAGTGCACCATGATGGCAAGGCACCTAGTGGAATGCTGGCCACATTGCAAAGCAGACTGATAAAATTCAGCGAAGATAGGACTGGACACATCACACTAGTTACTGACTAGTGTCCAATCAAAAAAGAATTCAACATTGCAAAAATATTTCAAATTGACAAATGGGACAACTGGAAACAGTTCGAAGTAAGGACAGTAATAGTTGTAATAATAATAATCGTAGTAATGAGGAAATGGTGCGTAGATTGACTAGATAAACAAAATAAAAATTAAGTAAATAAATGTCTACCCCTCTAGGGCCAAGGCAGAAGCAGGGATTGCATATACTTCTTTTGTACATAAAGGTCTGGCTTAAATCCATGAATGGTAAAGGCCCTGGCTTTCTCTAGAAATTTAGAACGAAGAAAACGCCGCCTACAAGTTAGCATGGGTTCGATAGTTGATCTTAAAATCGTGGTCAGGGTGGATAGAGTGGCAGGAGTTCACCAAATGTCCTAGAATAGAGCTTCGCAGCCTTCTTTATCCCCTTGTAAAACCATCCTAGAATATGTCCTCTTATCCGTGTGGAAAGCGGCGTTCTCTGGCTCTGACCAATGTACCCTGCTTCACAGAGAGAATCATCCAGTTTTAAGCTTGACAAAAGATCGATATTAGTTAGAGAACCATTGAAAACCAGGTAGTGAGTATTGGAAAGTTGTTTCTTCTTAGTATGGGACTCTTCGGTAGTTTGCAGAGTTCGAATCCAGGGCATTCCAGCTAAAAAGAAAGCTCGTAGACTACTCACCAATTGAGGTCCAACTCAACGGCTAGCCCGTAAATTCTTATTCTGTCAATTCGTAAATTTAGCATGACTAACAGCCAGTCTTATCGGTGATGAGTATTTATTCTCATTTCCTACCAGGTGTACCTTATTAGTCACTAGTTGTCAATAGAAGTGCAAGCAACTTCGTCATGCAGATAAATTAACTTTGAAGAGTTTGTTTGTAGGGATTTGATTTGTTTCAAATTTGGCCACGGATTGATACCAGTTAGAGGATATGCTGATGAGTCTCGAACTACGATGAAACAGTTGTTCAGTACTCCCTGCTGGCTTTCAGTGGTTGTCTAACTGATATCAGTCCGCAGTCACGCTTGGAACAAATCAAATCCTTACAAACTAATACTTGAACAATCAATTTCAGTTTACCTAACATGAACTTGTTTAAAGGAAATCCAGATTACAAATACTTGATTCTTTACATCCCAAAGAATGATAAGAAATAGTTGTGGGTAAGGTGAATCTTTCTAATTTCATTATGTTCTCTAAACTAGGAGGTTCTGACTGACAAGATTTCAGCGTCCTTCCAAGTAATATCTTCAGAGATGATTTCAAAATGAAGTGAGATTTAATACGTGTCTATCATTCTTGATAAGTCACCAATTTCTCTTCAGAGTGGTAGCAAGGAAAATCTAAGACAGGAAGTGAGATATATAAGAGAATCTTTGAAACTTAATAATTACCCCGATAAATTAGTCAGAAAGTATGCAGGGAAATGTAAAATTAAAAATAAAATAAATAATGATAGTAGTGATAGTGATAATAGTAATATTAATGACGACATGCATGTGAAACATGAGCAAGACAACACCAACAATAAGGAATATAAATCATCAATAGTAATTCCATACAAGGAAGAAACCTCGGAAACTTTAGGCAGAATTCGTAACGAGGCAGGAATAAAAGTGGCTGGCATTCAAACCCACAAACTCAATTACAAACAATCTTTGTCGGTTACAGGATCAGTCCTGTGGAACCACTTAAACAAACAATTTAGTTTATCTAGTACCCTGCACGCAGTTATTGTCAGGTCAAATACTTCGGTCAAAGCAGTAGAAAAGGCTAGCAGAATCTGGATTAGTTGACCCGAATAAGATAAGAAATCTGGAGAATAGTTCAGCCATAGCACTAACTACATGCAATTACACACAACCATACAATAGGCTGGGTCGGATAAGATGACAGTTTTAAAATCTAATGTGGCAGCATGGTGGGGGGAGAGATTGATGTCAGCGAAGGCTTTGTTTATCGAATCAACTGCAAATACACGTGGAATAGGAATGATTCATCACCTGTCCATCCCGATATCTGGAAAATTCTACTACGCGTAAGACAAATAGGAGAGAACAGAGAAAACCATAAAATTCAAGTCTCGAAGTCGTGTGGTTATAATTGATATGATTAGGAACAGTAATAAATTGTGTTCTAAACAGTGTCATCCAGTAAACAATACTGTTTCACTCACTGTGTGATATATCTAATAAACAAACTAATATGAAATTACTTACTACCACAGTGCCCAATTTTTACACATATATTTATGTCAGCGCTTAATTCTGTGAGAAAGTGTACTGCATGAATATGTGTGTAAATTTTTACGTGGGACGTTTCAAACACAACTTATTATTCAAAATCATACAAATTGTAGCAAATCTGAATTCACGTTTTACCAGTTCCCCCAAGTAGCTGGCCAGAATTTTGGTTTTTTTAATCTGATCCCGCTCTTGAGTTAAAACGGGTAGTGCGCCGATGATTTCAACTGCAAATGAGTGAAACTGTAATCCGGTTGACGTGAGTAGTATTCAAATACACATATCAGTGGAGCGTGGCGGAATTACATAACTTAGAAACGAGAATTTACACTTCTCGTTCTCCTCTCCCATTTTATGCGGTTGTAATAGAATTTCCCCGGGGCGTTTGGGACAGGTGTTGCACCTGTCCTCCAATGATTCAATAAACAAAACTGCATTAGTTAACAATAAATTACACAATAGAAAATTGTGTTCGAAATGTCATCCAGTGAATAACAGTGTTTCACTGTCTGTGATATATCCAATAAACAGACGAATATAAAACGGCTGCTACATGTTTCAATGAAACTGCTTATCAAGTTTCACCTTACCTGTTGTTGTTCTGAATAAATTTGTGCGTTCAGAGTGAAACATAGAACTGCAAGCTTTTAAAGTTTCAGGAGCAGAGCGTTTGTTCTAAATTTTAGCTGTTGACTAATGTTCACCCATCAAAACGACTAATTTATGGCTATTCAACAGAATTATAGGAAATGGTTGTAGGTAAGGAGAATCTTTCTTATTTCATAATGTTGTCTAAACTAGGAGGTTCTGACTGACAAGCTTTCAGCGTCCTTTCAAGTAATATATCTTCAGAGATGATTTCAAAGTGAAGTGAGATTTCATACTTGTCTATCAATTTTGGTTAGTGACCAGTTTCACTTCAAAGGTGGCTGTTAGCATTTAATTCCATATTAGTTTGTTTATTAGATATATCATGCAGTGAAACAGCATTATTTACTGAATGACGCTTCGAAAGTGTTTATAGGAAACCTGCACATTCAAACTGATATTTGGACTTCCGATCATCCCATCCTACGTCAGCGAATATAGGTTTGGTGAAATGTGTAAGTAATAGAGCACAAATCTAAGTAGTACCAAGGAAAATCTAAGACAGGAACTGAGGCATACAACAGAAGCTTTGAAACTTAGTAATCACCCTGATAAATTAGTCAGAAAGTATGTAGGGAAATGTAAAAATAAAATAAATAATGACAGCAGTGATAGTGATAATAATAACAATAGTAATATTAATGACGGCATGCATGTCAAACATGCGCAGGACAATGACAACACCAACAATAAGGAATCTAAATCATCAGTAGTAATTCCATACAAGGAAGGAACCTCGGAAACCTTATGCAGAATTCTTAACAATGCAGGAATAAAAGTGGCTGCCATTCACACCAACCTCAAACTCAATTAGAAACAAGCTTTGTCGGTTAAAGGATGAATCTTGTGGAGCCTTTAAAACAAAACAATTTAGTTTATCTAATACCCTGCCAGCGATGATTGTCAGGTCAACTACATAGGTCAGAGCAGTAGAACATGGGCAATCAGACTAGCCGAGCATAAAAACCTAGCAAAATCTGGATATATTTTATTATTATTATTGTTCCCTTGAATTCCTAGTGGAACATAGGGCTTCAACTGCACCGCTCCACTTGCTTCTCTCTTGTGCTGTACTTTTCACTTGCATCCATGTTAATCCATACTGTTACAGTTCCTCTTCACACAATCTCCTCCATGTCACCCTTGGACGTCCCACTCGCCGCTTTCCTTTCGGGTTCCACTCGAGCACTGGCCTGATGCGCGATGTCACCCAACGGCCTCCTCAGACAGTGTCCAATCCATCTCCACTTTCTCCTGCATGTTTGTTGAGCGATTGGTTCCTGTTTTGTTTGTTCCTATAGTTTCTTGTTTGTGATTCTTTCCGGCCATCTCATCTTCAGTTTAGAGCGAAGACAGTTGTTGATGAAGGTCTGCAACAGGCTGTTGGAAATATTCTTTGTGACACACTGGCCAAGTTTCTGATCCGTATAGCAAGACTGACTTGACGTTTGTATTCAAAATCCGAATTTTGTTGTTGCTGAAGATGAGTGACGAAGATTTCCAGATTGGTTTCACGTTGATGAATGTGTTTCTCGCCTTCCTTATTCTCGATTTGACATCTTTGTCCGTTCCTCCTGTAGTTGAGACAATAAAATCTGGATTAGTTGACCTGAATAAGATAAGAAATCTAGAGAACAGTTCAGCTATAGCACTCATTACATGCAATTACACACAACCATACAGTAGGCTGGGTCGGATAAGATGACAGTTTTAAAATCTAATGTGGCAGCATGGTGGGGGGAGTGATTGATGTCAGCGAAAGCTTTGTTTATCGAATTAACTGCAAACACATGTAATAGCAATGATTCAACACCTGTTCAGTCGAATATCTGGAAAATTCGACCATCCCAACGATGACAAATAGGAGAGAATAAAAAAAACTATAAAACTCAAGTTTTGAAGTGGTGTAATTATAGTTGATATGATTATGAACAGTAATAAATTGTGTTCGAAACTGTGTCATCCAGTAAATAATACCGTTTCACTGTGCGACATATCTAATAGACAAACTAATATGAAATTACTTACTACCACAGTGCCCAATTTTTACACATGTATTTATGTCAGCGCTTAATTCTGTGAGAAAGTGTACTGCATGAATATGTGTGTAAATTTTTACTTGAGAAGTTTCAAACACAACTTATTATTCAAAATCATTCAAATTGTAACGAATCTGAATTCACGGTTTACCAGTTCCCCCAAGTAGCTGGCCAGAATTTTGGTACACCGGGTACACCGCGGATGATCTCAACTACAAACGAGCGAAATGGTCATCTAGTAATTACATCACTTCGATAAGGCTAGCGACCGCCAGTGGTTAACGTAAATAGAGTCTGACTACTTAAATCAATGGAGAGTGGCGGAACTACATAACTTAGAAACTAGAATTTGCACTTCTCGTTCTCCTTTCCCACTTTATGCGGTTGTAATAGAATTTCCCCGGGGCGTTTGGGACAGGTGTTGCACCTGTCCTCCAATGATTCAATAAACAAAACTGCATTAGTTAACAATAAATTACACAATAGAAAATTGTGTTCGAAATGTCATCCAGTGAATAACAGTGTTTCACTGTCTGTGATATATCCAATAAACAGACGAATATAAAACGGCTGCTACATGTTTCAATGAAACTGCTTATCAAGTTTCACCTTATCTGTTGTTGTTCTGAATAAATTTGTGCGTTCAGAGTGAAACATAGAACTCCAAGCTTTTAAAGTTTCAGGGGAGAAGCATTTGTTCTTACGCGGTGGCTCTACATTTTTTCGCTGCTGATTAGTGTTCATCCGTCAAAACGACTAATTTGTGGCTATTACCATAAATAGTAATCAAGAAAGTACTCATATTTGCATAAAAATACATATATTACTGATTAGTTGGAATGAGTAGTTGCAGACTATTCATACCAACCAGTAGTAGAGCTTGCAAGCTAGATCGAGGTTATCTAAACACCATCCGGCTGTATTGTTCGTTTGTGGCCGATCTCGTCAACGGTGAACCCGGTTTTGATTCAGCTAAGAGAGCGCAGAATCAGTTCATATCACCCGAGTGACCCAATTAGCTGATTCGTCTCCCCTAGCCGAGTCAAAACCTGATGCACTGCTGATGAGTTCTGCCCCAAAAACGAGCAATACAGACGTCCAATGTTTCGACTACCTCCGTCTGGCTAGCTAGCACTCCTGGTTTGTATGAGAAGTGTATTACTACTCATCTCGATTAGTTAGTAGTATATAGTTTCATGATGTTATTTTATTGATGACAACCAGCAGTGGAATCCAAGACGTAAATGCTACTTGGGACTCGTCATCTAGACGCACCCAAAGTTTTTCAGTCCAAATTCAGTGGACATATGTCCAGATGACGAGTCCCAAAGTAGGATGAAACATCCGCCATAGATTCTACTAGTAGCCGGTACATCTGGAATGAATTTCAAACAGCAAGAAGAGGAAGAAGAAGAAATAACCGGTCAGATTTACGTTATCCAGATTTTCATTTCGTAAGATAAGCCACGAATATAAGGAGAGTGGAGTAGAATAGAAGACACGGAGAAGAGCTTTACTTGTCTGTGAATTTTGCAATAAAATTACAATTTATAAGAAGAAGAAAACAGCAAAAGGCATAATTATGAAATATGTGCTCTAATTTTATGACACATAACAGAAAAATTACCTCAATCTGTACATCTTTCTTCTGGCCTCTTTTTTCTTATTCTGTGGTTTATCATACTTATCTCATAATAAGATATACACACACATAATTAAGGGTATAATTAAATTTTAATAATCTGATGTGTATGTAAGATGAAGTGTATATATGTGAAACAGATGTAAAGCCTTGCTTTGCTTCTTTTCTTTTCTGTTCAAGAACTAGGATTCTTTTTCACTCATCATTTTCTTACAGATGTGAAGCATTGTAGTGAATGATTTGTGTTCATTTGATGGGAAGGCAGTTTGAGATGGTTTGGGGTTTGGAAGAGTATTAACATAATGTTGTTGAATGTTGATTGAAGACGTTAGAGTGCCAACAAGAGGCCTGAGGACTGCTTGGTCCAATGATCAACCATCATTTCTCTAAATTTGAAAATGGATTACATAATTCATCTGGTAGTGCACAGGAAGTGTTTAGTTTGAATCCTATCTATTATTACTATTTTCTTCTTTAGTTCCTAGAGGAACACATGTTTCCATTGCGTTCGGTTCTCCGCCGACGTTCTCACTTGACTTCACGTCTGACCACATGCTTTCATCTCCTCTTCACATAACCTCCTCCTCCATGTCACCATCATACTAACGACCAACTCGCTGCTTCCCATTTGGCTTCCACTGGAGCGATGGCCTGGCGTGTGATGTCACTTGATGATTTGTTTTCTCAGAGTATGGCCAGCCGATCCACCTCAATTTCTTCCTGCATATTTGTTGCAAAATTGGTTCCTGTTAGGTTGGTTCGCTCATGGCTAGAGATCCCTATTGCTGATCTTTTCTGGCCTGCCATCTGATCTTGCTCGGAGTATTGAGCGAAGACAGCTGTTGATGAAAGTCTTTAGTTTGTTCGAAGTGCCCTTCGTGACACGGAGCCAAGTCTCTGATCCGTATAGTAGCACTGACTTCACATTCGAGTTGAAAATCTCGATCTTATTTTTCATGCTGACTGCTGTTCATCCCCACGCAGACTTCAGATTAATGAGAGCTTGCCTTGCTTTACCGATCCGCGCTTTGATGATTTCCTCATCAGTTTTGTTCGCCTGTAATTGAAACGATGCCTCCCAGGTAGATAGATAAAGGAGGTTGCTTCTTTCAGATTTCTCCCAATTAATGCTGACTGTTGTTTGTTGTTGTTGCTGTTTCTGTTGGTGTTGGCCAGGAATCTTCATCATCCCCTCTGTTTTCTCTACGTTCACCTGAAGGAAGTCCTATCTTTGATGCTTCTTCTGCTAACTTGTTACTTTTCACTTGCATACCTTCCAGTTTGTGGGAAATCAGAAATATATATGTCATCGGCGAGGTCGATATCTCGCAAGTTTCTTGTGTAGGTCCATTTTATGCCTGTTTCCTCGCTACTGTCTGTCTCATTATCCAGTCTCCCGCAATCAAGAAAATCATTGAAGATGGTAGGCAGCCTCGTCTTACTCCTGTTTTCATTTTGAAGGCTTTCGTGAGTTTCCCGTTGTGGATTAATTGGCGTGCAGCATTGTCGCAAAACTGTTGGGTGACGTGTATAATTGTTGGTATCATCCCCTAGTAGCGAAGTAGTTTCCAAATCACCTCTCGATAGACGCTGTCGAAGGCCTTTTCAAAGTCAATGAAGCTAAGGTGGAGAGGTGACTGCCCTGTTCAATGATGATACGTAGTTTTGCGATTTGATCGATGCGTAACTTGTTTCTCCTGAATCCAACCTGTTCCAGTCGAAGTTTTTCATCCAGGGCGGCGTGTTTGATTCTCTCCAGGATGATGTGGCTTAGTATTTTGATTGTGATGGGCAGGAGCATAATGCCGCACCAGTTATTGCATACAACTTCTATTACCTTCTTGATTTTTCAGTTACATTATCATCAAGTGGATCATATTCTGTGATCTCAATAATTATCCTGAACTGCTTAGTTTGTGAATAGCGATTTCATTCCATCTTAGTTAGCACTGAAAAATATTATTGTTAAATACTTTGAAATACTAACGATTAAGCAAAAGATAAGTGGCTTTCTTCTGGGTTGGATGGTAATGGCTGTTACACTATATATGATGAATTAGGCCTTTGTAGACGCCAAGGAACATACTTTCAACGAACGTGTTAATCTCGTGAGACACGTGGTTCTCACTGGTATTCTCAAGACAACTGTGCAACCTGACACTTCTGCAATACAGAATACCTTTAGATCATAAAATGTAATTAACGTTTCACTAAGAGGGACTTTAATATTGTTGCAATGAAACGATTTCACGATGTATCGTATTGTGACACAAGACTGAAAGGTCTTGAAATGATGAAGGCGTTTTTTTCCTAAAATCAATAATTTTGGTGTAGTTGTGTTGTCTGAGTAAGGTGGTTTAGTTACAAAGCTTTCCTTGTCCTTCTAGACAAATTCTTTGAAGCTTACTCGAAGAATACTATCAGTCTAACTTCCAAAGTGGTCACCAAGCTGAATACCTCATTTTCCTCACTAAGGTGACTTTGGTTGGTTGAAGAGAATACGCAGATATCCTTAAAATTAGATTTCATATTTTCCGTCACCAACAAGTCACGTACCTTAGTGAAAATCTTGCAAACTTATTTGAAAGAATTCCGTTAGCAATGAGGTTTATAGAAGTAAAATTGGTTACTCCGAGGTGACCAATCAAAGTATCCGTCACAGTCCTTCATGGGGTCAGTCATGAATTCGAGTAGTTCTGTAGTAGGGCTTCTGACTGCAGCACTGACGACGCAGATTCGAGTTTCAGCAGATAAGCCTTGATAATCAATATCAATAAGCAAGAAATCTAAATGTAGGGTCTTTTTGGTGACAACCTCCGACCACCTAACACTAGATCCTAGCAGGCTCAGGCACTTGGCGAACAACTCCACATATCACAGTCTAGTTTACAAGACACCATATAGCCACTTAAAGCGCCATATGCAAAGCACGGTACTAATAAGTTAAAGCTTCGAACTGTTAGTTGATTTGTATTTAATTCTGATATATTTTTTGATGGGATAATGATTTTCTTTCCCCCTGAATTACAGAAATGTGCACCTGGATATCAAAAAGATCCTGAGGATCCATTGAAATGTCGACCATTCTGTGCATGTGATAAATGTGATGCTGATGGGAATTGTATCAACTGCCCTGGTAATCGTGCTGGTCCAAGATGTCAACAGTGTAAAGAAGGCTTTTATCGTCCAGATAAAAATCTGATAACAAGTGACTGTCAACCGTGTGATATGTGTGGCAATAATTTACCATAGTAAGTTTTTTTCCTTTTCTTTTTCATTCTAATTCACTTCTGAATGTTATGTATTGACATTTTGTATTCATACTCCAGGGCTGAATATACTTAGCTTACTCATCAGATGTCTTCAAGAATGGCAACTAGAAGTGGAAGCCAAGATGAGCATTTCGTCCTACTTGGGACTTGTCAGCTGGATGTACTCACAATCACCAATACCATTCGTTTCAAACGTCAATTCTTTATCCACCAGACCACTGGGTCCACGGGGATCAGATATTATTTGTTTTAAGTCAATGTGGACTTTCTCATTGTTTGGTTAGATAGAGACGTCGGGCGCCTGTTGAAACGTCTGCTCCTAGTTCGTTCGCTTCAATAATGTCTGATGGTCAGCATTAAGCTAATGAAGTCGGCCGCACAAAAAGCGGTTCTCGTGGCCCAAGTGCTCTGGTAGATAATTAATTGGCGTTTGGGATGAAAGGTATTGGGTTCGAGTCTCGGCAGGAGCACCACCACTCATTGGGCATTGCAGGTACATCCAGCTGACAAGTCTAAAATAGGATATAATGATCATCTTCGATTCCAGTGCCAGTCATCCTGCAACAGACTAGTGCATATTAACTTCCACACCGTGTGTCAACAGTGGCCGAATGGTAAAATTAAAAATAACTTAAAAGAAATGACTCGTGATGAAAAAGTTGGTCGACTCAGCAATCTAACTGATGGACAATTTTGGTTGTTTTGTTCGATTGCAGGATTCTAAAGTAAACTTTTGTAAGGTCCACACATTTCAAAATCTAATATCGAACCTCGCCTTTGCAGATTTATTGATAACACACTAATTTCATTTTGTTTACCTTCCACATCGATGGTTTCTTCTCACCCTGCGGGTGATGTAATCAGTATCTTAGATATTCAACATTTGGCTGGTGAGGTTTACCCTTAAATCTCCTCTCCATGTAGCCAGGATTACACAGACAGTTAGTATCAATAGGCTTAAAAATCATAAATGTGACTCGCTGCCATGTATATTAAGTGACATTTCAGTTTATTTTAAACTGGTACTCAATCTAACAAATTAAAAGGAGAGGCAGCTTGTAGACTGTTGAAGTGTTATCGTGGAAGAGTCTAGTGCTCCCTGACTATCGATGATTCTCTTAATGACTTCGGTTTGTGTTGGATGATACCTTAAATTTTTCTATCCGTTTGATGACCATATCATATTATCAAGAGTTGGTTTATAAGGATTAAACTTGTTTTTACGAGTTTAACCATGGATTGATATCAGTTAGAGAGCAATTGAAAACCGTCCGGAGAGTACTGGACGGCTGTTTCATCCTAGTTTGGGAATCACAGGCAGTACACACTCGCCACTGGTGTTCGAACCCAGAACCTTCCGGTTACAAGACAAGCTAGCTCGTTTCCCATTCAGCCACTGGGACCCCATACAATGACCGATCCATGAATTCTAACTTCTACGAATTCGTGACTTAGCGCGACCAACCAATATCATAGGCAGGAGATCCATCCTCACACGTAACATCTGAATGGTCACACTGGTCACGACTTCTCACTGGAACTTCAGGAAACTCCATCCTGTAGCAAGTCACTAGCGAGTATCAGATTAATTTTCTATAGTTTGGTTTGTAAGGGTTAGTTATGTATTTCCCAGTTGATCACGGTTTGTTATCAGTTAGAGAACGGCTGAATACCAGGGAATAATGGACACCTGTTTCTGATTTCCTAGTTTCATAATCATCGGAAGTACGCATCAACATTCCTGTGTCGAATCAAGCACTTTCCGGTTACAAGCAAGGAAGCTCGTATACCATTCAGCCACTGGGACTCGATTCAATGACCTGCCAATGAATTCCAACTTCTACCAATTCTTGTTTAATCGCGACCACAAATATTGTCTTCGATGGGATATCCATTCTCACACGTGTAATCTAAATAGACCTCAATGGTTACGGCTTCTCACTGGAACTTCAGGAAACTCCATCCTGTAGCAAGTCACTAGCGAGTATCAGATTAATTTTCTATAGTTTGGTTTGTAAGGGTTAGTTATGTATTTCCCATTTGATCATGGATTGATATCAGTTAGAGAACCACTGAAAACCAGAGAGTCCCAGTGGCTGAATGGATACAAGCTAGTTTGCTTTGTAACCGGAAACTCCTGGGTTCGAACCCCGTTGGCGAATGCGTACTGTCGATGATGCTCAAACTAGGATAAAACAGCTGTTCAGTACTCCCTGGATGGTTTCCAATGGTTCTCTAATTGATATCAATCCATGGTCAAACTCGTAAAAACATATCATATTACTCAATTGATAGTTGTTGATGAGTACATATGTAACTAGACGATCCTACCAGTCATCGCTTTTTCGACTTATTTACTCAGAATAAGAAATAAGTATTAAGTCACTCAGCTTTGAATCAAATTACTAAAACATCAGATATTAAGATCTTTATCAGAATTCAAATAAAATCTTATTTTATTTTTGTATAAAACATCATTCAACAACCATATGTTTAACGCAGAATTAAGCAAAAAAAGGAAGGCAGTGATTTCGTCTATTAATTTATGCTCTTTATGGCAGTTAGGATTTGTGGGAATATATATATCTATATCTGTCTCTCCAGATTGAAAAACCATCAGAAATCTACCGCAATCTTTTTATTATTCTGAAAGGAGTCTGTAATTCGGCATGAAAAAACCATATGTTCTCTCTTTGGGCAAATCAGAATTATAGGCTTCGCATATATATATTTATATATGCCTTTGTAATATATTTAATTACCAGTGAATCAAAACAATTCTAACGAATTTGCTTTGATCCTTTTTCATCATCAACAAAGCAATAGCAGCTTAGAAATCCTCACTGGGTCGTTTAAAAGATTATCAAAAATAGGTTTACTGGGATTTGATTGCTTATAAGATCGACTGTAAACTTGAAATCAGTTAGAGAACCATTGAAATACCTAAGAGTACTTGACGGCTGTTTCATCCAAGTTTGGGACTCTTCACAGTCCGCCGAATTGCGAACCCCGGACCTTTCGATTATAAGGCGAGTTGGTAGTCAGAATTTGTAACCAGCAGGGTCCAACAAGTCAGATAAGAGGACATTTACTCTCCTGTCACACTGGCTGGAAGTTGCGTCGGTAGCACGGCGGTTAGGACTCTCGTCGACCGTGCACATGGTCCGGGGTTCGATCCCCTACCGACTCACACCTGATATCAATGATTGGCCTGCAAAATTTGAGCTAACGATATCATATGCTGAAAATTCCATACTTGTACTAAAAATACGGTGTGGAATCAAGCTAAAAAATCAAAAATATATATCACGAATTGGCAGAGGCTTCAGTTTATGGACCATTGGGTCGAGTCCCACTACCTGAATGATCTATGACTTCGACTTGTTACTAGAAGGTTCTTGGTTCGGAACCCGGTGGGTGTGTACTGTGAAGAGTCCCTAACTAGGACGATAAAGCTGACTGTCCGGTACTCCACTATTTCCAATGATTCTCTAACTGATATCAACTTGTGATCAATAGCATAAATGAAATGCAGCTTAGAGAAGAGTCACTCTTCTCAGCGATGACATTCGCAAGCTGTACAATAGTATATAGAGATAGTTGGAATGTTTTCAAAGATATGTCATTAGAAATGCAAATTGTAGATAACAGCTAAGTAATTTAGGAAGCATTAATTATTCAGAAACTGACAAAAAATTGAATTAGCAAATTGAGTGACATCATTTGATTGACGGGAATGAGTAGAAATCCACTGAAATTAAGAGTCAAGTTAGAGAGTCAAAATGCATAAGTGGGCAGTGGGTGGAGAGAGAAAATAATACAATTAAAAAACAAAAGCAAAAAATTACACATCCTATTTTAAGACAGATTAGGTCCTTTGGAGCTTTAGCGACTGAACAAACTTCTACTGTATGCAAAGTTCCGGATTTAACATGTGGATTGCTATTGCTACTGTGGTTCGAAGAAGTTTGATTTGTCCCACGTATTCTGTGGATAACTCTGAATTTCGTTTGCCTCTTTGTTAAGTGTCCAGATTTGATCAGGTGTTTAAGGATTTAGGGAGGGGCGGGAGGATCTTTCTTCTCCTTTATAAAACTTTGAGGGTAAGTTTTAGATGATACATTTGGACAGCAAACGCTGAGTGTGGCCGATGTAACTTGATCCACAGGAGTAGGTGAATTGACATATAAACACTGATGAGGCTAGCAGCAGCAGCTTATGTTTTATGTTCATGCGAATCAATGGTTTCGTAGAGAAAGAGAGTTGAAGAAAGTTTTCTTCAGTGAACAGGAGAGGAGGTTTCCTAATATTTCTGGCAATGAGTCTCCATTGAATTTTAGATTCAGATAGAGAAGTCTTTTAGTAGCGGAAGGTGTGGGCAGTTTTGGTAGTGTATAGTCCCCTATGGTCCAGCAAATGGACTTAAATGTAATTGTCCCGACACCCTTGTTTTCCTTCTGTCACAGACTATTCGACTGCCTGTGTTGGCAGCTTTTCTCTCACCATTACACTTAGCTTTTGAGTTAACTCACAATCAATTTGAAATTTACTATGATAGAAACACACAATGTGAACGTAAGTGTTGTACATGAGTAAAAGAATGCACTCAGAGACATTCACTTATTTTGGAAGGTTTATAAGCGTATATATCAATGAGCTAGATATATCAATTATGATATTATTCCTGACAGTGTTTATATTGTTACCACTATTAATCATTCTCTGGGTCCCGAATAGAATTCAGTGTCTCTTACAGATGGCTGCGTCACTACCCCCAAGGTTTTATTTCCCCCTCTCATGATCTTCAGCATGTCCGCCTGGGACGCCAAACTCATCGCTTTCCATTTTTATTTTACTTGAAGATCTACTTGGAGTCTGGTATCAATCGAATATCTGCTCAGCCTATGTCCATTCTACCTTAATCTTCCTTCTGAATATTTTTGAGCATTAGATTGTCTCCGTTGGTTTGCTACCACAGTTTCTACTTACTTATCCTCTCTGGCGGACAGTTTTGACCCTCACTACTGAGCTAAAGCGGCTGTTGATGAAAGTCAGCAGTAGCCTGTTGGGAATACCTTTCTTGATGTGTCCAGCTGACGAACCATATAAAAGCAGTGACTTGAAAATTCGGATCTTGTTTCTCCAAGTTCATTCTGTGCATCTGCACACTGATCTCGGAGTATTCGACATATGGATTATTTTGATTGGACGCTAGTCAGTAATTAGTGTATTGTGTATGTCTAGTCCTATCTTTAGTGCAGACTGAATTCTATCAGTCAAATTTGCAATTTGGCCGCCATTCTAGGTGGTTCTCCATCACGGTGCACTGATACCAACATGGATTACTTTTCCAGTTGTGACTGGTAGTTGAAATCACGGTAATGACACTGTTTATGGTGCGATTACTTCCGCTTTGCGAAATATTGTTAAGCTGAAACTTTATCTTCAGCTGTATACTTAATAAAGATTTCATTCATAGGGAAAAACACAATTTTTGTTCAGCGAAGAAATATTTCTCTTCAACGACTTCATTTTCAAGATGTACAGTCATATTTATATTACGGAAAAAGGCATTCGGTGGGACTAGAAATTGCTCACTCAGTATACATGTGTATGAATTAGTGAATATTAGATATTTCATTACCTGTTAGAGATGGTTACTGCAAAAGCACAATTAACAATACTATACTCTCATTGAGAATTTCTTCATTTTCTCTCCTATACTTTCTTTTACTTTCAGCGTTGTTAAAGAATGTCATTTCAATCCACAAACAGACGATGACTATTTCTGTAAATGTAAAGTGAATGAAGACGGGAAACTTATTGACGCTAAATGTGATCGATGTAAACTAGCTGTGGATACAGGTGATGAACCACCTGCGGATGCTAAATGTGATACTAAACCTGAGCCAAGTGATTGTCACTATCATGGAACACAATCGATTACAGACAGTGGAGAATGCCAGTGTAAAGTACGTTTGTTTTAAGCGGACAAAAAACCAGAACTATTTATTAATTATTTGTTATGTTTATCTAATGAAGAATACGATTTTCTCAACTCTGGTTGATGGTTTGATAAAAGCAGAAGTGTATATTCACCCTGATCCTGTAGGCATTGTCGGTATTTCCTCACCTCAACGCTAAACAACTGCCACATTCAAGTATTTGGTTTGTAGTGATTTGATTGGTTGCTCACAGAATTTCATCATGAGCTGACATCAGTTGGAGAACCATTAGAAAACCACAACGGAGTACTGGACAGCTGTTTCACCCTAGTTCGGGATTCTTTATCTGCACGCGGAGTTCGTACCGCAGGACCCTCCGGTTGACGAAGCGAACTCTGTAACCATTAAGGCCACTGGGACCTGGCTGATGCCACGGCCTTGAATTCTAAACTTCTGCCAGATTCACTGACATAGCGCGACCCCTACAATTCCGCGAGTATTTGTCCTCACACCCTGGTTCTCAATGGTTCTTCAACTGATGCAACTTCGAGGGTTAGCCTGAAACTAATCAACTCCCTGTACACTAAAATCTGGATGCATATTAAGATGCTGCACTGTGAAAACAGAAAAATTTATAAACTATTTCATCACCTAATCGTGGAGACTAAACTGTCCGTTTTCATTCATTTTTTTCCAAATTTCACTTTCAAAAAAATAATATCGTGCTACGGTGTGAATATATATCACATCTGCAAATAAATGGAGTATGTTTAAGGCTTATTGATGTAGCTTGTGCGTTTAGGGGATTATGAACATAAGAAAATTGCATGAAATGGTTTTTAATTGCCTAATCATTCCCCCTTTGATTCTGATAATTTATGTTGACTTCATTTAATCGTGTGAAACTGAAAGCTTTTCTCCGCATTTAGAAAGCAACCATTTTAAGTGGACTGAAGAACGTACACAGTAGGCGAGGCATTCTGTTTAAACAAAGAGTCAACTTTATCACCATAAACTGCTTCATTTCCTCTAATAAGGTTTATTATTTCTAAAGTTATCATTCAACTAGTATTTGGATAATGGGCTGTTGTAAGAATGAAGATAAATTACAATGTGCTCTACGTTGGATTCGAACCTTGATTGAACGATAATAACAACAATATCGTTACGCAATATTGCTGGCTTTCATCTCCATGCTCAGTAAGTTCATAGTGCATACCGTGATATTATAACTGTTTAAAATAGTATCCAGATGAAAAGCAACTATGATATAAACTGATATTGTATTATCTTGACGAGTTTGTAGTTCATGCTACACTGAAGCTCACCAGAGAGTAAATTTGTACGAAATGAATTCGGATATGTCCCAGTGTTCGTTTGCAATGATTTGATTAACTTTAAGTTAGACCACAAACTGACTTTGCTTAGACAAACCATCGGAGAGCAGGAAATACTGGATAAACGCCTTCCGTTCTTATTTGGGACTATACAGCTGTAGATATCGAAAATCTCACCACCAGTATCCTTCAAGCTAAAAGGGCTGTTCGTGGCAACCACAGTCCCTGATTTTACATTGGTGCACGTGTGAAGTGAGTTTCTGTGTTCAACCTTAATTTGAATAGCTTATCGTTCGTTTTCAGACGCAATTATCTCTAGGTAGCATACATATTGTACAATTACAAGTATTCACTAGAACCTTCTACATTGTATTAGTTAATTTGATGTAACACGCAAAAATCCAACAATAATAATGGGATAGATTGTCGAGAACCCTGGAATTCCTAATGATAATATCAATGTATCTACAAGCCTTCTTACTTAGTTTATGCAGTTTCACTCCCTATTGTGTTTCGTTCAAATTCCTCACGTATCAGGAAATATATTCCAACATTTTTGAATTTCATTTATCTCATGAAACTCAGTGAATCCAGTTTATGTGACTAACCTCTCTTTTAACTAAATTGTATTGCCTATTTACAGATGTTTTACTTCATTACTGATGAAATCAAACAAATGAGAAATTATCACCTTCAAGAATTCAGTCGAAAACCATATGAATACTTACAGTTTTATGGTAATTAGCATTGATAATAAAGAATTTAATTTCCCTGATAGTACTGCAACATAAGGAAGGCATGCGGGAACCCCTGTGTTGGATTATTCATAAGGCTTCAATTAGGGTGGCATTTAAAGCAACCAGATCAATCAGAGATAAACGTTCCCAGCTTATGCATTGAGCAGACGCGGTCATATAATATCAGTAAAAAGTTTGAGTATTGTGGATTAGATCGAATAAAGTATAATTCTATTTCAATAGTTTACACACAATGATAAGTTTTGTTATTGGTAATATTTCGAGGAAAATTCCTGCCCATGTTCACACATCTGTTGGAATTGTTTGATTCACACATTTATGATTTGTACTCATATATGTAGTTCATTATTTTTGCTCATTCATGTTTTTTTGTATTTAAGTTATATTCCACGTTCATTCACGTTTTTTATATTCAGAATTATATTCCAAGTTGTTGATAGTTGTACTGAGTCACCCTTGTTACATGTATCCGGTGTGACTTTAATGAATATCGATTCTGTTATAAGTCTTTCTTTCCAT